>VWZL01003476.1:330765-355821 GCA_013396915.1 Stercorarius parasiticus | reverse complement strand
TACCTCCCCTCGGCGCTGCTGTCCCCAGGGTGGGTTTTTCTCCCAGCACAATTTTCATCGTGGGCCCCGTGTCTCAGTTTGGGCATCTCCGTCACTCAGGTCTGTGTGTGGTGCTGGTCCCTGGGGGTCCCACGGGGCTGGGGGCGCATCATCCGGCCTGGGCTCCCGGGGGGGTTGTGTTTCACATGTGTGCTGCTATGCCCAGGTTTGCCTTTGTCTGGAGCAGGGATGGAGATGGGGGACGGGGCGGGGGGCAGTCAGTCTTTTATTTTCCCTTTTGCATGTGTCTTTGATACCGTCCCCAGGAGGGGATCCCGTTTCCCTAAGCCGCCTTTGCTTCCCGTAGCTCCTCCCGCACCGCCGGGATTCACACCGGCCCCAGTTAAAAGGAGAAGGCAGGACCGATCTGTGCTTCCCGCTCCCTGTACCGCAGGCAGGCTGCCAGATCCCGGTTGCGATCCCCGCACGGAGCTGCTTTGTGGCTGCGTTTGGCCTCTCTGGCTCAGCTATTGCCTGCCGGATGCTGGCAGCAGAATCTGGCCCCTTGTTTATAAGCAGGGGAGTAGTTTTGTCCTTATCTCCATCCGCTACAGAGGCCGGAGCTAGAATTTCAAGGGGATGCTGTGGATCGCCCTGGGCAGCAGCTGGCGTGGGTGCCACCCCCTGGGGATGGAGTGCCAGGGGGAAGGTGTGGGCACCCTGCGTGGGGCAGAGGAGTGAGAGGTCTGCCGAGCCCGGAGCCGGGCTCTCGAGGACCGCGGGTTTAGCTGTGGCTTCATTGTCTGGTGCCTCCGTCTCCCCTTGTCTCCTTCTCCATCCGGAGGCTGGCTCTACAAGGCAGGAAAGAGGTGATGCTTGGGGTGGGTGGCACACGGAGGGCACGCGGGGTGTTTCGGGGGGGTACGTACACACTAGGGTCTACAAAATACCCGCACGGATGGCTCATCCCTGGGAAGTTTTGTTGGAGGATGCTGCTGCGGCTTCGGGTGCTCGATGGCTTTGATAAAGGAAAGCTGGGCTGCGTGGGAGCGGAGCACGAAGGCACCGAGCCCCATGCTGTGGGGTGCGCCGGCTGGGTCCCCTCTGCCTCGCTGCTGTCGGCACCGCCGTGCCGGCTCGGTGGGCTGTGTTTGGAGGAATGACGTGCGCGGTGACGGGAGGGAGGGTGAGCAGGGGCCGAGCAGCAGCTGGAGCCTGGCCGCGACCCGGGGCTGGCGTGGGCAGCTGCAGCGGGGACGGGGAGCCAGGGAGAGGGAGGTACAAGGAATGGTGGCTTCCTCCCGTCCTCTGCCTGCATCCGCGCTGCTGAGCACCAGCACAAGGAGCTGCCAGCNCTTTTTTTTTTTCTCTTTTAGACATGAGACATTCCTGAGCGGATATTCGTTTCCAAGGCTGGGATGCCTCCTGCCAGATGAAACTAATGGGAAATGGGGGAATTGGTTTGGGTTTTTTTACTCCGGTGGTTTTGGACCCTCTGAGTTATGGAAAAGCCAGCTGCGGCTCAGCCCCGTGCAGCGATTCCCGTGCGTTTCCAGCCAGTCATTCCGGGTCTGGAGGTGGTTTGCAAACAAGTCAGCGTGAGTACAAGAGTACAGCAGCTCGTGCCGTCGTGGTTACTGCGGCGGGTTACGTGGTTTTGTCTCCATTCCCCCCTCCCTGAATCAGATGAGTAATGATCAGAATTGGCGAAGTGTAAATTATAAAGCAAAAACCCTCCCTGAAATATTCATAACTCTGCCCGCGGCGAAGGGTCAGCCTTTGGAGCTGGGGAGTCCAGAGAAACGCTCTGCTGCCATCCTGTCACCCAGCCACCGTCCCATCGCCTGCCATCCCACCGTCCCATTGCCCACCGTCCCATCACCCACCCAGCTAGCGGCGTGGGAAGGAGAGGGGAGATGCGGGGAGGCAGGCAGGGAGCTGGTGACCTTGTGGCGTCCCCACCACCCCACTCTGCTCCACCACCTCTCATTTTGGCCCAGGCACTGTAGACATCTCTGAAAGCTGTAATCTGCAAAGCCCTGGGGGGTTGCACACCGCTATTATCCCCGAGACAAAGAGGGACAGGCAGGCAGATTACCTTGGCCTTTATTTTTTCTGCTGGGAGCAAAGAAAACCCTTGAATGAGCTTGCTGATGAGAGGGATGACCGCCCCAGGCTCCTTCCCTCCCCAGAAGCCGCAGGACCCCATCCCTTGCCCTGGGAACAGCTTGTGCTGCCCCATCCCTGCTCTGCCACAAAGCCCCAATGCCAGATGAGGTTTTGGCTCAGGGCTGGGGCTCCCCTGTAGCCCCCCCAGCACCCTCGCCTTCTCAGGGCATGTAGCACCCAGGGATGGGGTGGCCAGGACCAACCTGGTGCTCGTACCCATCTTGTACCCATCACCTCTGCACCCTGCGGTTGCATTCCCAGGCTGGCCGGGTGATGGGCAGAGGCAGGGCTCGCATGGCCCCATCCCGCATGGCTCAGCACCGGGGCTCCTCTCCGTACTGGGGGCCGCATCCCCAGCCAGGCTGGCCCCGTGCCGAGATGGCACCGCCGTGGTGAGGGGCAGGTCCCCTCCATATGGTGCCCCTGGCCAGCTCCCAGCGCCAGGGCAGGTGCTCTCGTCTGGGCTACACAAA
The DNA here is from genome assembly GCA_013396915.1 of Stercorarius parasiticus. Classification (NCBI taxonomy): domain Eukaryota; kingdom Metazoa; phylum Chordata; class Aves; order Charadriiformes; family Stercorariidae; genus Stercorarius; species Stercorarius parasiticus. The sequence goes on along the minus strand of VWZL01003476.1, from coordinate 353,200 downwards.
ACCCTATTGTTGGCACCCACAGGGTTTCCCTCCCCGGGCAGGGACCCGCGCCAGCCCCTGCCGCTCGCCTTGCCCCAGCACCGCTGGGAAAATGTCTCAGCCTGGCCGGACACGGCTCCATCTCCCCGGTGCTCCCGGTGGAGGATGCTCTCCACACAGCCAACATCCCCCTGCAGTCCCCTCCACCTCCGGCCTTCCCAGGCAGCCCCACTGTGTGGGTTTTGTCAACCAGATGCAAAAGCGCTGATGGTTTTATGCCTGGCACTTAATTATTTCCCCAATTGCCACTGCCGTGCACTGGTGAGCGGCGTTGGCTGTGACCCCACCGAGCCTGACTCCCCTGCTGCAGGCTGGGGAGCTAATGGCAGAAGCACACCCCACGTGGAGTTTAATTATTGGCTTTCTTCCTTAACAGAGTACATTGGCTGACCTTAATGCAATTAATTACGGCTTAATCAACTTCTGGTGCCTCAGCACGGCACACAGTGATTCCTGCCTTTCCAGGAGGGTTTATAAGAGGTTAAAGCAGCTGAGGAGGGGTGAGGTGTAGTCTGCAGGCTTGGTGGGGCTATGCTGGTAAGGGGAGCCCTGTTAGTTGGGCACTGGGACGTGGCTCATGTGTCCTTTTAGGCTGGGCTTGTGGCTGGAGATGCTGGTAAAGGCAGGTGGGAAGTGAGCTGGGTTCAAGGGCTGTGCCTGAGGTGGTACCTCTGCATGGAATTGCTGATGGTGCTTGTTTTTGACATTGTGCTGAGCTTGGGGGTGGTTTTCTGTAGGGTTTACGGCTGGGCTGGGACTTTGATACTCTTTGGGTGCTCTCTGCTAGTGATGGGGCTGTGGCTGGGTTGTGCCTGCAGCAGCTGCTGGTGGGTGGCTCCCAGGGTGCTGGGGGGTTGTAGGGGGAGCCCCTTTGCCCCCTCTGCCTTAGCAGGTGTTGGCCCTGGAGACAAGAAAGGAGCTGTCAGTTACTGTCTCTCCCTGGGCAAGAGGGAGGCTCCTTCCCCTCCCTGACCAGTGGCATTTAATAACTAATAGCGCCAATTAATATTGCAGGATGTCCCCAGCACCCCTGGCAGGGGCCCTGGCTCTGCACCCCACAGCTCCCACTTGGCTGCGTGCCCCATAGGCTTCTGGAGCCCTTAAAGAGGGACAGAGGCATGGGTGTCCTGTGTAAGCGTTTATTTGGGTGCCTTGTGTCTCTAGCTGTGGGCTTTTAGGTTTCCAAGCTAGTGGGCACCTGTTGGTGAAGCCTGTGACAGGGTGCCCCATCCCTGGGCTGCTGGCTTCATCTGAGGATGAAGTGACAGCCTTGGTCTCGCAGCGAGCCCCTGGCAAGGCAGGTGTCCCTGTGCAAGCAGTGGCATCTCCCAGTGTCAGCTGTGGAGATGGAGACTGTGATCCCTGCATGCCCTGCCATGTGCCCTTGTGTCCCAGATGCTTTGCATTCTCCCTGCCCCATTGTGCCTAAGTGGCTCCTCTCCCGGAGTGGCACGTGTCCCCCCTGTTGCCTTGGGTCCCCATGTCCCTGGCTGTCCCCACAGGCTGTGCCACCAAGCCCCCTTGTGTGGGCAGCCCGGTGCCAGGGCTGGGAGGTGGTGGCAGGAGCTGTGCCAGCCGCTGTCGCTGGCTTGTTTGCTTCAGTGCCAGTTCATTAATATCGAAGAGCTAATTAGGATTCTGCAGCCCTTCCCACCTGGCCCTCTCCTTCTCAGGCTGGAGGACAGTTGTTGTCTGTGGGATGTGCTGCAGCCCTGCCTTAAAAGGATCTGGCCCCAGTCTGTCCCAGCCCTGTGGTTTCTGTCCCTCTCTCTGCTCCCAACTAATCCACGTGGCTAAAGCCCCTGGAAGCCCGGCAAATAGGAAGTGATATTTGCCAATAATCTCTCTGTTCCCCCGGGCAGCCTGCTCATATTACGGGTTATTAAAAACCCAAAACCCAGGCAGCAATAACTGCGGCCTTGGGAGAGCCCAGGCGCAGATTGCTCCTGGTCAAACCCCCTTCCCAGCAGAAGGGCTGCGGACGGAGGTGGCACGGCACAGATCTGGTGGAGCATCTCTAGGCAGAGCCCAGCTCCTCTTGTAAGCGGAGAAGGGATGAGCCACAATCCTCTTGCTCCCTGGGGAGTGAGTGGGGATTCCCACAGGCTGCAGACTAAATCCTCTTTCTCCCCGCGGAGCCCTGGAGGAGGCGGAATAAACCCCGTTACTGCTCTCTGTTGCTGGCATCCCCTGTCCTCGGCATCCTCCCTGGGGCTGGGCAGGGGCAGGTCCTGCGCTGGCATCTCCTGGGGACACCATGGAGCAGCACTGCTCACGCACCACCCCTCTAGGACAAAACCAGCCTCTGCTCCCAATTTTTTGCTTTGCTTTCAAGAAAACTTGCCCAGAATTTGGGACGCTGTTTCCTCTGGGACAGGGCAGTGAGGCTGCTCCATCCTTATCCATGCAGATTTGGCAAAGAGCAGCCCAATGTCTTCCTTCCTCAAGGATTTGTCCCATGGGAAATTCAATCTACAAAAGATCTGCAGTTACTTGAAATTTATTTTTTTCTTCTGCAAAAATATCGATTTCCACACAAGAAGTCTCAACTGCAGCTTGAAATGTTTCATTGCATGGGTTGGGGGGTTTCCTTCTGCTTTTAAGTCAACATTTCCCCTTAAAATGTCACTCGGGGAAGGCTGCTTTTTTTTAAAGCACAAGTCTGTGATGACATTTTAAGTGGAGAAGAAAATTGCTGCTTCGTTTCAAAATGTCAACTTCGAGTGGGGTGGGTTCAGGTTTGGTTTTTTGGGTTTTTTTGGTTTGTTTTTTTTTTTTAATTTCAGCGTTTCCCAGGAGAAAAGCTAAATGGTTTCATTAGACTCAAGTAACTGTTGCCCCCCACACCATCACCCCCAAAATAAATCCTTTTTTTTTAAGCCAGTTGCGTTTTTGCAGCAGGGAAAGTTCAGCCAGGAGAAGTCGTGCTCTGGTGGGATGCTGCCCTGGGAAGGGATAACCCTGTCGCAGCCAAACCTGAGCCCTCTACGGCAAATCCTCTGCCACCAAACCCCAGTGGAGACCTGTGGGACAGACCCTATCGCCACCAGCCGGCTTCGACTGCTGTGGGAGGGATTAATGGCACATCCAGGTTTTGAAGCACTCCTCTTTCTGCTCTCCCTCAAGCTCCTGGTTTTCTTTTCATGCAGCTCACCCTGAAAATTGCTTGTGCTAGATTAGGCTAGAGACTGGAGTTATCTTCCTTTTATTTATTAGGGTAATTATACCTAATGATTCACATGCTCATGGAGAGTAATTACTCCCAAATACAGCACCGGTGGTGTTCTTACCCAACCTGGGTACAGTGATTCACAAACGCAGCTTTTTGTACAATTCATCAAATGATGATCCCTTAATTGCTGATTTGGTTTGGAGGCGGTTAAGAGGTGATCGAGGACCCAGCGGCACCGTCACCGTGCCTGGTTCCCTCCAGTGGTGCGGTCCCATGTGTGCCTCCCCTCTGCCGTGCCGATGGCTGTCACCACTCACCTCTTGCATGGGTTCTGCTCAGGATTTTGGTTGGGTCGAGCCCCTCGAGCTGTGGGATTTGTGCTTTTTGAAGAGCTGCAGTGCATGATCCAGCAATTGCCATGGCACAGCCCAGGAGAGGGAGAGCTGGGGCTGCCCCCCTCCAGGGTGGGGACGACCCCTCCATTCTCCCAAAACTTGGCAGCGGTGTGGCTCAACCCTTGCCTCTTCACAGCTCTTGGAGCAGGTGGGTGAGAGCTCATGAAATACTGATGTGGAAAGCCAAACCCTCCAGGTTTTGCACCAAAAAAGGGCCCCTTGCTCCAAATTGCTCAGTGTGGGGCAGCTGTGAGGGATGTCTTCCCACTCCAGGGAGGGGACATGTGGGGATCCTCGCCTGGGGACCCCTGCCCATCTATTGTGCAGGGTCTGGCTGGGCAGCAGCATCCCACAGGGATGACATGCAGAGTTCAACCTGCTGAGCTGCTCCAGCCCCTGGAGGAACCCTGACCCTGGGGATAGAGGAAGGTTTCTGGGAGTGTTTTGAAGGGTGTTGATGCTTCCCAGTGCTGCCACATGGCTTGGAAAGGCAGCCTGGAGCTTGAAGTTCCTCCTTGTGGATTAAGAGGAGCAAGGGGTGATGGCTCTGGGGTGACTCAGCCCCTCCAGCACTGCCTGAGGCAATGTTGTGGCACTCGGCTAGAGGCTGGTGATCAGCTGTGGTCTTTTGGGCCAGCAAAAAGAAGTTTTTTCGGTGCCCTCAGCAAGCAGAGCATGGCTGTACATTGCTGCTTTGCTCTTCTTTTAGCTAAAAGAAGCTCTTCCCTTCTTGGTGCGTGTCTGGGCTGCATTGGATGAGCCTGTCCCCTCCTGCTGCAGGCATTGCTCCAGGTCTTCCATCCTGTGGATGCCAGAATCGCTGCCGGGATGTGAGGAGCTTCCAGAGAAAGGCAGGAGGAGAGGAGACAGCACAAAACCCCCTTTCTGCTGGCCACCACTTGGCTTTATCCCCAGCATCACTTGGGTGGGCTCCCATGGGAGCCTGCCTAGTCACACCCTGGCAAACGGGGCTGCCTGCCGTGGCCATGCTGGGCAATAGCTTCATTCCACCCACGTCCACCTTCTTAGCCAAGGATCCACACTCGTTCGTGCTGGTGCCTAGCCCCCTGTCAAGAGCTCCTGCAGGCAGCTGAGAGCTGCTCCTAATGGGCTGCCAGGGGATTTGTGCTCTGACAGCTCCCTGCAACCTCTCGCTCCACCCGCTGGGCTCTCCTCTTCTCAGTCAGATGGTGGAGGATGCTCCGACCACCATGGGGAGGGGGCTGGCTCCTTTTTCTGCCTCTACCAGGTATTTGCAATGGTGCTGGAGGTTGTGGTATCCATTGCCTCAGTGGTGCTGATAAAGCAGAGGATCCCCCAGGCTGGAGGACCCCCTGGAGGGCGATGCTCTGGGACAGGAATGCACAGAAGGGAGGTCTGGGTGTACCATAGGGTGAGTCTTGTCTCAGGTCCAAGGGGGGACCTGCGTTGAGGAGCCCCTGTTAGCTGGGAGCAAGTCCCCACAGGACTTCCTCTCCAGCGGCTTTGGGACCTCCCATGCTTTCTCCTGGCTGAAACATTGCCTCTCTTCTCTGTTTGATGCAGGGCTCCTCTGTCTCTCCATGGACCCCACAAAGGGGCTGGGGGGAGGCTCCTGGGGGCTCCCTGGGGCCCATCCCCATCCCAGCAGGGGCCGTGGCAGCTGCTGCAGAGGGACTGGTCTGTCACGCCATCAGCATGGAGCAACTCGCAGCCTGCCGTCTTGTATGGCTTTTTATTCCTATGTGATTATACACCCCACTTCATATAGGGATTGAAGCCGTGCAATACGCTGGGGTCCTACGGCGGAGAACAGCCCCTGTACTACGGGAGCCGGCCTTGGAGGAGTCACAAAAGCGAGCCCTCAGGGTGCTGGAGGAGGGCTACTGGCCTCAGCCCGGGCTCTGTCCTGAATCCCAGGCTCCTCCCTCAGGGGGCAAGTGAGGGGTGCCAAGCTGCTTTGTGGTGAGGCCATCATAAGCCCACCCCTTGCTTTGCATCCCCTTGCAAGGGTGGGCCTGATTCTGCAGCATGTCTGATGAGAAGAACCCTGGCAGCTGTGTGGATGGGCTCAGCTCCAAGGTGGGGAGGTCCCTGGGCAGCCCCTTGCCTTTGCCCCCTGCTATCCCAGGAGATGGGTGTCAGCCTCCCAGTGAGGGCACTGGAAGGAGGTGCTGCCGGCAGGACAGTGGAGGAGGAGGAGGAGGAAAAGGAGGAGGAGGAAGGAGCTGGGGAATGGCTGCAGCAGCAAGGGCTGCCCCAAGCACAACACTCTTCAAAGTTTCTCAAGAGGCTTCAGCCGCTCTTTCAAGGTTTGTGTTAAATCTGTCACATTATCAAAAATAGTGAAAATTACCCGGCTTGTGGAGGAGATGAAAGGCAGCCCCCTTCCAATTCCTCCATAAAGGAAGGGCCCCATTAACACCTAGTGAAATATTAGCCATTAATCAGGCTCTGTGCAAAATAAAACCATCCACATTTATCATTATTGGATCCTTAATGAAGTGATAATGGGAATGCTGGGGAGCTGCGATATTAATGTCTCCTAAGAGGCAAGTGCAGAGCCAAGGGCGGCAGCCAAGATTTTTAATTTACTGCCAAAAGCTCGTGCTGTTAATAACGCAGTTACTTCTCCTGGCCATTAGCGCTGTTTGGCTACGAGCAGCTGGCTTAGGAGAGCAAATCGACCCCGAACATGCCCGGCCTTTGCTCGCCTGCTCCCTGCCCAGTGGCTGGGCATGCTTTTCCCAACAGCTGTCCCTGTGTTTCCTGCCCATGTACAGGGATGTGGCCAGGGAGCTGATGGCCATCTCCTTCCTGGAGGCTGGCTGGTGTAGAAAGAGTTTTGCTTTTCCAATAAAAAGGCCAGGGACTAGGAGCACCAAGCCCAAGCAGCTCTCATTGTCCTCGCTTTTTCTGTGACTTGTCTCCTTAGGTACAAGTGCCCCGAAGCCAGGATGGCATGGTCCCAGTATGGCCTGCACACTAGGGTCACTCGGTGTGACTACAGTCGCATTTTGGGTTTCTTCATTTGCCTGGGTACACTCAACGCCATCCAGCACAGTTTGGGCAAGCTGCAAAGCCCTGCTCGGCTGTGGTGACTCACTCAAGTTCCCGATGGGAAGGTCATTGCTCCTGGCAGGCTCTGACAGCCCAGAGGCAAACTGGTACTTGGCAGGTAAGTGATGCTGTTACGTCTTTAGATGCAACTGTCATCTCACAAATCCTTGCAAAACCCGACCAGTGCGGCCCAAATGTATGCTGGCTCATGTGTGGGGTCTTTCACTGTCAGCGAAGGGACTGCAAGTCGGGGGAGCTGGCTTTGGGCTGGAGCAGTAATGCGCAATTCTGTGCTGAGCATCATCCAGAGGAATATGATGATGCCTTGTTTCTAAGGACTGCACATGCTCCAAAGTGCCTTTCCTCCCTAGACAGAAGATGCATGAGGTCCACCCAAGCAATCCGTCAGAAACAGAGTTTCACTCTATCCAGGTAGAAGCATCAGAAGAGGAAAAGTGTTTCTGTAACCTGGGTGTCCTTGGTCAACCTCCCTCTGTCCTGTTATCCCCTCATTAGAAAAGAAGGGAGGCCAAGTGAATGTAGATGTGAAGTGCACTTCAAACGGCTCCATCCTTTCAACAAACCTTTTATCAGCCTTCTCTCCTCCCCAGTACAAACTCCTTTTAATCACTAGTGAAAAGTCACTGTTTAGAAAGCAAGGACACTGCTTAGGGTACATGTGGTATTACCAGCGCAGGCATTTCCCAGGAGAAGCCAGCAAGCCCTAGCCCAAGGTCTTCTGAACTTGACTGTGCCTCAGCACAAGCAGCAGCTCCAAGGATTAGTGCAGCACTCCACAGCGTGGCAGGGCTGTGGGCACAGCACAGGGCTACGGCGGGCCTCTAATGGCATGCCCAGGTTGGCACGCTGGATCTGCTGCTGAAGATGCCAGTGACCCTTCTGCCAGGCACTCCAGCCCGAAACCAGAGTCACTCTGGATGTCACTGGCGCAGAATTGGACAGGAACCATTTAACAACTTTTTGAAGCCAGATTTAGCCAGTTATCCTGGCTGCAGCCCATACTTTTTGGCTGTATCACTGCTCGTGTTAGTGCCCCCGCGGTGCTGGCATGCCGGGCATGCAGCAAAAGCCAAATGCTCCGAAACCTGCTGGCGACCTCCGGAGAAAAACACGCAGCACAAAGCAGCTTCTCCTGCACGACCACCAGCTGACATTATGGGGACACAGCGAGCTTTAGACCACTTGGCAGGTTTCTCCCAGCAGATCTCAAAGCTGCTCACCAGCGTGAGCAAGTTCAGGCATGTTACAGAAGACCTTCAGACTCAGAGGACAAATGAGATGCGTGGATGAGTTTAAACCACCGGGGTAAGACCAGGGTTTTGAAATCCCCAGGCTTCTGCGTTGACACTACGCCTGGTCTGTGGCCCAGACTGTCCAGCTGCCAGCCTGGCATCGATACTGGGCCCCGTGATGGTCCTGTTGATATCCCTACTTGTTAGATATTGGCTTCAAAACCAAAGCAGGAGGTGTTGCATCCTCCTCAAAAATCCACCCTCCGATCCATCTTGGAGCGGGGTGCAGAACGACTCTTCAGTGAGACACTGTGACTCGTGGTGTTGGCAGGATGGTGTATTTATGTCACGAGATGAGATCAGCCACACGGAGTAGGTCTGTCTGTCTGGAAAGAGTCTGAGTCAAGCGTGTCCTATTAAATTAGGGCTGGATTTTCAAAGGAGTTCAGCTCCCGCTTAGGCTCTGTAACAAACAGGCAGATATTCAAAAGGAATCGGATGTATTGGGTCATACTGGCTGCTGAGCTGAAGTCCTTTGAATATCCAGCCAAAACCATCACCGTGCCTGTTGCTACAGGCAGAGCCCTTCTGAAATCCAGCCCCACAGTGGGTTCCACATCCTGGGAAACCCAGCTCATCCCTGCTCTCCCACATATTGCACTGCAGTAGGTGACGAAACTGTGATAACCACCGTGTCCTTATGCATGCAGGGAAGCAGCTCCCTGTCAAAGCATGGCTCTGGCAGCTTTGCCCTTTGATCAGCTCAGCAGCATGGGTCAGGAGAGCCGAGCATGAAGGTTTCCTTGCCTTTTGTTCTGCAGAATTAGCGGAGTTAATCAGAGTGACAGCGACTTCTGCCTCAGCGCAGAAGAAAGGTCAGTGGCTCAGGCTGGATGTGCAACTGTTTTCTAGGCGTTTGGAAAACACCACCACGATAGTGCGTAGCATACGTGCTGCTGGCACGGAGGCTCTCCTGAAGGGATCAGTGGGGAACATGTCTGGAGGAGGACTCCATTCAGCTGGCTTGCTGGTGCACCTCAATCAACCCTTTCCTCTGCTGCACCATGAAGGTATACCACCTTTGGTCACTGTGCACTGCTTTTGTGTCACCTGTCTGAGACACAACGCTGCTCTCGGCCAATTTGCACATTAGCTGCGCTGCTGGGCGTGCATTGTGCTGGGCTCAGGGTCTGTCACCTCAGGCACCCTGGTGCGGGAGGAGCTGCAGGGCACTGGTGGTGGGTGTCCCCTTCCCACTGTGTCCCCCCAGCACCTCTGTGCCTCCAGCTGGGCAGGCCTTGCTATTGCTTTTATGTCCTTCAGTCACTGTAATGCACTTCTGTGAAACTGCAAAGCCCTGCACTGAGCTGCTTTTGAGCTGGGGGCACTGGAGGTGCAACAGCTGCAGTGAGGGCTCTCCCTGGCAGCGGTACCACGGCCTCACTTTCCCCATGTCTTTTAACTATAGTTGAAGCAGGCACAGGAGTGGCGGCTCTCAGCAGAAGCGTTAAATGCAGCCTCTGTGTCCGTAATGTGACCTCTTACCTTCATCTGATCCCAATTACAAGTGCTTGCTTTTGCTGTGGACATCCACTCATGTGTTTAATTAGTGGATTCTTTCTGTCAAAGATATTAGCAGCCATGACAGCAAGCCCTGATTCAAGTAGTTTACATTGGTCTGCAGTGTTGATGCCTTCATTTACCCCCAGTCCTAATTAAATGCATCTGGATATCTGCAGAGGGAGCTCTCATGATCTCTACGTGGCTCTAATTAAAATGGCCTGGATGTCCATGACATTGGTGCCTGTCAAGCCTGTCACCAGGAGGTGATGACCACCTCGGAACTGGCTGAAGAATGTATAGGAGTCGTTGTTGCTGAGAAAGGCCTCTACATCGAGGCCCTCCTGCAGCGCCTCGTCCACCAGCTCCGGGCTGCAGAAGGCCCCCGCCGCCTCCGTGGGCCCATCCTGCCCATCCGTTCCCCCGCTGAGGAAGACTATCTCGCACCTCCCCAGGAAGCTGCCGGTCTCTGTAGCCTGTGCCCTGTGCAGCCCCAGCCCCATGCGCAAGGCCAGCTCCTGGTTCCTCCCTCCCTTGCCAGTTCCTTGAAGCTGAACCGTGGTTTCTCCACCGGCCAGGATGCAGACAGGTCTTTCACGCTCTAATCCTTGCAGGGCCTGTAGAAACTCAGCAAGGTTCAAACCCGGGATCTCTAGCTCTGACACCAGCTGCAGGAGATTCTGTCTCACCTCATCACCAAGGGGCCCTTCTCTGAGGCTGGCAAAGCCCAGGCAGACCAGCTGGATCAGCTGGCAGTACAGCGCAGCGACATGGCTGACTTCCCCGCAGATTGCTGCACTCAGGATCAGAGTCGCGTAGCCCAGGCCCTCTGCTTGGTGTTTGGCCTCATCTAAAGCCAGCGTGTTTGATCCGATGATGATGTTGCAAACGTGGGAGTAGTCTTCTGAAGCAGCGGGCTTGGTGGGAGAGCTGGACAAAACCATTTCTACTGACTTGGGCAGGTTGTGCAGCAGGTTGTATTTGGCGAGTATCTGAAGGCAGTCTTGGACACTGTGGGAGCTGGCAACAGTAGGCCCACTCGCTATGATGTCCAGGGGGTCACCAATCACATCAGAAAGGATGAGGCTCACCACCTACCAAGAGAAACACCTGCAGATTATCGTGGGAGGCAGAGGCAGGTGGCCACGCAAGAGCCCTGGCATAAGCACTGCTCTGAGTTACACTTGTGCCATGCCCATGTCAAAGCAGATGGAAACAGGGGCAGATCTTGGCACGTTTTTGTTTTAAGGTCCCATGAGAGTCACCTTGCCTTTCTCGAACTCACAGATCTAAAACATCTTTGATGCTGACCATCACATTGGAGGATGTAACCCGTGCCGCTGCACTTGTCAGGCTGGTAACCTAGTGTGGGTTCAGCGATGGCACGCACTGACATCGGACCCGGCCTCAAAAGCGCCATGGTGGAGCACGAGCACGCTGGAAGTGCCTGCTGGGTGAGGGCTGGGGTCTCCTGAGAGTGGTGTGATGGGACAGCTGATATTTGCAGAGTCTGAATTCCCCTTTCTCCACCTCTGTCTCCCTGAGAGTTTGGCTCCTCAATGAAATCTGAGCAACAGAGTCCCAAAACTGTGTGCAAAGGTTGTTCACTCAGTGAGGAAAAAAAACCCTGCAAGCACATTTAGATTAAACCCCTATTTTGAGGGCAGATGGGTGATGTCTGGGCAAGCAGGGGCTTCCCCTCAGTTACCTGTGCGGGATATGCGAGACGGGCCAGCCCTCCACCCTTCAGCAAGGACAGAGTCTTCCGAACAATATTCAGCTCCTGTATGGCAGCTCCTCGGGAAGCCAGGATCTTTGTGAGTTTCTCTTTCTCTTTGAGGAGGATGGGAGGGATGGGAGCAGGCAGTAGGGCAGATCCACCCCCTAGGATGCAGAAGAGATATTAAGAACATCAGGACAGCAGGAAAAGGAGGACAGGAGGAAAGCAAGGCTGTTCAACGCTTGAACTTTTCCTCTTCCCTCACCAGTGTGCAGTGGGAAGGCAAAGGTGTTGGGGAACTATGCTAGTATCTCTGGAGAATTCAGTCTTCTTCACTAATGGGTTTTAACCACTGCTGCCCCGCGCTGTCTGCAGTCAGCTACACTTCACCCAGGCAGTGTAAACCTCACCGGACCCGGGTACCACATGCCTGCAGTGTTGCGGGGATGAGAGAGAAGGGCCAGTAATTACTATCCCCACTACATCAGGCTACCAGTGTGTTGCCATACTGCTTTTCAAGGACTACCTGGATGGGTGAGCAGGGAGCACAGGCTCCACGACTCACACAGCAGTCAGTGCTAAGCAGATGGAGACACTGCCTGCTTTGCTGGCTCCATTTATTCAGGACAGCGTGTAAAAACACCAGCCATGGCTGCAGCAAGATTGGAAACTGCTGAACTGCACTCATCTAGGCCTGGGAGGAAAGGAAAAGGGGAGAGAGTAACGCAAAGGACAAAGCACACCCAGAGTCCAGGGTGATAGCCTCATTGATGGGAATCCACAAGCAGGCATTAGAAATGTGGAAAAGGCGGCAAAGAAAAAAGGTTCTAATGGACAAGTGGAATGGATGGAAAATACAGAGTAGAAAGGAGCTAGATCTCAGCAGAGAGTGAACGTGCACAGAAGTACAGCTGAAAGCTACTGTCAAAAGGCAAAGCCTGCTCAGAGGTTTGAGACAAATCAGCATCAATAAAACATGATGAGCAAGAAAAACAAATGCAAATGCCTGTGTTTCAGTCAATAGCCAGGGATCTTGCTGAGAGGCAGGAGCAGTTGGGAACCGGCTGCTATGTGGGAGTGCACATGCACAGGGAGCTGCAGCCGCGGGGAGATCCTGTACAGGCTCCCTGAAGGGCTGAGGAGTCTCTTGGAGATCCTCGTAGCCACAGGACAGGAGGAAGCCCAGGGGAATCCCCAGCAAGCGCAGCTAGATTCCAGCTGCTTGGGTGTTTGCCTAATGGCACTACTCTCTCTCTGCACCAGATCAGGCTCCAGCATCCACAGAGAAACACTCACTGAGCTAAGGATACCAAAGGGTTTCTACAGAGCTGCTCCAAGCCCCTGCATCCTTCTGCCCTGTGACACCCACTCACCCAGCCAAGCTCAGGCTGGGGTGATGTCACTGCATCCTTCTGATGCACAATATCGACCTTCCTTACACAGCCCTGGGTCTGGGGACAGCCCAGGGGCCCAGCAGGCAGTGCCTGGGGGTGTTCAGGGCTGACCCTGCGAGGCATACAGCTCACTGTTTTGGAACCTGGGGGCCTCATTTTCACTGGCTGGGAAGCAGGAAAGCCCTGGGAAGGGTCAGTCCCAGATCTCAGCTTACAGACTCACACCCCTGCACAAATTCGGAGCATGCAAGTCCACCAAGTGTTTGCTTCTCCAAGTCTGCATCCCCAAATGTAAGGAGGGGGCAGGAAGAAGGCATATCCTTGCTAAGGGATGAGAGCAGCTGGCAGGCTGCACCGAGAGGTGCCATCTCACTGTGGTGGCCCAACCACAGGACCCAGCCTTTACAGCTCAGCCTCTCCTCAGCACTGGGAGGCAGGGTGTCCACTGCAGCAGCAGGCAGCCCCATGCCCTCCCCTTCTGCATCCCTGGAGAAAGGCTGGCAAGAGAAGGGAGAGGAAAAGTCACAGAGGTGCAAGTGCCAGTGCTGAAAGAGCTGTCACAGCACAGTGCTCCCCCGCTGCACGGCCACACGTGGGCAGGCAGGTGGAGGGCCCTCAGCAGAGACCATTCCCTGGGATCCCCACACTACCCGAGATGAGCACAAGGAGCAGGTCGTCTGCAGTCAGACCCTCAGCCAGCTCCTGGATGGCAACTGCTCCCTTCAGAGCCTCTGGGTCTGGCAGGTTGTTCTTGGCACCTTCGATGACCTGAATTTTGCTGCGTGGCTTCAGGAGCATCTCCCTGGTGAGGTAAGAGAGGCAGTCACACCACTGACACATGCACCTACACAGCTCAGTAGACAAATAGGCCTGGTGTACCATAGGTGCATGGCAAGTGACCAGGACAGGAAAGTGGCCTTTGCTAAGTGCATCTTCCCCAGGGCTGGGGAGGCAGCACATCCAGTGCAAGAGATGGGCTGTGTCACTGGTGCCGCTGGGACACGATGGAGGTTTATTCCAGGGCAGTGTGGTGGACGGGGTGGGCACCAGAGTGAGGGCAACTGGAAAGGACTGAAGGGGTTCACAGCAACATCCCACAGAGGATAAAACTGGTAGTCCACCCCCCCAAAACTGTCCAGACACAGCCGCCCTTACTGCATTCCTGCTCGTTGCAGGCTCTCCTGCATGCCTAGTGGCACATTGACAATCCCCCGAACGAGGTGGTCTCCCAGGATCTCTTCTGCTGCTGCAGCCATTCCCAGCACAGCTTTGCCGAAACCCACCAGGTACAGGTCCCTCTTAACTGGAAAGGCCCTGCCCTTCACCAGCAGCTGAGGGCACCCGTCTCCCTGGAGCTTCATAGCCTTCTTCAGCATCGGAGCCGGACGGACGGTGCCCACCGCGCTGCGGAAGAGGGACAGTGCGTGCTCGCAAAGGGACATGCTGCGCAGGGTGGCTGGGCTGAGTCAATCTGCTCGGTGGGGTGGGCTTGTACACACTCTGCGAACACTGGCAAGGCCTTGAGAGCTGGGTCAGCCAGCAGCCTCCAACCTGCAAGGGAAAATGAACACTAGCAGAAGAGACAGGGCTGTCACAGGGAGGGTAGGGAGGCCAGAACATGAACCATGGAGCTCTAGTTCCTGTTTTCTCTAGATAAAGATGCCATATCAACAGCATTTTCAAACCTCTGCCCAGGCAGGAAGGAGGGAAGAACCGTGTCACGCTCAAACTATATATTAGCTTGTGTTCCCCTGCAATCCCATTACCTCCCGCAGGGAAGGTGAGCCCTGCCAGCCAGCTTCTCCATCACTAGATTTGCCACTTGCAAGCCATCATTTCTATTTGCTCAGCATTTGACGCCTTTCCAAACTGTGGAAGCTGCTCTCTGTCCTGGAGAGAGAAGGGTATCTGGGTGGAACAGCTTTTCACTACATTAACTCCCTTCCTCATGCTAGCCAAATGCTGATCTCATTCTCTGGCTGCGCGTTGCCCCGTGTGTCCCTGCAGCATCATGCATGGACTTTGGAGAAACAACAAGCTTGCTGGCTGCCTGATCCTTTGCTGCTGGTGCCTACATAGAGACCAGTAACAAGGTTTCCCCACCAAACAGCAAATGAACATAAGGCTTCATTCGCCTTTATTTTTTAGTCCTCTTATTATCCATTAAAATCACATTTAGAGCCCAAAAAGGACTTCAGATCCAGGCAAAGTTGCCAGACATGTCTGTGAAAGCCCATTTGACTCAGTCTCCATTGGGTATTAGCATTATATGCAACAGAGATGAGTGTGGACCAAAGGATCTCAACTGCTCAACACTTGTCCTGACAGAGGAAAGGCAGCTCCTGACAACATGCACACATCTATTCCCTCCCAGCATTTCTCGCTCCCTCTGTTAACTGGCAGCAAGTTCACTGCTGGTTTCTCAGGATCAAAGATCCTTGTGATCCGCATCTCTCCCGCTCACAGCAATTATGATGCAGGCAATTAAGGCAGGGTGCAAGGAGGCTGAAGCAGCCCAAGCAGCACACTTGATCACAGACCCATTCAAATGACCTGAGAGAGTTAATCCTCTCTCTAGTAAATGGATCTGTTTCAGTGCAAGGCCTGTGACTGGCTTCTTCTGGGAGAGCGCAGCAGTCCAGAGGTCTCTTTGTCCTAACACTCCCATAGTATTGCAAGGTGTTAATCATTAAGCCACACAAGCTTTCCAACAGCTCCTCTGGCTCTAAATCTGCCTTATTTTGCTGCAAGGGGCTCTGTGAAAACCTCCACACAAGCACCTTCTCAGGCAATGAAACTTGGTTACAATCTGAAATCTATTGGACAAAGGACTTGCAGGTAGAACTATATGGAGAATCATAGGTTTGCCAGAGAAAAAAAATGATTCAGTGCTTGAGAGAAACAGATTTTAAAGGCAACACACAGGACAGATAAACTACCTACCTACACTACCTTTAGAGACTGGTCAGGACTGGCTTTTCAATCATAAGGACAGAAGACAGAGTGTCACAACTACTTTGTTAGACTCCTAAACTCGGGAGAGTTGGTGCTGCCAGCAGTCTAAACCACTGAGCCTCAGCCCTCTTACAACGAGGGCCAGAGTAACCGTACTAACAAGTCAGCAGTACACTTCTCAGGAATCGAGATTAGCATCTCCGTTGCCTGCAGGTCTTCGATTCACCTGGCAGCACAGCACAATCAGAGGAAGGTGTTACAAACCAGAGGTGCATCACGCCCCAGGTCGCCTCGGCTGAGCTGTGATACAGGGTTTGTGGGAGTGGTTGGAGAAAAAGGCTTAAATGGAGCCAAGGGAGTTTAAGAAAATAAAGCCCCAAAGCTTTTAACAGGCTCTGTCTCTGCCTTGATGTTTCTGTGCACAGCTGACCCAGAAGACCAGGGGAATTGAGCACAACCAGACCTGCAACTGTGGCTCCTCTCACATGTGCCCTCCCGGAGGCTCCGCTCAGCTCCAACTCCAGACACGGCACAGCAGGCGCAAGTTGTTTAAAAGCAATCCTCTCCTACTGGACCTGAAAAAAATAAATGCAGCTTAATTCATCAAGCACTTGTGTACATACTGCTAATGCTTGCTCTGGAAAGCATTTCGCTACAATAGCAGGCATGTAATCTGTCTTCTGCACTCTGAACTCAGATTATATTTTAACCATCGAGGCCTGATCCAGAATCTGTTGAAGTCAGCACGCATCTTTCTATCGCTTCTAAGGATTTTAGGGCATGCAGCCTGACACTGATCTCAGTGCACAGGTGTAAATGCAGAGTAAATCTGTTGTAGAACCCCCTTGCAGTCAGAGGTTATCCAACTTTACACCAACGCAACAAAGAGCTGAATTTGCCACAGACCCATTAGCTTTGGAGGGCTCAGTGTGTAACTCTGCTCCCTGTCAGCTCTGATTAGACACGCAGGCTCACTGGAGGCTCCCCTTGGAATGGGGGTGCTGGTAATGATGCCACAAATCCATTTTAATGTAATTTATTTACACAGTCTCAGGCACTGGGTATGAAATGTCATCAGGGAACAGCTATAAATCAGTGCTATGAAATCCACTGTAGATATTAACAAAAAATAAAACTGCTACTCATTTTAGTAGGGCTTTAAAAACAAGATCAAGAGAACTGAACATCACCCCACACCAAGGCATAGGCAGCCTTGGAAAGGAAAATAATCCAAATGGCAGCTCCCAGATGACCTCCACAGATGGTGGGTCTAGAAATGATGTAATTGCCAGTTAGCTGCTGTGTCTTACACATGGGGAAATTACATCCTCACATCCCTGCATTTTCCTCTTCCCACAGCTGGCTGGGGGAAGAAGGGGCTGATGATGTGACTCGTGTTGCTTCACACACTGATTTGTTCCCCAGTTTCTCATGGAAATCACATGAGAACGAGCCCTCTTCTATATGGATGTAAGGTGACATGCGATAGGCACTAGTGGGGTCAGGTTCTACACCTTCCCTTTGTCCCTACTTGGGATAATTTGCAGTTGGGGCATAATCTTTTGGAAAGTATTCTAAAAGTTTGCACTCATCTTAGGAGGAAAATGATGCTAAGAATTGCATGTTCCAAAGAGAGCAGGAGGACTGCAAAAGGGCTTTAGATTAATCCCCTTTAAATGAAAACTTCCTCAGCTTTCACTGATGAATAATATTCACCATCTACATACTTGTTGGCGTGCATTACCGTTATAGGCTCGTTCTTCATAGGGCTCCTCCTAAGCCTGCAGAAACTTACACTGCTAAAATTCTCACAACAAAAAGCAGCAAAACCCCAGCTCCTCATTTTCACCGTCTCTGGGAAAGTGGGAGGGAGAGGAGCTGGACTGTGATAAAACACAGGCAAAGCACTCATACGCATTACCTTTCATTAACTTTTTAATTAAAGCAATTCTGCAGGCAAGGAGCCAAAGTCAGAGGGAAACAGAAACAATCCAGCACTAGGGGCAGATGTGGTAAACTGCCAGGTAAATTGGATGGTGGCATGAGACCAAAAGCATGGACATAGGGGGGCATAGTCTGAGCCATAAACTTGGAATCACACTGGGGAGGAAAACAGTGAACAAATGAGCTGGCCGTGCCCGTGCAGTGAGAAAAACGAGCCATCACCTCACTCCATGGCAGGAGCCAGAAAAATATTCCCTTCTAGGGGCCAGTCTGCCATCGCTGGGCAGAGCTGAGCTACTCCAGGTGCCGTGGTTGGAGGTTTGTTCGAGGGTTTGCGTCATGGGCTTGTGGTTTTCTTGAAGTTGGGGCAATTGGGCTTGTTGCAGGCCAACCCAATCACACATCCTGAGCATTTCAGGTGCTGCAAGATTGGAGGATGCTGTGTATTAATGCTCCGGGATGGCTAATTTAACTGAGATCTTCAGGGGTCAAAGGTAGTTTATTTTTAACATCATCAGGACTTCTCTGGATTTCTCCCAGTGTGGCAGTGATTGGTGGCTGGCCCACTGCGTACAGGGTCAATTCCAAAGTCCCCGAGGGGCTTGGAAAAAATTTGAGATTGCATTGGATCAAACCCCAATTGTTTGAGGATAATTTTGAGCTCAGGCTCTAAAAGACAGATTACATCTTTGTTACAGCAGTAAACTACCAGACACAGCAAGTTTTAACAGTGTCTCTTGCTACTCGTTTTTCTTTCTACACTACTTTCTTCTGGCCTCTTGGTACATAAATTACTGTTAGACTCACCGAGGCTTACCACTTCCATTTTTCATGCATTACCATGGGAGTTTACCTATGCAGTACAACAGAGCAGAGATTTTACTGCCTTAAACTCCCATGTTCCCACTTACTGACACATCTTTTCTATCATTTGATATATCAAATATAATTTGCCTGGTGAGCCCTGCTCAAACTCAAACTTGCTGCTCCAGATGGTCCCAAAAGCATTACGAGAAAATTTTCCAGGAGATGCACTGAACCCAAGAGGAAAACAAAGCGGTGAAGGTTTGTTCCAAGTGACTATTCTAGGAGGATTAGATGGGGGATTTTTCAAGACTAATCTCTTTAAATGAAAATTTCAGAATTTGATTAATTTTTTAATCTGCACATGGATTTGCATAAAACTACTGCACTGCCTCATTCACCTTTTGCAAAAGAGAAAATGTCTGCATCTTGGATAGACCAACTCATCCCTGCTCAGCTATGAAGGGTCCGGTACACAAGTGGGTGTGCAGGGACAGGGTGAAAAGTCCTTTTGCCCCTGCCCACTGTGGTGCTCCTGCATCCACAACTGGGAAAGAGGATGATGGCGGACAGAAGCAATACGACGAGAGTGGAGAGCCGCACAGGGGGTTTGCTAGGCAGGCAAGGGAGAAAGTAGGATGGAGTCCAAATACCTTTGTTTCAAGAATATTCTGAGCTCTGGGAAACCCGGGAGTCCTAATTTCCAATACATGGCTTTCTATATCTTTCTTGGAAAAGAAATATGTTGCGCTCATGACTGATTTACTCACCAGAAGAGTGTCAACAGGGTCTCTTTGCCTTTGATGGGGAATGTAGCCTAAGGCCAAACACAGGGAAGATAAGTGTTCTGTTCAGCATTTTATATATATAGATCAGTATCATTAGTAAAAAAATTAACTGGATTTGACATATGCATCTTACTAGTTTTTCTAGGTCACACTCCCTTCACTCCCTATATACCTTTTGGAAATTATTTTCCCATGCACTGGGGATTGCAGGGAAGAAAAAATTTTCACTAAAAAAATCCTTCTGTAGCTCAACATAGAACACTACTACCCTGAAGCCAAGTCCATGCCAAGACTACTTCCTTTCATGATGTAATTTCTCAAACTCCCTATTCTGAGTCAACTTGCAATCAAAATTGAGAGTAATTTAAAATACAGGGAAGGATCATAGTATTCTAGAGAAGATGAAAAGTTGCCAGCCTTGAGGACTGGAATAATAGAAAGGGTCGAAATTCAGTAGTGCAAAATACAAAGTCATGCTCTTTGGGATTAATAACAAAAAATTATGAGCTCCTCAGTTGAAAATAACTTAAGAGGAGAAAGAGCCAGGAATATTAGTCAGTCACAGGATGACAATTACAGCTGCCCTCTAGGCTGAGACAAGAGGCTATGGGGAAAGTGGAAAGCGGCAGATGTAATCTACCTTGACTTTAGTGAGGTTTTTGACACCATTCTCATGAGCATGCTGAAGAAGTGTGGGCTGGGCAAACACACCGTTAAGACCCACTGAAAAACAGTCTGACCACTGGACTCAGAGGGTAGAAATCAGTGACTCAGGGTAATCAACAGGGACTCTGTTGGGGTTCGTGTCACCCTACAGCATCATTAGTGACCTGGAGGGTAGCGCAGAGTGCCTAATTTAGGGGAAGGGCTGATGGAGCGATCCTCCAGAGAAACGGTGATAAACTTAAGGTCAGAGCAAACAGAACAGAAACCTCATGATGCTCAGCAGGAAGAAGTGTGAAGTTTTGCTGGAGGGGCAGGATTCCCATGGATCAGGGCAGGCTGGGAACCAAGCAGTGCAATCAACTAAGGAGCAACCTAATAGCAGCTACACGTACTTGAAGGGTGATTATAAAGACAATGGAGACGAACCCTTCTTGGTTGTGGCAGAAAGTGGAAGAAGGAGCAATGGCCACAATTTGCAAGCCAGGACATTCACGTTGGACATCAGCAAAAAGTTCTTTATGGGGAGGGTTGCACAGCACTGCATCGGGCTGCTCGGAGAAGCTATAGTCTCCACACTAGGCAGTTTTCAGGATTTGGCTACAAAAAGCCACAGCCAAGCTGATCTTGTACTGGTGATAGTCCTGCACTGAGCAGGAGGCTGGAGAAGGCAGCTCCAGAGGTCCCTTCTCCCCACACTTCTGTGATTCCATGTTGTCACAGCAGGGACAGGATTCGATGCTCCAGCGCATCATGCTTAATTTCAAGAACCCACAAAGAGATGCCAAGTTGTAGGATGCAAGTCCCTGCACAAGCCTTCAGTAATAACCATTAACCATCAAGAATCATCACTCCCAGCGGAGTCCAACAGAAATATATTCACCCGAGCAGCGCTGTGTCCAGAAGCAAACACAGGTCTGTCTGTATTGTGCAGGTTGTGGTGGTATCTAATATAGAAATGCATAGGCAGAATGACTGCATTTGATCAATATTACTCAAGCAGCAATTAAACATTTTTTCCATTAGCTAGTTTTGCAGGGGCATTATCCATAATTCCTACTTAATGTGACATTTTGCTAGGAGATCCAATTATCCTGACAGATAAATTCCAGCTTGGTATAAACTGACAAACTAAGTTCCAACAATTAGGAAGAAAGGCAGAAGAAAGAATAAAAAGGGAGTGACAAAATACCAAATCAACAACCCACGGTGTTATACAACTCTAAAACTTAGCTAAGTATTGTAGGTGTTTTGAAGTAAATTGTCTTATGATGGTATTGGTGAGTCACCTTCAGGTCCTGCGTGAGATAATCCAGGCTTTGATCATGCAATTTACAGTGTGCAAGAGGCACTCTGCCGTTCTGTGCTTCTCTAATCTCTCTTATCATATGAAAATCAATTGTAGGCTTTGAACTGACCTGCAGTGGGGTAGCTGACCCTTAGAAGGAAAGAAGGCGTCTTTCGTTAAGTCTCCCTAGACTCCTCTGTGAAAATCTTGTCTCAGTTTCAAAGTAAGAATTGGTGAATGGTTCTGCCGAGCCAATCCCATCACAGCATGAAAGGGGGAATCATGTCTAAACCTGTAACAGTGTACTGAAGTAAGCAAACAGAAAAAGCAAGTAATCGCAGAAAATACCTTTGTTTCACTAAACCGTATATGCACATAAAATAATTAAGCATGTGTGAGTGACAGGCATGCACACCTTTGACAATCGTTCCCGAGCTTACTGTTCTTTGACCACAGGAGGGCAATATTATTCTAAAAGCAAAATCAAACTCTGTTCCTGAGACTATGAAAAGAAAATGCAATTAACATTTATGAAGCCATTTATGGTTTGGTTTTTTTTTTTGATGCTGAGTTTCTGGGGCACCGAAATGACAAAAGATATGGCGTTCTTCTAGAATTAAAATAGCGGGATGCTGGAAATCTTTGTGGGGTGGGCTGTGTGTGTGTTTGTAGATTCTCACAGCTACTGTTATACTCCAGGAATAACATTTTTAAGGGAAGAGATGGACAGAAACACGAACACAGAGCCGCACATCAGGATTCATCATAGGAAAAAAACAATAATGGTTCCAAAGTAATGGAGCACCAGGCTCAAAGGCCAAGGCGTCTCTCAAAGGTGAAGTGTATGCTGCTCATCTTTACGTGGTGTGAGGCCGTCGCGCTATAGCTGCGGGGTTTCTGTAGTACCGCTCAGAGGCCAGTTTTTAGAAGAATAAAAAATACTGGGACATAAAATGTGCGATAATTGAACTGAGTCGGGGAAAATAAGAATGGGAAAGCCATCGCTGTGTGTTTCAAAGCCGGGAGCGCCCTCCTGCCGCCGGGGAGCGGCGCCCGCGGCTGTCCCCAGCGGGTCCCGGCAGGGACCTCCCGGCCCTGTCACGGCCGGTCCCCGACGGGACCGCCGGGGGGCCGGTGCAGGCCGCGCACCCCACAGTGCCGCTTCCTCGCCGGTTACCACGGGAAAGGCGGAAAAAACACGTTAAATTCCGTATGGGGTCTATTACGCGCGGCCCAAAGCCGGCGCGGGGGTCGCCGCGGCTCCACATCACAGCCCCCAACCGACTCGAGGCCCTGCTCGGCACCGGAAGTAATGCCCTCTCCCCCAGCAGCGGCGAGAAGCCGTTGCCCGCTCTACGGGATGATGTCACACCCTCAACCCGACTCCCACGAAGGACGGGTGGGTAATGGCGGCCCGGCCC
>VWZL01003476.1:305299-330743 GCA_013396915.1 Stercorarius parasiticus | reverse complement strand
TCGCATGGCCCCTTTCCCCACCTCGGGGCCCGCGCGTGGCGGGGGACGCCGGCAGCCGCCGCGGGAAGGCAGCCCTTCCTGCCACACTCAATATGGCCGCTCGGGCCCGCTGCGCCCTCCCCCGTCCCAGCAGGCCTTGCGCAGGTCCCGTTTCCCCCCTCCTTCCCAGTGTGNGGCCTGGCGGCGGGATGAAGCTGACGGACAACGTGCTGCGGAGCTTCCGCGTGGCCAAGGTCTTCCGCGAGAACTCGGACAAGATCAACTGCTTCGACTTCAGTCCCAACGGCGAGACCGTCATCTCCAGCAGCGACGACGACTCCATCGTTCTCTACGACTGCCAAGAGGGCAAGTGAGTGGCGGGGGCCCGGCCTGGCCCGTTCCTGATGAGGGTGCCTGCCTTCGGGAGGGCTGGGGGGGTTTCTGGGGCGGAGTGGGGGGTGCCGTGAGAGGTGCTGGTTTGGCTACTGCCCGTTGGGAGTGCGCTGAGGAGGTGGCAGGTTTGGCTGGTAAGCTTTGGCTTTTCTTTCCTCGTTTTTTAGCGTAGGCTTGTAAGTGGAACTGCAGCGGTGTCTGACCCGGAGGGCGGGGTGTGGGGGATTCTAAACAGTTAAAGTGGGGTGCAGAAATGGAAGCAGCATGGTTTTGTCCGCATTAACGGGTGTCTCTGCTTGTTATGTCTGGTAGGCTGGAGCCAGCCATGGTAATTTCTCACGTGTGAGAGAGTTCACTGCTGTGAGAACTGAGTAGTTGTTGAGCTTAAGGGGTTGAGTCTGGTCACATTTCCAGGCCTCGGGATTGTTGCAGATACACAAACTTGACTTCTCATGCTTCCCAGGGCTTAACTCTCACTAATTAAAATAGAGGCAATTGCTATGAGTAGCTACAAATATTTAATTTTAAACAGCCTAATTTGGGTGTAACTTCTTGGATAAATGTTTTAAGCCAAAAGGCGAAGATGGTGTGGCATGCATTTATTATAACTTCTAAAAACTTGATGGTATTTTTATTCTTCAGTGGTGCCTGGGAACATTGCAGATAAAGGTGGTCCTCTGTGCTTTAAATTCTTTTTTCTAGTTGCATTTTTGTCTGTAAAGCACAATTTAAATACAAGTGCAATTTACATGCATCTTCAAAGTTGTCTTAATTTATATTTAATCAGTCAGGGTGTTTATTGTTTTCTGTTACTTATGGGTAATGAATTAAGGTGTGTGCGTTGTCCAGTTTATCTTTCTTTTTTCATTGACCACACAGTGCTTGTCCTGTCCTACAGATAAAACACTAGAAATTTGCGCAGCACTTGAGATATGGTGCTCTTGTTCAGAGGATAAAAGCATGCAAATAAGACCACCAGTGACACTTGCAGTTGATGTCTTGGAATGTATGCAAAAGGCATTTGTATGCTATGTGAGGTGGAAAAAATTGAGCGAAATGATGTCATTATTCCATTAAAAACTTTCTTGGTTGGTAAAAGTATGCATTTGGCTGCTTTAAAGTCTTTTTAAATTTTAAGTTTTAATTTTCATGTGCTTCTTGGTGTAGAGATGTAATTCCGAGGTGATTTTTCTTTTTTCTTTTTTTTTTTTGTAAAGTCAAGACTTAGAAAGCATCACACATATATATATAGAAAGTGAAAGAAAAACGAGCATGTGCGTTGTAGGAGAGAGAATAAAAAGCACAGGACAATGCAGGAATGAAAAAGAAATCATTTGGGAGTACCAGGAAGTACATGTGTCAGCGTTGCATATATCTTCTAGTAAACCAGATATTCCTAATCCTCCTGCTTTTTCAAGCAGACCAAGACATCATCCTTGCTGTGTTTGAAAGATTGCACCCTGCATATACTCTTAATTTTGTAGACCGCTTACTGCATGTTATTTTACACTTCTATTTAATTTGCTTGCTTTACACGTTAAAGTTGTTGGTGCTCCCCATCTGATAAAATGAACTCTTATTTGAAATCATTGAATTTTTATTTAGGTAAGAATAGGTAATTTTATATGTACTGTGCCTGCCATGGATTGTATTTTAGATCCTAATTATACACAATAGTGGAAGGGCTGAGTGATGTTAATGCAGATGGTATTGATTGCTCCCCCCTTTTCAAACTTATAAAGAATAGTTTGATGGGTTGGGAGGCATTTGGTCCTTTCATCCCGGCTGTGTTTGGTTATACTTTAGGTACATCCTCACCTAGTTTGCTTTGGTTTGCCATACCATCTAGCCCTGACGTATGCTTTACAGTCAGAGGATTTGCTTTAATTAAGTTACATGTAGAAGATCAATGGTTGTCTACTGCAGTGCTACAGGGCAATGAGAGTAGTTTCATCAAGGTAACCCCTGTTTCAGGATGGATTTCTCCAGTGGTTATAAAATTAATTTGGAAGTTTCTCATGTACTATCAATTGACTTAAAAGTGTAAGTGTGATTTTTAGAGGTACCTAGGGATGCAGGATGCAGTTTTTCTCTCACCTAGAAAGTTTTAGCAGTGAATTATGTTGTCACTAGAGATTCACGTGGAGATGATGAATCAAATCTGTGAATGATTGTTGTGACATGGTGGAATGTGGCAGTTTCAGGCCTATAATTTATTTTGTTTCTTAAACCACAGTTTCGAGGGCCTAGAACTCTCACCTCCTTGTATGTGTCATTGCTAGTGAATATAATGGCCAGGAGGAAATGTCCTGCTTGCTGGGTTTCAGTATAGGATACCCTACTTCATCAAATGGCCTGAATGTTAACACTTTTCCCCGTGTAAAAGTTGCAAATTTGGGTTTTTTCCCCCCCCTGTTAATGAGCAGTTCTGCTGGTAGAATTAAAATGCAGCTGTGTTTGGTTATACTTTAGGTACATCCTCACCTAGTTTGCTTTGGTTTGCCATACCAAAATGAGCCATACAGCTATGAGAGTAGGTACCAGCATGACCAAGGCCCATCTCAGTCAACTTCAGTTTCCAGAAGTGTCGGGACGGTTTAAACAGCCAAGAGCTGACAAGACAAGATTATCTCCTTGAAACACAGTTTAGGCAAGAAGCTTGAAAAATTTGTCGTGCTTCTTCATGAGCATCCAATAATTTTGGACCTGAGGTTTCACTTTGATTTCAAAATGTATAAACAATTAAATTCTTGATCTTTTTTTAACCCGTTCTGCATCACCAAATACCTCCACAGTAGGCTGGCTCAAAAGCATAACAAAGAATCTTACCTGTGTCTGTTGGGGCCTAAGAATGAACTCTGAAAACTTGTAGAACGCAGTTGTGTGTTGGGATGTACAGCAGTCCTTGAGGCTGGGAACAGGAGGCTTGTGGCTGAGAGTTTGTAACCCTGGTATGATATAATGGTGGTCTAGCAAAGGCTTAGCTTGTACTTTAATATATATCAAGTGTGTATTATTTATATAAATAAAGAAGTGATGGATGTGGGCTCCTGCTTAGCCATAGTGTTCACTAGACAAATTAGTGAGCCTGGTTCTGGATGATGGTTTTACCCGCAGTAGTAGTGATTCAGACAAAGGCACAGATATTATTACAAACCTTGCCTGTGTTTTGTTTCGTTTTTATAACAGATTTGGCTTTGATCTCGTAAAACATTTTTCTTTAGTGACATAGCTTGATTTGCAAGTGGGCTAGATAGATTAATTAAACTTGGAATTCTGTTTAGTGATTGTGATTTCTTTAAAAAATATGTGGAACTTAGTTTTCTTTTTTGTCTTTTTAAATAGTCAATTGGGAACAGGCTAATGAACCAATCTTGTATGAAGTGACATGCTTCTGCATGTTATCAGCTTACATGAAAGCTTCACCTTTCTTAAAACACAGAAGTACTTTCTTTCCTCCTCTTTGGTAAATGTACTTTTATCCATCTGTCGATCTTTAGCGTCTGTGTATATTCATTTATTCTCAATAGAGCTTCTAAGCTTTAAACTTTTCATAGATAAGGAAGAGCCAGGCTAGGCATGAGAGTCTTAGTATGTTTTGAGGTTGTTGGGGTTTTCTTGCTGGTTATTTTTTGGTTTTTTTTTTTTTCCAATTTGGTCAACATCATAGCTGAGGTAACTACAGAGAGCAGTATGGGGAAGTATATGTGTAATGTTACAGAATTTTGGTGTCTAAATTTGTATTTGATGTGGTGTTTTCAGTTTGTAACGTTTGCTTCTGAAAATTGATTTCAAAATCTACTGGAGGAACTGAGGAAGAATCTGTTGAGATTTGGTCTAAGTGGTACAGGTGGTGTATGGGTTTTAGTTACATTTGCTGTGTTGGCTTTCAGTTAATAATGGAAACTTGTCCCCAGCAAGTTCGTTTCAAGTCAAAGCCCTATGGCTTCTGCTGTTTGAGAATTAATCTTTAAAAATGAATATCTATTTTTATTCTGATATGAAAAATCTCCAAGTCATGCTCTTGTTAGGGTGTGTCAATTTGAGGCTATTGAAAACAAGGAAGAAGTCAAGCGTTTTAGGAATACCTTGTCTGAGGGTGTAGTCTGATAAACTTTTCTTTTGGCAGCAGTATTGGTTTGAACCACTCCTGCTGTTTGTGTCCATTCTCATGCTATCATCTTTGGTGTATGTTGGTAAAATATTTTGCGGGCCTGTGTAATAACCAGAGTTATGAATTTCTGGCTTAAAAATAACTCCCGGAAGAGGTTGTATTATTTCTGGTGTTGATTGGTTGACTGCCCAGCATTGAAACCTCTGTGCTACCTCATTAGTAAGAAGGAGGAAGGAAGGTGGTGGAGACCTTGTACTGCTTAAACAGGTGCTGCTGAAAGATAGCCCATACCATCTACTTCCAAGTTTACTTTGCAGCTTAAATTTCTAGTACCACAGTACATCGCTTGCTTACCAGACCCCTAACAATCCAGTTCTGTACGTTGTTTTCGCCGTCACTGGAATGTCTTTAATTCTGTTGCAAAATGTTACATTTGAGTTTCATGCTTTAATTAAGATTGGATATGAGTATAATTCTCCAGTAGTTTGAGTCCCTGTGCTAGCATTGCTTTTATAGACTACTGGTATATCTATGTGTTTGTGTTAATACCGAGAAGTCCTATTCTGAATAAGACACCCAGTTCTAGGTTTTGAAGTAACATAGAACAAAAAGACAAATTATTCTCAATCTAAAATAAGCAACAGATGAATTAGAGATTTGGATGGGCCAGGGAACGATGAGGCAGTGCTGCTTGACATTAAGGACTCGTTATGCCAGCTCCTCTTATTCTTTTTACAGTAGACATGGGAAAATGAATTTTTGGAGGAAACAAGTGTATTTTGCAGGTGTTACGGGGAACTCCTCAAGCCTAGGGATGGTCTTGGAGAAAGCATCAAGGTGCTTGTTTGAAAATCAAATACGAAAATTTTTATTTCTTTGTATAAAAACATTGGACTACTTGAAACAATCTTGCAGTATCGCAATAAAGACAGGCCTTGTTAATGTGGTGAGTTTCAGTTTGAGCTTTTTGTTGCAGTGAGTGCAATTATTTCTGCTTCCTTCTGACAGACCAAAGAGAACGCTATATAGTAAGAAGTATGGAGTGGATCTCATCAGGTACACACATGCTGCCAACACTGTCGTGTACAGCTCCAACAAAATAGATGGTAAGTGATCCACTAGAGTTGAGCGTATTTAATCTCCTTACACTTAAAACTACATGCCTGGAGAAATAGCTCTTAAGAGCCGGGAAAAAATTATAGACACTTTTCAGTGATAAATGCGCTGTCAGAGACAGAGGAATTAATTTTCAACTCTAATACACACCTCGGTGAGATTCCCTTGTGCATGCTGATGTGAGTTTTGGTCACTGCTGCAATAACTAAGGGATTAAACATTGTTAGTGTGATAAAAGTTCAGTTCTTGATTCTGACGGTCACTTTGCTGTTTGATACCAGTGCCACCAGTCAGACTCTGTGCCGTAACTTCTTATATGTGAAATGAGGTAGGAAGAGGATGTGGCCAGAAGGTAGACTAAGCACTGTATCTCTGTCTGGTACACACACGAGTCAACTGCAAAGGAAGGGAATGTTTTTCCATTCTCTGTACACAGCAGGGAGGGCAGGAAATTAAGGTAACTTAGCAGACCATCAGCCAAGCCTGGAGGAGGTCTCACAGCTCTCCTGAGATTAGCTTTGCTTCTGTTAATCCGTTTTTTCCATGTAATAGGCAAAAAACCCATTTTCATACCATTTCTCCACAGTCAGTGTCTGTGATAGCTAAGCTGTGTAAATCGATGACATTGGAGGGCTTCTAGAGCTTCATGACGGGCTATCTATTAATGTATTTGAGTTTAATTTAAAATTCAAATTTAAGAACTGGCACAGATAGATACGTTAGTTCTTCTATCAGGCAATAATACTTCCAAAGGTTGGAAACAGCTAGTGTTAATTTCAAATTTTGTCTCAATAAGTGGGTTTTAACATTGTATTTGTAAACTCAGCCATTTCTGCAACAGGGGTTTTGGTTTGTTTTTTCATCTGCAGAGATGGAGCTTGATGGTAGAGGTACTAGTGCCTTGTGGTGTACTCTGGGTTACTTTGGGAATTTAAAAGAGTAGGAATTTAGAGTAGGTGGAAGTTACAAGTTAGAAAGTCAGGTTAAACCAGAACAAACTGGGCCTGAAACTAGAGGAGCAAGAACCTTTCCAACAGATTTGGATTTAACCGTGTAAAAGGATTAAAAGTGTGAGGGGAAGCACTTGCCTTTTTAGTCTGTTTCACAGCCTACTTTTTTTTTATTAAGTTATTACTTTATTATGTCACATTGCTGACTTGGCTTTTATTTAATTTACAATTAATTAACAATTCAATGAAGCATTTTTAATGTCGTTGTGAGTTTTTGTTTATAAGCACTGATAAGCTTTTGAGGAACCAAAACTTAAGAGTTGTCATCCCGTGGGGTAGCATTGTGATGAAAACTTGATTAGAAGAAAAGGAAAACGTGAGAGTGTGAACGTATTTGCTGCTGTTACGAACCTTAAGCCTAACAAAACCAGCAGTATGTTCTGTAGGGGTCCAGATACTACTACTTTAGTCCCTAACGCATGCAGTCTTGGGCAAGGTGCATTGTATTTAACCTGTTATGCGGTTATCGGGAGGGAGAATAAACCCAGGAATGTGTTATAGGAGTGCTGGTGCCTGCTCCCAGGTATTTTATGTGTTGAGTTGCTACCAATCCACTTCTGAAGATTTCGTCAGGACCTTTGAACCTAGCTCTTCTTGCCTGATTCCGGGCTGAGGTAGTAGTTTGTACAGTTTGAGGGTCTATGATACCACCCGGTACAGGAGATAACTGTACAGGCCACTGCCTTGCCTGGGACAGAGCGCTGCCAACAAAAAGGATCACAGAGGATTACTGTTCCCCAGCACTTCCTATTTAGCAAAGGAAGATGGAATTCTGCATGGATACTTTGGAAATCAGGTAACGACAGTTTTTGCAGGAAAAAAGTAGAGATATGTTTTAATAGCACGCTTGAAGCATGTTGGTTCTAGCCATGATGGGGTGTGACAGTGGTGTTGGGGATTTATGTTTTGGACAGTCACCTTGGGTCACTTAGAGCCTTTCAGAATGGTGTGTCATCAGCATCATGTTTCCAGTTTGATCAGTCAGCTTTAGTTTTCTTGTCAAACACTGGAGGGCGATCTAGAACTCTGATCTTGGCTTGATGCGAAACCTCAGGCAAAAATGGTAACTTGATAATTTTTTCATAGACATTAAATTTTGCTTGATGAACCTTTCAAAAAGCTCTGAACACAGTAGCCCTTATGAGTGTTAAAATGCTCTGTGCATTTTGCATCTTGTTGGCTCTTGTTCTTCCGAGTTAAAAGTAAAAATGTCCTTTTCCCTCAGTTTATTTTTAGAGCCTCAGCAGGACTTGGTGTTACAGCAGTATGGAGTCTCTTTGCACTAAACAGTGCAGGTGCATAATACCAGTCTCTTCCAGTCAGCAATAACTTAAACTAGTGTCCTCTAACTAGTGTGAGAAGGAATTTTGCTGATGCTACTTTCTGATAGCAGAGGTTTAACTTGTGCTCTTCACGTTTCATCACTCAGATGGATCTGCACATAAAGATTAAAAAGTGGCTTCTGTGCTTTAATAATTGTTTCCTCTTACAAAGATTTCTTTTAATCTTGGGAGAAAGCATCTCCCAAATTGGTACGTTCATCCGTACTCAGAATAAAATTACCACTTGAGGAATGTTGTGTTGCTGCTCTGATTTATTCAGTATATTTTTAAGATTGCTTTAGGTGGACTAAGCTTTAGATTACTCCTCTGTCCTCTTCTTAAAGCTTAACTGCTCTGAGTGCAGAGAATTTGTGAAGCTGTTGATTGTCAGATTGAAGTAAAGAAAAGATTTGCTTCTTGTTAAGGGTCTTGTCCTGGCTTTGGTGTTCATGTTTTTGTCTTCTCTTTGGCTAAATGCTAGAATTCGTACATTTCCTATGCTTACCGTTTAGTTGGAGACTTGCTGGATATATATGTTGGTAAGACAGCAAGACTCATGCTGTATAGCAAAAAAAAAAAGTGGTAGTATCAACTTTGTAAATTTGATGCTCTCAATTTTGTGAGAATGATGGAATAAAACCTACTGGTACTTAAATTTTAGCAGCTTTGAAATTAACTTGCATAAATCACATGACAGTTTGCCTTTAAGCTATAATATGACTTCAGACTGTGGGAAGTATCTTTTCCTGGTGCCTGATTTCCATTTCTACCTTGGAAACCAAGTTTTTATGTCTGTTTCTAACTTGATTCTTTTTCAAAGTCTGAAATCAACTTGAAATCAAGCAACCAGACTTTGTGTGGCAAAATTGCTGTTGCTGTAGGGAGCAAGTTTACTGTGTGACCACTTTTAGATAACATTGGGTTCATGGTATAATAAAGCTTATGGTTCGTTTATGTTTTCAGATACAATCCGATACCTCTCCCTGCACGACAACAAATACATTCGGTATTTCCCGGGGCATACAAAAAGGTAAGATGTGGCTTGGAGACAGTACAGGAGAAATTGAAATACTGATTGTAATGAGCTTGAGTTATGTTACATTTGATTCACTCTGGTTTTTGCTTTGTAGAACTGTTCATGGCAATTACAAGCTTGTACACAACTGTTGGGGTGGGTGTCGCTCCATTCACTTCTTTTACGTGTCTCTGATGCATGTTGTCTTCTGTGTTGCAGAGTGGTTGCTCTTTCAATGTCTCCAGTGGATGATACTTTTATTTCTGGATCCCTTGATAAAACTATTCGACTTTGGGATCTCCGCTCTCCAAATTGCCAGGTAGTATATCAAATTCATGTGCACAGTGTGTTGCATTTTAAGTTAGAAGGATGAAAAATAGATGTGTGCCTGTTATAAAACAGAAATACTGCCAGAAATATGTGCTGCTGATTTAGTGTTGACACCTTCCTGGAATGCTGAAGGAATCTCGATCACAAATCTCTGTGAAATATGTATGTCGCATTGTGTAACACCACTCAATTTCACCTATGTCTCTGCTGGAGAGGTGCTGGGAAGAGCAAGAAATAACACGCACAGCTGATGAAACAAGAGAAGAGCTGGGTGTCATCCATCAGCTTCTTCATCAGGCTGCTACCCCGTGCAGAGAGTGTTGTCTTTTAGCCAGCATCTCTCCTGAGTTGGGAATGGCAGCAGAAGGGGCATTGGGAGATGCATTTTATCTGAGCATTTATAGTGTGTTTGTTTAAAATTGATACCTCAATGCAATTAAATTTGATGAAGAAACTGATGATCTAAAGTAACACAGCAGCCATATGGTCTGCCCCCTCCTTGCCTCACCTTTGTTGTTCATCAGACCTGTTTGTGAGCAGATTTAACTTCCTAGCAAGGCAAACCCCTATTTGTTTTTATTTATTTTACTGGAATAGTTTACTGTACTTTATTTTAGTGGAAGCAGGCTTGTGTGGGCTGAGAAAAGTACCGGAGCTGACAGCAGGGGAGGAATGGAAGTCTAGGAGTAGAATCTCCACCTTTTATTGGTGATGAGCTGTTTTGTCCCCATACTTGGACACATACTGGTGTACTCTCATATTTTCCCATCTTACTGGGACCATTTTGCTTATGAGAGGAGGCTGTTTACATATTCCAGATTATGTAACTGTAAATGCAAAAGGAAGAAAAGGTTACATTTCTTACAAAATGGTTTTATCTGTCTTAAACACAAGGTTTTTCTGACAAGAAGTCTTAATTTTGCCTTTCTCTGGGAGTATGCCCTTGCCAGTTTGTAAATGTCCCTTGGGATGAATCTCAGTCTCAGAGTTGCTTACGTATGAGATAGGGTTGTAACTTCAGTAGCAGTTCTGTGATTTTTGCTAATGCCTGAAGTTGTAAGAATGGTAAAACTAGGACTTGTAACTGGAAGCTGCATGCAGCTGTTTAGGAAACAGGTTGAGGAAGTGTTAGTTGTAATTTTCAGTTTACCCGTGAGATGGCAGCCGTACTGCGTAGAAATATTACCAGGAAACCAGAGATGTCCCACTTTCGAGAGCCCTGAGTATTAGTTATTAATACAGCCACATCATCCGTCCTTTTCTGGGTACTTTTTGAGTGGATGGCAGCTTGATTGAGGTCTTGGTTTGTTCTAATGTAAACTTTGTCTTTGCAGCAAACTGGAAGCTCTGTATGATGACATGAAGTAGTCAGAGTCGCCTTTGAGAAACTGAGTTCTGAACATTTGTAAACCTTCAAAATTTACAATTGTAATTCAGTTATTCTTGCCCGTAGGCTGATGTCCTGCTCAGAGTGGGCTCAAAGGGTGGTGGTAGAAATGCGAGCATCAGTTTTGCAAAATAATTTGGGCTGCTTCTATTTTCTAGGGTTTAATGCATCTACAGGGGAAGCCTGTGTGTTCTTTTGACCCAGAAGGGTTGATTTTTGCTGCTGGGGTCAATTCTGAAATGGTGAAGCTTTACGATCTCCGTTCTTTTGACAAGGTGGGCTACCCTAACTTCACTTCTTAAACTTTTTAGCTTGCAAGAAGTAGTCTAAACTCAGTGCTCAGAGACTGGATTTCTTTACTTCAGTATACTATCTGGGGTGCCTACTTTGCACCTAGAGAGTTTTCAGTAAGTACACAGAGGTGTACATGCTGTCACCAAATCCTGAAATCCACTCATGAACCACTGTTAAAGTTTACTTCTGCTAAGTCTTTAAGTTCTTCCAAACTCCTGTTCAGGCTTTTTGTTGTTGTGGGTTTTGATGTTTTGTTTTTTTCCTTGCTGCTTTTTCTGGAAGAACACTGGCAAAGGTGGAGCCAGGGTTGTCAGGAAAGATGGAAATTTCCAAGGAAACTGTAATTGGATGGGCAGCTGAACTGGCTAAGCATGGAGCATAATTAGTTCCGTGGTTTTCAAAAAGTCAGATGACAATAACGCTGGCTCGAGCTGTTTCTCTAACTTCAATTATCAGCCTTGTTTGAAAACTTCATCCTGCCTTAAATTAATTTGTGCTGCTGAGTGTGGTAGAGTATGGGACTATTTGGTATTGAAACACCCTTCTGTGGCTCCACTTTGCTATGGAAACTGTGGATTCTTACTACTTTGAAACTTAGACATGCAGTGACATGTTTTTGCCATGACACTTTCCTTTGGTATCTTGGGACTTGTTTTGAGAAATCTTAAACTTGTTCCTGAGATAAGGTTAAAAGCAAACTGTTGTTAGTAGCAATGCATAGAGAGTCTACATCGTATTTCCCATTTTTTCTTTGAAGGGGCCATTTGCTACGTTTAAGATGCAGTATGATCGAACATGTGAGTGGACAGGCCTGAAGTTCAGTAACGATGGAAAACTCATCCTCATATCAACTAATGGAGGGTTCATTCGACTGATTGATGCCTTTAAAGGAGCTATCCTGCATACGTTTGGGGTGAGCATGTTCCCTGTGTTACCTCTTTGAAAATGGGTATTAGTTTTGGGAGCAGGTGCCCTTTGGTTGGGAGATTACTGTGAACACGCACTCTAATACCTGTTCTCCTGTTTTGTGCCATAGGGTTATAACAATAGTAAGGCTGTCACGCTGGAGGCATCATTCACACCAGACTCTCAGTTCATCATGATAGGTAAGATAATTCTTGGAAAGAATTTCAGTGCTCTGACATTAAGTCTGTTACGTGGGGCTGAAGTTGTCTGTTGGGAAGCAGAATGTATTTAAATAATACAGTGCAGCTGTAAGCTTTTTTTGCATTGAGAATTTTCCGTTTTGCTAGTTTACTCAGCATTTTCTAGACTGAAATGTAAACGAGCCTGCAAGAAGACTTTTATTTTTTCCTTTATATATGAATGCTATTGCAAAAAAGATAAGTAACCGGCAAACTGTTGTAATGCATGGAGACCTGTCACGTAATTTATGTCAGTGATCTGCTCCCTGTGGGTAGGATGTGCTCATGTGCTGCCTCAAAGTGTTTTGGGGCTGTATATTGTGCCTGCCCTCCATTTTCTGATGAGCGAGGCACCTGACTCTGCTTGGGCCCTTGGTCTCGTAGCCTGCTGCGTTTGTACACCTCTCGGGGACATTTCTGCACGGGTCACGTGCTGGGGCAGCTGCATTTTGTTCATGTAGTTCTTATAAATCCCCATGCCTGTGGAAGAAGGTCTGCTTAACCCTTGATAGAAGCAGTAGGCATTGGCCTAATGGCTCCCAGCATGATTCCTCTGGCCCAAGTCCACTTCTTATTTATATGGCTGGTACAACAAATATGTTTAACTTTGTGGTAATTGGTATCCCGATCCTCATTTTTCCTGGATGAGTGATGGTCTTGGCAAAACTTTTTGTTGTTGTTCTGGCTGAGAACTTCCTGATTGCAGTGAAAGCGTGTGTGTGTGTATTCTTTGTTTAGCCTGTCTCTGGAGAGCACTTTATTGCACATATTCACCTTCCTGTTGTGCCCTTCCGAATGAAAACTATAGTGGAAGAAGTTCCAAAACACTTATTTCTGTTCATGACGCATACTTGTTCCTACAGTTCTTGGACAGAAAAGACTATGTACTTCATTTTCTCTGCTGGTCTCTCCAGTGTTCTGTTTTCCATTCCTGCCTGCAGGTTCGGAAGATGGGAAGATTCATGTTTGGAATGGGGAAAGTGGGATGAAGGTGGCTGTGCTGGATGGGAAGCATACAGGTCCTATAACCTGTCTGCAATTCAACCCGAAATTCATGACTTTTGCTAGCGCATGTTCCAATATGGTAAGGAAAGTGTTTTAAGTTCCTCCTAGCTCAATGAGGTGCTGAGCCTTTTAGAAACAAACCTGAGAAGGCTTAATGCCACTGGTGGGCCTTACCTGGCAGGTAGATACATGGGGTGGCTCACCTGGCAAGCCAGCGTTTGAACACACACATGAAAGCAGAGCAGTGAGTGAATGCACATGCAGAGTGTGAGTTCTTTAGGTTACTGTATGCGGCTGGTATTTTCAGTTTGTGTAAGACTGGCTTGCTCTGGAGAACGTGCAATGCAAACCAAGGTTACAAGCCTTGCTTGCGCTGCTTTAAACTGTTGGCAGGGTGTTGCTGTCTCTTAGGTAGTCTCTGCCTGTGTGCTTATAGAAGGTAGCAGTGATCAGCTCCTGCAGTGTGCTGTAGGAGAGACTTGTGTTCTGCTCTGTAAAAGATGTTCGTTCTTTCCTCTTTTGTAGGCCTTCTGGTTGCCAACTATCGACGACTAATTCCTACACTGCAGCTGCTGTCAGATGACTTCCATACTGCTAACAGCAGCACATCATTGCAAGCATAGTATTGGAATTGCCTAGGTCTCCTAGACTGTGTTCCTGTTCCTGCGTATATTTCCATATGTCTTACCTTTATTTGCTGCATTCCTTTGCGAGGACTCTTCCACTCAGCCTCCTAGCATGTTCAGAAGTGGCATGCTACACATTCTCACCTTCCAGTCCGTGCCCAGCAGGCTTCAGCCGAAGTTGGAACTGACACAGTATTATTTCTAAGAGCAATGAAGTCTGTTTTATTTACAAAATGTTTGTGGCATTTTTTTAAGCTGTAATTGTGTGTTTTCCTTCTGTAAGTGCACACGGCTATTGATGTTCCAAGGTGGAACGTGCAGTTTGTTCCCATAAGTGCATGTTTTTCACGTCTGGGATCTCTCCGGTTTCACTGCAGTCCACAGATGCAAAGTTACTTCTGTGCCAAATGTGAACACTGACAGTTACCAACTCAAACAGCAGATGCTGGATTCTCTTGCAGTGGAATGTGCGCTGAAAGAGTGGATGACTGTAAATATACATTATACATCCTGTCATCGTTTTTTGGCAATTTAGTGTGTGACAAACCATGCAGGTTTTGTCCACTGCCAGAGCTTGCCGAAGCCTCCCTGCTGTTTGCTGTGCCAGCATCCTGGAGGGCGCAGACAGTACTGATGAGGTGCGGTCAGTGTCTCAAGCAATAAAGGAGTCTGACAGCAGGAAGATGGAGAAACCAAACTGGACTGAAAGGACAGTCTGCCTGTGTACCTTCCTTATGTATCATCTTGGCTGATCTTTTACTTGTAAATAGCGTTGGGGGGAGGGCAGTGGGAATGGGCCATATTTTTTTACTTTTAGATATTAAAGAATACGATGTGGGCCAGTATTGTGGGGTGTCTAGGCTGTTTACCTTCACTGATGCAGTTTTCCCTTCCTGGTTTGTAAATAAGCTCCATTAAATTCTCCCCACACCAGGCTTAGACCTGTATCCCCTTGCTGATAAAACTGACTTGCAGTTAGTTCATCCTGCATTTTGTTACAGGTTTTGCAGGTTTTCAGTGGTAGCCCTGAAAAAGCAACTATGTTTCCTTTGTCAGATGATGTTTTCAAAATTGAACTTTAAAAATTTTACATGTGACTGTGCTGAGTCTGCTTTGCTGTGGCCCTGCTCCAAGGAACGCCCCTGCAAAAGGACGGGAGGGATGTGCTCTCCTGCCTCAGAGGGGCTTGTGGGCGAGTGGCACAGAAAGGCTGGCGAGCTGGTGTTCAAGCCTGGTTCCAGTTTCTTTTTCCTGAAATACTGCATTGATCAGATGCATCCACCAGCAGGCCAGGCTAGGCTTGGCGTAAATATGGCGTTGATTGTATTTTTGCCTTTCCAAACACTTGGCTTTTTGTGCTGGGTCACAGCTTGGAAAGTCCATTCTATCCCTTGCCCAGTCACATGTGCTTCCCCTCTCCTAAATGTAAAATGCCAGTAAGGTGACAAGCACAGCAGTGGGCACGTTCTGTCCGCTCTCAAGTGTGAGTCCATACTGCAGAACAGTGCTCGAGCATTTTCCCTTAGGTCAGTTGTCTAGAACATTCCCCTATTACAGCAAAGTTCATCTCAACTCTCTGTTGTGGGGCCCTGGATATAATTCAGAGCATGTCTCCTTGGCAAAGTAAATCGGCTTGTAGAATGGCTTCTTCTGTTTTGCTTTTCCTTGACTTTTTTTTTTTTTTTACAGCCCGTGTCAGTGGAAATGTGCAGTGCTAAAGAGCTGGGGATGGGGAATGAGTGTTTCTCCACTGTTGGTTCCTTTTAAGCAGCAGCTGATGCTGAGCTGCAGCATTTGCATGTGGCAGTCGGCATGAGGACTGCCCTGCACGAGGCAATCTGATAAGCTTGATGTTTGAGCTGATGCTGTGGTTGAAGCTTCTCCTTCGGCCCCATGGCTTGCCTCCACTGATGCTACTGCATGAGTTTAGAGCAGTTTCTAACAGCACAGGTCTGTGGTGTGAGTTTGCCGCCCTTACAGAAGGGAGGAGGGAAGGGAACAGTGGACTGATACTTTCGATCTTGACAAACAGGCCTGCTATTGGAGACGCAGGTGAAAAATTCATACTACTACAGCAGCACCCCTCTTCCCGGCGTGTACTGTCCCGCTGTCACCTATAAATGCCCATCGTGAAGGGAGATGGTTATCTCGGTCCCGACAGTTGTCTAGGTTTCCACAACCACCTCTTCAACTCAGTATTGTTGCATTTCAGGCTGCTTGGTGCTATTTTACCATTGTTGGTGTTTCTGTAAGCAGCCGTATTTTGCAGTGCTTTGTAACATAGAGGTATTCGAGGTTTGTAGCGCATTTTAACAGTTAAACTTTAGCATTCAGTAGCAAATCATTCAGGGTTTTACCAAATCTGTTGCCTGAGGAAGTGAACAGAGAGCCCCTGCAAACATTTTTCTTGTTACTTTTCACAGGGAAGCATTTGGAAGTCTCTTACTCTAAAAATGCTCTTTGCTAATGTGGTTCCAACGCTTGTCTAAGGACAGTTGTTCAGCTCTCTTCCGCTTGCAGTCTTGTAAAACATTGTGCGTTGTAGCAGGAAATGTTTAAGAAAAAGAGGACCAAAGGACTGATCTGGAAGGATGTATACACTGAGAACATCAGTGGCTTTCTGGAGTGAAGAGAAATTTACAGGTTCATGTGCAACAGAGCACTAATGCTCAGTTCAGAATTAAAACAGAATGCCTTCCCAGGGTTGAGTGCCACCCACACAGGTAATGACCTCTTTCTTGCTTAATGTAGTGCTGTGTGTTTTCCATCTGCCTTGAAGAGAGGGAAATGTGCCAAGTATTGTCAAGAAACACGAGTATCACGTGTTTCTAGAAGGTTAGGAAGGAAAGGGGAATAAAACTTTTAGCTTCCAGCTTTCATGTGTTTCTCTAAAAGTATCGGGACTGCAATTCCTGTGCTCTTCAGGGCAGGCAGCTAACCAGAAACGGACCTCATTAAAAAGAGCACCCCCAGGTCTAACAGTGTGTCCAACCTTACATAAAGCCAAGCAGGAAGCAACATTCCCTCCCCAAATTTGACATTTACAAGATGAATCCCCCCCCCGCCATATTCTTAGGGTTGAAATAAAGACCTTCAAAACAAGAGGGGAGTGAGACTCAA
This sequence comes from Stercorarius parasiticus, assembly GCA_013396915.1. Lineage (NCBI taxonomy): Eukaryota > Metazoa > Chordata > Aves > Charadriiformes > Stercorariidae > Stercorarius > Stercorarius parasiticus. The sequence continues at coordinate 313,887 of VWZL01003476.1, read as the reverse complement.
CAGCCCCTCTCTAAGCAGTGGTGGTGGCGGAGCACATCTGCCTGTGCTGTAGGAGACTTTGGGTGTAATTATCTTCTCCAAGTTAGTCTTTGAGAGTTTTGAGGCTCCCAGGTCCTTGGTTAAGTCCCAGCCCCTGCTCTGGGGGACACAGGAGCAATTGAGTGACCAAATTTGGAAGCAGCAGTGTATATTTTTCCAATGCCTCTTGACTATATTTGCACTTTAAGAGACTTCACCTTGGTTTTGGGTCAGGGGCTAGGATGCTGGCAAGCCTTTCGGAAACTGGTCTTTATGGTCATGAGCTGGTATGGGGAGTTTTACTCCTAGGTGGTATCTGCCAGATGAGTGTAAATACATTAAGTCAAATTATGCTTTGTCACAAAATACTACGTATGTGGAGAATTCAATGTTGTGGCTGTTAACAATAAATATTTTGTAGAGAGATCACCGAGTGCTGTAAATTCTGCATTTGTCTGGTGTGATGCAACTCGCTGNTTTTTTTTTTTTTTTAAGGCACCTTTGTTTTGGAAAGTCTGAAGCTCTGTAGTGGAAATGGTGATGCTCTCAGCTATCCTTACATAAATTACCCATTTTAAGAGGTTTTTCTTGCCTAGGAATGTGTCAGGATAGGGAAGCAGCCTTGTGACAGCTACCTGTCGAGGTGTGGTGCCCCAGGCAGAGGGGTGTTCACAGAAGCTGTGGTCTGGATGGAAGAGCTGTGTCCTTTCTCAGCAGGAAGGTGGAAAAAGAGCTTGTTGGGTCAGCCTGATAGGAGACTTGGATCACTCCAGTCCATGTATATATGACATTACAGCTGCTGTAGGGGGAATGGCAACTAGCGTCGGCTTAACATGGGTAAAACCCCGTGCGCATCATTTTCAGGTTAAACTCGAGAGGAATGGGCAAAAGCGGAGCTGGAGGGAAACAGTGTTTTTTTTGTTCTATCCTTTGCTGAAACCATGAGCAGATAGCTGAGAAGGCTGCCTCGGTCCGAGCCTCCCACTGCAGGAAATCATCTTTTGACACCTAACCCTTGGGGTAGTACTGCTAAGGGAATACTTCTAGTGACAAACTGGTTCTCGGCAAAAGCAAATCCAAAGCAAAAACTCCCCTGCAATTTTCTAAGACTGTTTTTCTCCATCCCAGGTCTGTGTAAAACCTCTGACAGGAATAAAACTGTAGGAAGATACGTGGAAAAAAGAAAAGTATTTTTATTTGGAATTTCATCCTTGTGGAACTTGAATGCACACTGGCCTTTGTCCGCTTCACTAGGGAGTATTACGACTAGTGTAATGAATAATGAAAACAGAAGTGGGAATTTGGGGAGATGGGAAGCTTGTCCAGACCTGAATTTGCCTGGCTAATGAAGTGGTTGAGAAGCAGATCCTCAGAGATTAAGGCACAACTCGGTTTGGCATGTCTTGTGCGCTGGTGTTCCTGTTGCAATGAGTGTAAGGGCTTGTGATCCAGCACTGCAGACGAATTTGAACAAACTGGTTTTATTTTACTTGGAGCTGTTCTAAATGAGCTGATGTACCTAAACACTGCTGTTCTCATCACTGCTACTGCTACAAAACCAGCTTCACTGTCAGAAATTGCCTGAATGAATAGAAAACGCGTTAGCAAGTGTTGTGGACTAAGGTTTGTTAGAAATCTGTAAGTTGCATTACATACTAATGTACTTAAATGCTCTTAATTAACACTAAGGCACGTATCTTTACATAGGAGGCTCCTGTACACCAACGTGTACCTCCAGCTGCTAACGTCATCTGTTTTGAGGTGGTGCTGCCTACAAACGGCAACTTTCTCCAGAGGTCTGGGTGACTGCTTCAGCGTCTGCAATTAGACACGGCCATGCCTAATCCTGCCTCAGCAGCACGTCCCGGGTTTTCGGTACATCTTGCATTACAGCAAATGGATTCAAGGGACAGTTTAGCTTATACATCCAGTTCTATACAATGTAGTTCAAGTCTGATTAAAATCCAGCTCTTGAGACTGGTTGGATCTTAACTGATCCTCATTCTTCAATATTAAAAAGAGGAAGGGGTCACTAGAAACGTGGATTTGAGGCTCGCTGTACCACAAAGATCTTAGCAATAGTACCCTTCAGCTTGCAGTACCCCCTTTGCAATTTCTCCTTGGCCCAGCAAAGAGAAAGGAGTCAGGGGAATGATTTGTTGCCCACTGTTGCATGTTCTTAAGGAGCTAATGTTCTTGTTGATCTTCTGCATAAGTGCTGGTTGTGCATTTTCAGGTCCCACTGCAGACGGTTTTGCTGGAAGAGAGTGTACTTGCACAGCAGAAATCCCTCAGTCCCAGGTTGATGCTGAACAGCAGCACAGCAGGGGGACACAGAGATCCTGCGTGCCATGCCAACAGTCAGTCCTCATCCCTGTTGTGTAGTGGGATGACAAATACAGAGATGTCATCGTAGGATGCCTCGTGGCTGTCATCCAGCATCCACTGGTGGCCGCTCTGCTTTCCCCTTGCTCTGCAGACCAAGCACTTGGCCAGTTCTGAAAATCTGTGGGTGGAAAAAATGCGAGGTTTAGTGTAATGTGTCACTACCCCTTAAGAGCAACATTGAGATGTGGCTTTGCGTTGTCAGAACAGTAAACAACAGCTTTATAATTGTTTCTTTAGGGTGGGGAAAGATTCAGAGGCAGTTTCCAGAGTCACAGAAAAGAGCGCTTGGTCATGCTGGAGCTGACCTATAAGCAGAGTGATCTCGGCCTGCTTTTGGTCTGACCAGGTTCTCTGGAAGGGAAAACAACGGCAAAGCTGGTATTACCTGTGAGGATCAGTCCTGTTTTCTGCAAGGAAGCTCCTGACCACATGGGCCACCTCTTTGTTGCTCAGGACATCCCAAAGGCCATCAGTTCCCATGATGAGGACATCGTCTTCCTTAATGTCATGCAGAGCAAAGTCAAATACATTCACCTGGAAAGCACAGGAGTAAATCAGTGACAATCCCTGCAAGGTACCGGAGGGGTCAGGGAGATGATTCTTCTCCTGAGAGATGACTTAAAGTGGGACCAGGGTGCTTTGAATCTTTTATGTCCCCTTGCTGCTATGCTTCTAGATTACTCCATCTTGGGGATTCTCTGGGCAACGTGCAGAAAGATGGGGGATGGAAAAAGGACACAGCTAAGACCTGTCAGGTCTGTAAGAGGTGGGTGCTACAGAGAGGGGAAGCAGGATGTTTAATTCCACCCTGCAATTCCCATGTGCCACGACTGACCTTGGGAATGCAGGAGAGGAAAGGTTTGACTTCAATGTTGGTGTCGATGACTTTGAGTTGATGATCCCCCAGACCTCGAGAGACAGCCAGAGTCCCCAGCAAGCGAGCCTGGCCCCAAACAAAGCAAAACAGTATTGACACATAAGAACGTGGCACCTTTGAAGGCTGATGTGTGGCTTGTCCTGACTGATCTATGTGTTGCCTTTAGGACCCTTCAAGCATCACCCAGAGCATCCCCTGGAGACCGGAGATGGAAGAGTGATCAGAAGTGACCTGACGTGAGCATGGAGACAGCCAGCCTGCACGCAGACAGCTCCTGGTGGCCTGCGGGGTGCTCTGGAGTTAATAGCACGTACTCTGGGTAATGGTACGGACCTCAGGAAGCCCATGGTGGCATCTGCTCTTGATTTGGGCTGGCGAGGGAGAAAACTGGGTTGGTTTGGGGGGGAAAAAGAAAGGGGAGGGTCCTTTCTCCTGGCATAGGAGGTTCTGCACTGACTCCTTGCAAAGGGGGTGGCATGTGGGTTAAGAGTGCTGGGGGAGGTGACAGGGCTCCTTCTGCTCGACTCCAGCAAGCAGATGCTGGATGTGTGCAGTCATTGCTTCTCCCTGCCTCCTCCTTCCTTCTCCAGGCTCCTTTTCTCATCTTCTCCTCGAAGAAGAGGGTTTGTGGGAAAAGTGCTCGTTAGAGCTGGAGGAGGCAGTCCAAAGTGGGATGATTAAATAAGTTCTCATCTGAAATGCATTCTTGTGAGCAAGGGGAGATGAGGAAGGGGCAGGCAGGCTCAGGGCTGCTGTCTGCTTTGCTAGCAGGTACTCTGGAGGAGGATGCAACCTCTGCTCCAGAGGGCTCTGGTTTACGGTAACTAAGCAGCATGGCCAGAACGGAGCTGCTGTATCGGGGCTGTGGGACTGCGCTCTGCAGCCACAGTCTGCCATAGTGCCCCAGAGCATGACTGACAGGGACGCTCAGGACCCCCAGCAGATTTACCTCTGCCTTCCCAGTGTGTAAAGCATTAAGCTACCTGCTTCCCGTGACCATGGACAAGAGGATACTTGAGGTCAGCTTTCTCCACCGTCTTGTATCCCCTAGAACAGAGGATTCAGCGTCAATTTGGGATTTGTCTGACTTAAAGGTACCACACAGCCAGAGTATTTCAACTGTGATTCAACCCTTGTGGTGTCCCCACGCACAGGCAGCTGCCTAAAGCAGGGGCAAGGTGACCTGCTGAAGCAGATGCAGTGAAGAATGACCTCTGCTGAATGGCCAGGTGTTTTTCTCTCTTCCCTTCCTCCCCAGCTTATACACGCACCAGGCTGGGGCTCCTTGCTCCAGCCCCACCTCACAGGATCCCAGAAGGACCATCCCAACTGTTCCCTAACCGCCCTGCCATGGCCCCAGTCCTTCAGTCAGGGGGGAGGTTGCTCACAGCATCCTTCACTTGCTCTGGCATGGCTTTGCACCATTAAGCCCACCGCTCTCACCAGTGGGGCATGGCCCTTCTCCCTTCACCTCCCCATTGCTACAAGCAGGTAAAGCTGCCCTGTGTCGCAGCCTTATCCTCAGGTAGAAAGGACTCACCAGCCCTCCATAAAGTAATCCCGGTAAAGGACTTTCTGGCCCACATCATCTCCCTTCAACCTCCGTGGAAACTCAAAGCGTGTGAACTCACCATCGAGGAGCTTGGGGAAGAGAAAAGCCTGGAGGAGGGAAGGAAGGCATGAGGATGGACCGGCTCTGCTTCACCGGAGTAGGGCATCAGAACTGCTTCTGCCTCAGGACTGGCACCCCCAGCAGCAGAATGGAGAACAGAAGCGGGAAAGCACATCCCAAGGAGGATGTGAGCATCACCCATACTAAAGGCTGTTGGTTGAATCTTGCCCCCAGCTGTCCTTGGCTAGTGCCAGATGACATTGGCCACAGAGTGGCCTTTGAGGAAAGCTGGCGGTGCTCCTGCGACAAGCCCTCTCTGACCCCGTGGGGTGTTTGCAGCTGGATTGCCTGATGTGCAGAAGGAGTCACTCACCAAGTGCTGGATCCGCTGCCTCTCTGTCTCTGGTGTGAACTCGCAGCTCATGGGCACAACGTTGTCTTTCAGAACAAGAATTGCCCTATGAGGGGAAAGAGGCAAAGAGCTGAGCTGTGTCCATCACCACAGCCCTCCTCTTACCAAGGGTCAGCCAGGTGTGGGACTAGGGGGTAACCAGTGGCAGAGCAATGCCAGAGAATAGCTCTGCACACAGGAACGTTTAAAAATGCCATTGTATTTTAAATAACTCCATTGCAACTGCACTGTTGCAGCATAGAACTGAGCCTGCCTGGTTTGACGATGGTAGAGCTCACTGCTAGAGGAACGGTGGGCCAAAGTCAGATAAGGAAGCTGTTTATAATGCTTTGAAATGACCTCCCGCTTTTAAACACTTTCCAGGCTGAGCTTACTGCTGCACTACCCTCTCAACGCTGCCCTGTGGCTGGGCAGCGTTAGTCCCTTGAAATCACAAAACCCTTCCAGGAGGCATGAGGGCACCCGTCTACCCAACGTGTCCTGTGGCAGGTGGGAAGGAAATGTCTGGGTTGCACATTTACCTTCCACAGGCTTAAATAAGGTGCTGGAAACCCTGCTTATCTCCCAGTTCTCATCCCCCAGCAACTTCCCCCTTTTATTGTGGCTCACCTGCTGTCCCCAGCATTAGCCACATACAGCTTTCCTTGGAAATAAAGGGCAGCCAGAGCAGTACAGCCTCCTGTCTGGTTTGTGGCTTCCATCTCCTGGCCGATGACTTCATCCTGTTGGTTTAAACAAGTCTGGAGAGTGACATGAACTGGGCTGCTGCCTTCTGCAGCTGCCTTTTGCCTCGCAGCAGAAATCTAGAGCCAAAACCAATTGCAGATGGGCCATGGGAAACCAGCAAGGCGAAAGATGATGTTGCTTCGGTACAGCCAACAAAGCCGTTGCTACTGGACTAAGGACCGCTTTAGGAGCTTGACGGGGAACTTGTTCATGCTGTACAAGTCTGATAATAGCCACTGTCTAGCACTAAAGAAACACATCCCCTGGATGCAGTTTAGCAGAGATGCTGTAGCTTTGCTCTGGGTCAGCACTGCCAATGTGCAATGGATCCAAGGCAGATCTTGGGGAGCTGACCCAGTGTGATCTCAGCACACTTAAAGGTTTGGCTGAATGTTCCTGTCTCCTTGATGAGATGCAGAATTGCAGACCTTGCCCACCCCGGGTGGTGGGGAGGGACAGACTGACTGCTTGGGGTATCGGGACTGGTGCCCTGCGCAGGGTACTCACACATTCCTGGAAGGCGTTCTCCAGGGCTCCCACCACCAGGTCTTCTGCGTGGATGTGCTTCTCCTCCACGAACTGGGGGTCGCTGTCGCAAACACAGCGCCCACTCAGATGCATGGGGGGATGGGCCTCTGTGATGCCTCCCACAACCTCCTCCAGCTTCTGTTTGATGCAGTAGTGCAAATAGTTGGAGGCAATGATGGCAGCTTCTGGGCCTCCATGCCCATCAAACAGTGCCCAGTAGTAACCAGTCAGAAACTGCAGTGGGGAAGAGGGACAAGATAGCAAAGAAGAGGGGGAAGATGGGCTGGAGAGGTTGTACAGGTGGCAGGCTCGCAGCCAGGATGTCGCTGTATGTGTTTTGCCAGGCTCTTCAACCCCAGCTACCCTATCCCTGCCACCAGTTAATCCCTTGGCCAGTTCAAACTCATATGATGCCCATGTGCTGCTCTGCCAGACCCGTCCTCTGAGCTCTGAATGGCTGGATTTGCAGCCACCCCCCTCACACACTATTCCTCTGGACTTTAGGGGAGATGGGGCCATTTTACAAGCAGCGAGGTAGAGCCGTTATCAGGTGAGCACATCCCTTGTGCCTGGTTCGTGCTGCCGTCCTCTGGTGATGACAACACACACCGGCCCTTGAAAGCAGAGCGAGGACAATAAAGGAAACATGAGGGTGCCGAGTAAAGGGCTTGGACGACCTCAGATGCTGCAAGGCATGGGCCAATGAAATAGAAATGGCACGTACATGCAGAGTTGGGTGTTTGCTGGCCAGACATAGGAAACATGGGCCCCCTAAATGCATCCAAGGAAGGGTGTCAGCGCATGGGCATGTGGCATGAACCCTGTGTTTCTTGTAGCTGGGCCCTTGGGTGCGGACCAGGGCTAGCAGCAGGGTGAGCGCAGCCTGCCCATGGGCTATACCTGCGTGGAGCACAGGATAAGCCATTCCTCATCCTCCTCCAGGCCTGGCTCTCTCCTCCGGATGGAAATCTGACAGCAGGCTGCCTGGTCCTCATTGAACTCCGACTTCTCAGCATTGATAACCCTAGGGGTGCAAATGCGCCACGTGAAGTGTGCGGACGTGCTGCACCTTGCCTGCTCCCAGCCAGCTCTGCTGGGTGCCCACAGCCACAGCGGACGGCTGCGCCCTGCCCCCTCCTTCCAGTCCCACGCTCCCAGCTCTCTTTCCAAACTCAAGGATCTCTTTGCTGGGGACCTAAATAACAAGTCTTTTAAGTGCAGCAGGGAAAAAGCTTGGCCATGGACATAGGGATGAGTGGTTTTGGAGTGCCCTGGCCTCAGGCAGCCCTTGTCAGCAGCCCACGCTGTGCCATTTCCTTGGCGGCCCGGTGAATGGCAAAGCCACCGTCAGTTTTTCCTTCCCGCCTCGCTAATGTTTGTCCCTGGGTGGGAGTTTGCTCTCCTTATGCAGCTCCTCTCCCTGCACCTCGCCATCCCACGGACATGGGGTTGTCACATAGTCTGTCTGGGGTGTGGGGACAGTTTGTGGCTGGAGTCGTTCCACCTGATCCATCCCCTCTGCCCTTAAAAAAGGCAAACTCAGAGACTTCGAAAAACTTAGTCTTCCCTCTCCCTTTGTTTTTAAGGCACTTTGCCACAAGTGAAGGGATAGACACCTGCTGCTGCTGTCCCCAAAAAACACCCCCAGCCCCAAAAATCCTCCCTGCTCCCCCAGCGCATCCCCCTGCGAGGGAGGGCTCTCTGTCCACCCCTGCCCCACACAGCAGCCCCACGGGAGAGTGGTGACAGGGTGACATCCCAGGGGTAAAACTACCATTCGTTAGGGGACAAGATACTTGAGCTGGCCTGACGCTGTCCTCAGGGCCACCCCTGCCACTTGTCACAAGGAATGGCGACCTGCTCTCCGGCTGGTCGGGTGCAGGCAGCCCAAGGCAGGCAGGGACCCCCCTATACCCCCCCCGACCCCACACACACCCTGGGCGTCCCCCCAGACCTGCGCTACTCCCCCACCCAAAACACCCTACAAGCACCCCTGGAGCCCCTCTACCCCCGCACCCCCCACTCCC
>VWZL01003476.1:233850-304628 GCA_013396915.1 Stercorarius parasiticus | reverse complement strand
CCCTGACACCGCTCGCCAAGGCGCCTTCTGCTGCGGCAGCACCCTAATCTGCACAGATCCGCTTCGCCGCAGCCCCACATCGGCCCCCGCCACATCTCCCCACCCTGCCGTGATGCTCGGCCCCCCCCGGCTGCGCCCCCTCCCAGGGGGACTGCAGGGAGCCTGCATAAATTCCGGCCTGGCCATTGGATTTGGAGGGGGAGCTCCGTGCTTTCTCCACTCACTCCCTACGGGACCCAGCCAGCACACCGAGACGACAGCTTTTACGTTAATAGGCACGTTTGGTGCATGCCTGTGTGTCCTCACGGTGTTTCCCTCCTGCTCCTTACCTGCTAGCTCAATTAACGATATTAATCAGGAGTAGAGGTGCTGCATAATTTATGGAACCAAATCAATATGCGAGCGGGGATGTGAGAGCAGCCACCCCTGAAGCCCTGCTCCGCGCCGCTCGGGTGCCAATCCAGTGCTGCTGCATATCCCAGGAGGGGAGTTGGGACATTGGCCTCCCAACTCCCTTCCTCACTGCCGGCACCTTTGTGTGAGGGCATTGAATTTGTGGCTGCTGTCCCTTCGTGGCACGAGCACCCTTGTTCCTTGAGTGCCTGGTCGAGAGCATCCTTCCCCTCCAGGTGCTCCTGGAGGAGCTGTGGTTGAGAAGCGGTTAGCAATGGTGCTTAGATGTCTTTCCTGCTTTGCCTGGGACTGCTGGTAGCTAACAACGTTTGGGTTCAGATTTGTTGCTTCTGGTTTAAGGTGGGACCCTGAAGTTCAAGTTTTAGCTGAACGTTCCCTCTACTGTAAAAAAATAATGATAATTTAAAAAAAAATAATCAGCAGGATGGATGCCAGTGCCCACCTGGCCTCTCAGTGTGCCGGCCTGGCTCTGCAGAGCTCTCCCATGGGGTTTGGTGCAGGCGAGGCCTGTTGGGCTGCCGGCACCCCGAGAGGCTGCTGCCTGTTGCTTGCCTCCATGCCCATCTGTTCCCACACTGCCCATGCCGTCCTCCCTGGCACCCCCGTGCCAGACAGTGGGATGCGCTGCCTCGGAGAAGCAGATGAGAGCACCGACCTTCGCCAACCTTGGTTGCCCACCGCTGGGCAAGCCCTGCTGGGACCAGCTGTGAGTCACTGCAAGTTATCCATTGCCTGTAGGGCGTAATGTGCCCCGTCAGCAGTGCTCTGCTGGAAAGGGGAAGGGACTTGGACTTCCCCCGAGGAGCTGCAGCCGGGGCAGGGCGGGGAGAGACCCAGCAGCTCTGCCCAGGCAGCTCTTCCCCATGGTTATGGAAAAGAACATGAGTCTGCTGGTCTCGCTCTCCCAGCACCCTGGGCACCTCGGGGTGGCTCATCTCTTGGGCTGGGCTACTCCATCCCCTGCTGCGCCGTCCCTCTTCCGGGGAGCGGCTGTTTCCTCCCTGAATGCAAATCTGCCCCTCCAACACCTGCCATGCTGAACTGGGGCCCTCCACACTTTAAGGCAACCCCCCTGGGGGAGTGTGGGGGGGTATTTCAGTCCTCCCCACCCTGGCACAATGATCAAATCAATTCCTTTGCTCAGCAGAGAGCGGATTCGATATCAGATGAGGAGCAACAATCCCGCTGCTACTTTCATCCCCTCTGCTGAGACGCTGAAGTTTGGTGTTTGCCGAGGAGGAGGAGGGATTTTCTTCATCTTCTTGGTGTCTGGGGCCTCGTCGTTTTTGTGTGCGCGCATTGCTGTGTGTTTTTTCCTTCCCATTTCTCCCCCATTTGCAGGAAGGCATCTGCTCCCGGGGGAATTATGATTGGACCCGCCAGCCGGCTTTAGGGGAGGTTGTGGGCAAGCCGGCAAGAGATTTTGGTTGCCACTGTAGTAGATCAGCATGAGAGCAGGGTGATGTGGTGATGGGGGAGCCCCCAGAGCAGCCCCCCACTGCAATGCCACTGAGTCATACTGGCTTTGGGGGAGAAGCGGGTGGTCCCTGGGGAGGGGGAGTGACGGCGACACTTGCTGGGGATGCGGAGCTGCAGGTTTGGGGTGTTTAATCAGGGCTGAGCCTTTCACACAGAGGCAAGAGGCTAATTATTATGTCTTTTTAGGCATCTGTGGCAGCTCCCTTGGAGGTGCTGGCAAGAAAACGGGGCTGCCATGGAGACTGCTGGGCTGGGGAGGTGGTTGGAAGCTATCAAGGGTTGCTGTGGGCTTCCTGCGGCTGGAAACCTGCTTTTTAACAACAGCTGGGAGGATTTAATGAGTATTTTTGCAGTCCCTGTTCTGCCCTGAGTGGCTTTAGATGGGGACAGCATTCACTGTGCCAGGCCTGTGCCTTAAGAAGGCAATGCTGAACCAGGGCTTTGACGGTGGTGGGAGGTCACCCAGTTGCCTCTGGGTGCTCTTTCGTGACCTCTGGGTAGAGAGAAAAAGGTCTCTTAAAGGAGATTTATTTATTTTTTTTCATCTAGAAAGTAAAGAAATCAAATGCATGTTGTTTCTTCAACCAAAAGAATAGTTTGATGTCAGCTTTTTCTGGGAGAGGTGTCAAGATGTGGGGCTGGGGAAGGACCTTTGCTCCCGTCCACGGCTGAACCTCTGCTTTGCCCCAGGACTGGATCTTGCATTGGAAAAGCATCTGGAAGGAAGAGACATTTGCTTCAGGAGAAGCGTAACCGGGATGCACGCAGGCAGGAGTGATGTCAGATGGGAATAAAGGAGCAGAAAGGGGGGGGACCTGCTGTGTCTGCAAAGGTCTCCATTGAAAGCTCTTTAGTGAGAAGAAAGCTGGAGAAGAAAGAAGGAACTTCTCTCCCCACCCACCGCTTCTTCGTCCCCTCTCCTCCTGCTGTGCTGGGATGCAGCGCTGGCTCCCAAGGTGCCTGACTGCCTGAATTCAGGGGTGGCTTCATGGATGGGATGCTGGGGACATGTCACACCATGCCATCAGTGGAGGAGGAGAAGGGATGGCCCCATGGTGTCCACAGGGGACAGAGGGCACCAGGCTGCTGCAAGGATGGCTTTAAGGAACTGGTTCCTGTTTGTGAGCTCTTTTCTGGGGCCAGCACCCAACTTGGAGGTTGACGCCCACCTGGAGCAATGGCTCGTATGCTAGTGGGTGGCACATCGGGGTGTACAGACCGGTAGCATGGGTAGAAGACCAGATAAATGCCCTGAGATGTCAAACCCCTTGAAGTAAGCACCTAAATGGCGGGGTAGAGGAAATCCCTTGGAAAACGTGCATCAGGAGGCTGTAAATGCAACGAGATCGCTGCCAGGGTCTTTCCCTGGGTCCCTGTCCCCCCTGACATCCAAACCAGTGCTCCCAGTGGTGGCTTTACTGGGCAGAGAAACAGAACAGCAACCAGCAACTTCTGCAGGTGAGGCAGGACCATGTGTGCTGGCACCACCGCTTTGCTCCGGGATGTTGTGTTGCCGGCTGGATCCGACCGATGGTGCCTGCAGGGCAGGCGCTGCCTCCCCCAGAGCGAGGGAAGGGCCCAATAGCTCCAATCCAAGGTGGCAGAGTGGAGACAGGACAGGTCCCAGGCATGCACCTGGAAAATTGGGTGTTGAGAAGCAAAGGGCTGGTGTCAGGCGGGTGCCTGAAAGTCTCTGGGCAGGATCTGCAATACGGACCAGGAGTCATCTGTGTGAAATCTTGCGGGATATGGCCCAGTCCCATGGAAAATTGGAAGAAAAGCTTTGCTTGTGTCCTCTCTTCCCCTGTTTTTTTATTTTTTATTCCCTTCTTTCCGTTTTCTTCTGACATTTGTAGCTTTTCCCCAGAGCAGATTCCCTGCAAGGACATATGTTATTATTTTTTTTTTCCACGGTGAGAAATAAAATCCTCTTACACTGGCTGGCCATGTCTGTCAGCGGAAAAGCTCCCCGCAGCAAGCGGGTTGAGCAGGCACTGTGTGACGGAGTTACACTGGGATAGACGGACAAGAAGGAATTTTAGCAGCAGCAAGAGCTACTTCGCGCCTGTTGCGGTCGTGCCCTTCCCGGGATGCCCCAGCAGGAGCCGGGCAGAACTGCCTGTGCGGGGAGAGCGGGGGTGGTACAGGTGTAACCGTGTCTTATCCATCAGCATCTCCACTACTGTCTGGCTGAGCATCCCTGGAGCTGGGACAAGTTTTGTCTAGGTTTGTGGCTGGATTTTTGGCTGAGTTTCCCTGTTGTGTCCCCGGCACACTGTGCCCTGGGCGGTGAAAGGGAAGCAGCCGCTCGGGAGTCGCATCAGCGTGAAGATTATGTCCAGGGAATGAAAGATTGATGGCCAGAGGCTCGGGTTTCCCGTCGGGAGGGCAAGGTGACTTTGATGTATTGAGAGAGGCATCTGTTTCAGGCAGCATGTATTATTGATCTGGGAGCTGGGCGCTGTCACTGGGATGGCAGGGGGGAGATTGGGAAGGGTAGAAGAGTTAAAAACCTGTTTCTCCCCCAAAAAGTGAGCAAGAGGATGGAGGAGAGAAAGGTGCCGGGGCAGCGGTGGGGCTGTTGCCTCCATTCCATTCCCCAGGGGTTGCGCGGGTGGCTCCGCTGGCACCCCGGCATACCCAGAGAGAGACTGGCCCGTTGCTGTGGCTACGGCTGTCATCCCTGCGCCGTGCCTCTGCCTCCCTCCGGCCTCATCGCAGCCCGCCTCTGCTCAGATAAGCTAATTTGGTATTTATAAACCAAAAAAAAAAGGCTCGGCTTTTGTGGCGGGGCAGTACCCACAAGCTCCATCTCACAGCATTTTTGGGGAAGTGTGATGCTTAGAGCCCAGCACTGAAATCTCCCAGAGACTGATCCAAATCACCACATCCCGGGGCAGGGCAGCTGCCCGCTCTGGCTGCAAAGAGCGTGTCTGTTCAGTAGGTGAAGACTCTGGCCGCCCTGTGGTCTCCGAGGCGTGGGGTCTTCAGCCTTTGGTCCGTGTCCGCTTGGTGCTTCCAAGAGAGGAGCCACCACCGTGCCTTCCCACCACCAGCTCCTTTTCCCCTCTGGCAGCTTGCCTGCATGGTCGGGGCCACCTGAAGGCCACCGCTGGCCAAAATGTCACCTCCCTGCCATGCTGCGAGCTGCCCAGCATGGGTGCCCCAGTGCCGATGGCCGGCTCTGCTCAGCCCTCCATCCCTAATGGGTGCCTGGTGCTGCTGGGCAGGGAGGTTTTGCGGTGCAGGGGGACCTGGGACGTGCGTTAGCAGGCTGCTGAATGCATTTTAATTCATGGAGGTGGCTCATGAATAGGGGACAGCTCATCTACTGCCCACAAACAGGCGGAAGAGGGAGGTGTTGCACGACTCGATGGCCGGAGGCGATTTTTGGGCTGTCACGGGAGGGTGGCTGAGGAGGAACGGGTGCTTGCGCTTGCTGCGTCTGCCAGGAGGGTTGGCAGCAGGGCTGCCTTGTAGAAAGACCAGAACGTTCCTCAAGATGCCACCGAGCTCACCCTGCCTCAAAGCAGCAGCATCCCAGGAGGATTTCTGGAGGACTTTCAGGGCAGGGATGGAGGCATGGTGTCCTTCCCAGTGTTTGGTTACCCTCATCATGGGAATTCTCAAATGCCGAGGTGGGACCTGATGTTTCTGGCTGGAAAACCAGTACAAAATGTTCATGTTTTTCTCCTCTGGGCTGACCAGCCCTGGTTCCTTCGGTCGCTCCTGCACGCTGTGCCTCCTGGCATAGGTGCCATCTGTCCTGTGCCTTGTTCCTTGCACGATGCTGAGCCTGGACGTGCTGTTTGTGCTGTGCCTGAAGCCTCGTCACCACCAACTAACATGGTTGTCTTCTTGTTCATGCCTTCACGAATGACTTTGCCTGTAACAACATGAAGCGATTAACCTGTAATTTGGCTTGCAACCCACTTCTCTTCTCTGGAGCTGCTGGACCCTGCCCTGCATTGGTGTAGCTGGTCCTTCTCGTTACGGTACTTTGCCTCCTATTGAGTTTCATCCTGTTTCTTTTTTTTCCAGCCCGTTTCTCCAGTCTCCTGAGAGAACGGTGAATTCTTCTCCAGTGCGCGCTTGCATCTCCTCTAGCTTCCCACCTTAGCGCTGCAGAAAACACTATTGCAGTTGCCAGAGATGTTTATGGAACGTGGACTAAACCTGGACACACCACAGGTCCCCAAGGAGACCTTGCTTGATCCAGCCTCTGATGCCTCCCAGACTGAGTTGTCCATACAGTTTTGTGCTGGTACTGTAGAAGTTCACCACGACTGTGTTTCCCAAACTGGCTTCCAATGCTTGGAGACACTTAAAAAGCCAAGCTGATTGAGACCCTTGAAGCCCACAGGTCTGTGGCTCTGCTGGAGGAAGCTAGGTTGATCTCATACAGCTTTGTTCTCGGTACGTTCCTGCTGGCTGTAGCCCAGCTTGGGTTTGTTTCTGCATTATTTGTTCCAGGATTTTCCAGGAACCCCTATCAAGAGGGTGAGTTGGACCTGCGGGTGCCCCTCCAGTCCTCTGCCCCATCACTCCTCCCTTCCCCATCTGGGCTCAAGGATGGTCGGAGCTGGCCCCATGCGTTGGCCGTGTTGATGTGTGCCCAGCATCTTTTTTCCCACCTTGCCTCATTGTCAAATGCAGAAGGAGACAAACCAGAAAAAGAAGCTGATTTTTGTGGTTTCTTCACACACGGGTTTTTCAGCCCTTGAGTTGGGTCCTAGAGGCTTCCTGGCATGGAGATGCCTTGGGGCAGAGGTACCACCATCTCTGGGGTAAGGTCTCCTCCTTGCCTTTCCTCCAGAGCCGGCTCTGGACTTTTCTATTAATATTTCAGACAAGCGAGCTGTCTCATCAAGTCTGCTGTGCCAATTAAATTGTAATCATGCCATAACGAAGCAGTTGCTGAGCTTGTGCTGAAAACCTTTGCTAGCTTATTCCTCTCCCTCCTCACTGGATCTTGGCTGTCTTGCAAGAGACAGAAGGGGACGTCGAAGACACCGTGGTGATTTTTTTATTTAAATGAAAATTGCTTTTTTTATTATTTATTTCAGCAGAATTAAAGCTCAGAAGCCCGTTCTGAGGGTTTTTTTGAAAGCTCTGCCACTGTCTCCTCTGGAAAGCATCTCCTTCCTTGGCAGACCCTGTGGTATTTCCTGTTGTGCTCCAGGCTCCTCGGGCAGCATCTGTGCTTTTCCCCATCCCCTTAAACCTCTCTGTACCTACACAGGTCCCGGCGCTTGGCCGTCACTTGTCAATCACTCAACTGTCAGTCATCTCAGCTGTCGATCCGATACTTCTGGGCACTCCTGGCATTCCCGGGTGGGCTGGGGGGGTGGCATTTGCCCAGACTCCTCATTTTCCAGACCCCTGCATGCCCCTGGGCTCTGGGAAGGATGGGGTCTGGCTGGAGGGATCCAGTTAGCGCTGCAGGGCTTTCCTCTTTCTACCCCAAAGCTGATGCTGTAGAAACATCCAAGACCGATGTTATTCTCCCCTATTTTTGCAGTGTAATGGGGATCAGTGAAGCTTAATGCTTATTAGGAGCTTTTTGTCTCCTGCGTGAGGTTTCCTGGGTGTATAAATGCCTCTTTTTCTCCTCCTCTTCCGCCTCGTGTGTTTGCAATAACCACAGATGCTGCCGGAAGGAAAGAGCTGCTCTCAACAGGGGAAATGGCTAAAAATATCAGCTCATCCTTGGGTGGGAATGGCGAGAGCGGGCTGAGCTCCCAGCTGGCTCTGGGAGAGGGTGACGGTCTGCTCTGGGAACTGGGAGAGTCTCGATGCTGATGGAGGGAGAAGGACGGTTTGCTCATGGTGGGATTACGCCAGCAAACCTTCTGCATGTCCCCTAAAATTCCATAAAGGGCTGATGTGCCTTCGCTGGGGTGTCTGTGTGCCTGTTCCCGTGGGGTCCTGCTGGGGTGGCACCTCAGGAGTGCTGCGGTGTGCAGGTACCAGCCTGGGAGCTCCTCCTCATCTGTGTCTCTTCAGACCTGTGATCAGGGCAGGCTTTGTGCTGGTGGGGCAGATGCATCTCAGAGGTACCACAACCTGGGGGGAGGACAGGGAGGAGCTCCCCAGGGGGCTCCCCAGGACATCCCTGTCCACCTCTCTGCCTGCATCATCATCCGCATTTGAGCATGGGGACAAATCCATGCCTACTCCTTCTCCCTTGGGGCTGGGGGAGATGCAGGCAGTGCCCCAGCCTAGAGAGCCCCTACAGGGGACAGAGAGCACCTATGTGGCAGAGTCGGTGGCCCCCGGTGTCCCTTGGGTGAGTGATGGGTAACATCCTCCTGTGGCAATGCTGAGGGGCTGTGCTGAGGGGTGGTACCCACTGCCGGTGGGACTGAAGCAGGATGGATACAGCCCTTGCCGGCAGGGGATGGCTTCTCTGGCCACCGGACCTTTCCTGCTGGTGTAGGGACGGCTTTCTTTGCAAAGTGCCTTGGCCATGGATGCTCTCAGGCTCTGGGGACCAAAGCAGGGCTCCTTCCTGCTGTGGGCTGCTCTGGCACGGTGATTGGTAATGGGCGGGAGGTGCGGCAAAGCACCAGGAGCGAGGGGCTGCTGATGGTGACTCCGAGCACGGATCCCGGTGTGGACTAAGTGGCGTCTCTAATCTTTCTAATGCTCGTTTTTTTAGTATTTCTAACAAGTGCAGAGCTGCCTGTGGCTTCGAACTCACAGGACCCCCTTGGCTGCGCAGCTGCATCCAGGAAGGGGCTCGGGTGTGAAATCGAAAGGGCTTTCGGGGGGAGTTAGACTGGGAGATGCTGGGCACTCCCTGGGCTGGGATTCCCTGGGCTGGGAGATGCTCCTTGTTGAGGGGTTCGGCTCCTCCAAGCTGCACCTCTTGGGCATTGCCTTCACAGGTAGCATGTCCTGGATGGGACAGGGAGCTCTGCGCTAGTGATGGTTTTGTGGTGGGCAGATTAAGCCTCCAACACTGGCTGCGGGTCAACATCCACTGCCCGCTCTTCCCTCCTGGTGGGATGCCGAAGACCGGTGGCTGGTGCCTGGCGCTCGGGGAGGGGGGTTGAGGAGGAAGGTGGCTCCCCAGAACACTTCCCAAAAGCCACCTGCAACCAAAGCCTCGCCGACTCTGGAGCAAAACCCCGGGGCTGTTGCCTTTCCCTTCTCCAGGGCCTCAGCTTCAAACCAGTGCCTCCAGTTCGGAGTCACACTGGTCCCCAGCTGCCTTGGGAGAAGCATCCCTGACGCGTGTCACAAGCCCGGGATGTCACAGCCTGTTGGGACATCTTCCAGCCACCCCCTGTATGCAAACCCTGCTGCTCTGTAAAGCGAATAAACTTGTCACTTGAGCTCTCCCCGCCTGCACCGGCCAAGCCATCATCTAAATTTGGGTGATTATGTTCACCCAGGCCAAGTATCAAGTTCTCTGGATCACATGTGCTCCCAGTTGCTATTTAACTCTGACGCCTCGGGGAGCCGCAGCACTTCGCTCCCAGCTGTTTGGGTTTTGTATTTTTATTTTTATTATCATTTTTTTGGCACCAGAATTTTTTTTTTTTTTTTAATTTTTAAATTTCTATCCTATCAAGTTGTTCCTCTCCCCAGCCGGTCGCCAAGCAGCCCAGCGCCTGCTTTGATTGTGAAATCTGATCACCATGTTTCTGATTCTTTCAGCCACCACGGAATTAAGGGACTTTTTTGCCAAAGCCCGAAACGGTTCAGTTCGGCTCATCAAGGTCATCATTGAGGATGGTAAGTCCTGTTTTTAAGCGCTTTGATTTATGCCATGTTGGTTCTGTTTTGCCTCTCCTCCTTCCCTCTTTGTTGCTGCTGTGCCAGCTTGTGTGTTTGGAAACCCCAAGGAAAATCCCGCTGGGGCTCCCTGGCACACGGCAGCCCAGAGCTGAAATATAAGCCCAAAATCTGGGTGTGCTGGTGAGCAGCTATGGGAGCCCTGGGGTGGCTCTGGGGAGGAGCAGCAACTTTGCTGGCGGACCAACGCCAGTGTCTGGGATTGGTGCTGGGCTCTGGGTGGCTTTTGCTGCAGCTGCATTGAATTTTCTTATGGGGAGCTCCGTGATAAGCTGCTGCGGGTGCCGTGGGACTGTGGTCAGGGTGGATGCGCAGCAACTTCCTCCTTGGACGTGGCCCCCCCACCAGGCAAGGAGATGCTCTGGGCAGGAGGGCGCTCCTCAGCGTGGGGCTCAGCAAGGGGCCCCGATTGCATCCTAGGAGGGATGATACACACCAAAACCCATCCCGTCCCAGACCCGGCTCCTGTGCACAGGGCTGCCCCTGCCCAGTTTGCAGGCTGGTGCCAACCTGCCTGCATTTGCCCCACCAAAAGGTGCCTCTACATCTATCAAACAAGCAAGCGGAGCAGAGCACTGATTGAACGTCCCAGTGGGGAGCCTCCGTGGTGTAGGTTTTCCTACTGCAGCCTCATACAATTGCATATGAGTGACTTGTTTCTCATGGCAGCAGGGAAGTTAATGTCCTGCCAAGCTGTTGTCGCCCCCTCTCTCAGGTGAGCCACCAGGACCATGCTGCTAACACCAAGGTGGACACGGTCATAAGGAACCCATGCTGGCTTTGGAGGGGCTGTGAAATTCATTTGGAAGAACAGCGTGACTTGAAACACGTAGGACACTTCAGCAGGGCCACTGCGGGGTTTGTCGATGTTGGCTTTGTCCTCGGTGAGGTCCCCATTTGTTGGGATGTGACATCTGTGTTGTTTCTTCAGAGCATCTTTGATAATGATGTTGCTCTGCCGGCTCCTTTTTCTTTTAAAAAGTGGGAGTCAGGTTTACTTTAGGAGAAGTCATGGATACCCCTAGGCCTGGACTTAGGGTTCTAGGGCTTGTGCCACCAACTTTGGGTTGTGGCCAGTGACACCAGCAAGGGAGATTGTTTACCATGAATGGAAACCACGTCCCACCATCTCCACTTGGGCTGAATGGAGTATGTTTATCTGTTGATGTGTTGGTGGCAGCAGCTGCTTCATGGACCAGCCTCACTCAGCAGGGCTTTGCTTCCCAGTCTGGCTCTCCCACCTGCCCACTCCTTTCCCCTCTCCTGGAGCAGCCATGGGTAGCTGTGGAGGATCTTGGATGTCTGCAGAAGTCTCTGAGATGCGGCAGAGCCTGAGCATCCTGTGGGGAGGCAGGTGGAAGGAGGACAACCAGGAGCATCTCTGCGCTGAAGGGCTTGGTCTGCTGGGGACAAGGTAGTGGTGGTCCCACCAGCCTGGATCAGGGACCTCCCATATGCCAGCCTGCATGACTCAGGACAAAATACTTGGCCTTTCTGGGCCACCACTCTTGGGTAGCAAGGGACATCAGCCTGCTGCTGCTCACCAGAGAAGGACCTGTGGGCAGTAATGAGCAGCCAGGCAGATGTCACAGCTGGACAGACGGACTCGAGCATGCTGACCCTGGAGGGGATGTGTCCTGAACCAGCTGGGGAGGAGATGCCACCTGCCCTGCCTGCACAGAGGATGTGGAAGAGGAGCCTCCAGCCCTGCTTGATGACTTGCAGAGGACCTTCTGTCCTATGGGGCATTAGTCTTGGGGCATGTCAGAGCAGGTGTGGGTGGGTGGAAGGAGAGGAAGATGGTGCAAGGAGCATTACGGCAGGTGCTCTGTGTCTGGTCTTCCCCAGGACACCAGCTACGTCTGAGCAACCCTTTGGGAACTCCCTGAGCTGATGTTGCCTTTGGGGGCTGTCCAGGAGAAGCCAAGTTTGGGTGGAGAAGGTGTGTGGGGGCGAGCAGGTTGCATACTGAGGCTCAGCAATGCTTTCCAGGCATGAGAACTACTTGTGGTCCAACGCGGTTTTAGGTGATGTTCTACTCCTCGCTGTCAGCAGGTTTCTGGACAAGGTAGGCTTTGTGGTCTTCCCCGCTGGGTGCATTTCTTTGCACATGGGTGATGTTGTGCGCTGAGCTTTGCAGACTCCCAGCTCTTGTGCTGTCCCCACACCGTGCCAGGCAGAGCTGCGGGCAGCGCTGCCTTGTAGGGACATTTCGGAGCAAGGCAGCCTGCCTGCAGCTGGGTGCTGGGGGCATCTCCAGGGCCAGAAACGCTCCCGACTGCGCTTTCTCCAGCAGCAGCGCCCTGCAGAAACACAGCCTGAAGTGGTCGGTGCTGGCGATGATGCTTTGCTGAAGGGCAGCTGCTCTGGGTTTCCCTTTCCTGATGCTTCCCAGGGAGGAAAATTTGGCCCTGAATGGGTTGAGCTGAACTGTGAAGAGCCCGATGGGAGGGAATAAGAGGCTCCCCCAGCCCAAGGGAAAGTTGGAGGCTGCCGGCTCGTGGTGCTGCGTCCAGGATCCAGCTTGGGCACAGCCCAGGAATAGCCTGGAGTGACTCTGCGTGAGGTGTCAGGACGTTTGGCAGACAGAGAGACCCGTGAGCTGCCAGTGGGTTTGGCCGGGCGAAATTCCTTGCAGTCTCTTTGGGATCACAGGTCTTTGCAAAGCACAAATCCAGTTGCAGGGCTTTCCGTTTATGTTAGGGGCGCATTGAGGATTTTGCGCTTTTCTTCCACAAAACAGGTAGTTTTGCTGAAGGTAAAGTATTTTGAGCACCTTTTCCTCTGCTGTCCTTGTTACTGCACTGGTAGCACGTGCCCCTCAAACACAAATTATTATGGGTTCAGCGTGTGGCAGGGTGGCACTGGGCAGGGAAGGGCTACACCGCTGTCGGTGGGGGAATGCCCTGCTCGGATGAAAAGGGGGGGTGAGAGTAATTCATCCCAAACCCTTTATTCCTCAACTCTTTTCCTTAAAAGCTTTCCTGCCGCAGGGTTCAGAGCTGCTGAGCTGGATGGGTTGGGAGGGAGAGGGCTTCCCTGGCTCCTGATGGGCAGCAGGGCCACGGGCAGAGGTCCAGACAGGGCACGTGCCAGGCTGAGCATCCCCTTGAGTGCTAGCTGTCCAAGACACAAACTCCTTTTGCTTTGGCACCTCCAGATTTTCCTACATCTTGTTCTGAGTCCCAATGTCTACCCCCAGACCTTTCTGCATCAAAAAATGGAATAAAAACACAGGCTGTTTTCCAGCAACATACACCGATCATCTCCAGTACCATCGCTTTTCCATCCAGCCATCTCAAAACTTGTTTTTTTTTTCACGTTCCTAGAATGCTGCACTAGTGCTTAAATCCCGGCTGAGCGCTGCAGCCCCTCCGCCGCTTGCGTAGCAGCTGAAAAAAATCCCCTCCAGACACTTGAGATGCAACCACGTGTGCGAATATGTAATATGTAGGTCACTTCCAGAGGCTGGGGCTGTCCTGGCAGCATGGTCCCCCGTCCAGGCTGGGGTCTCTGGGGCAGGTCCGGTCCCCATGGACATGGACTTTGGGTATCAGCTCTGATTTTGACCCCTTTGCAGTTACAGGGAATCTGATAAGAGCAGTGTTGGCTCATCGTCCTCGCTTTTGCTATGGGACTTTCATTTTTCTCAGCACCCCAAATCTAGGTGGTTCTTCGTGTCCCTGGTGAGGTCTTCTAGTGCCCAAACCACTAGAGCTTGTCCAGGTGGGATGGAGGGGCTCTTACATTCCCCTGTGAGCAAGGAGGAATGGTTGGGGACTACATGGCTGGAGAGAGCAGAGCTCAAGGAGGCTATAGATGGTCACCAGAAAGGAGACCGTGAGAGGAGAGGAGATGGTTGGACAGAAGGCAGTGGGATGCTGGCAGAAAATCAGCCCCTCCACAGTGGCTGCAGCCCTGACGGCATCTCCTGGGGGGTCACCTATGGGGGTGTACATTCATGCATGTGGTTCGAGACCTTCATTTGTTTTTCTGCAGGATGGCATTGTCAGGGCTGGAACTGCAGCAAGCCCTTAGATGAGCCATCCTGTGGTCCTGCAAGGTGAGCTAAGCCTTGCCTTCACCTAACACAACCTTTTCGCTCTTCTCCTTCCAGAACAGCTCGTGCTGGGAGCGCACAGAGAGCTGTCCCGACGCTGGGACAATGACTACGATGCCTTTGTGCTGCCCTTGCTGGACGAGCAGCAGCCGTGCTACGTGCTGTACCGCCTGGACAGCCAGAATGCTCAGGGCTACGAGTGGCTCTTCATCTCCTGGTCCCCCGACAGCTCCCCGGTGAGCACCGCGCCGGGCTGTGACACCCCAGCGTGGGGACAGGGACGTGCTCTGGGAGGTGGAGGATGGAGGAGATGCTGGCCAAGTTGACTTTGAGCAGAGGCTGAGGAAGAGCATTCACACCCGTGCCCTAGTTAAGAAGCAGAGACGGCTTTGGGGATGGGGGATTTTTTTAAAAACACAGTAAGATACACTGGGCACCATCTCTGTCCTCTTTGCAGCACTGCGGGAGGAGGTGGAGGGACTGGGATGTAGCCGGGGGAGCGGTGTGGACCGCGGGGCTAGGATGGAGATGTCCCACCACAGCTCTGGCCAAAAGCATCGCTGGGGAGAGCTGGGGCTGGCACCGACTCGCCTGGCCCTGCGCCGCTGGAGGGGTGATGCCAAGCAGCTGCAGGTCTGCCTCCGGGCCCGGATCCAAAACCAGCCTTAAAAAGGGCCGGGCAGGCTGGTTCCGCCTGAGCCACGTGTGGCCGGGCCAGCATCGACACCTGCTGGGCCGGCTCGTGGGGCTGGGGACGGCGTCGGAGAGCGGGAGCTGAAGGGCTGGCTGGGTGAGATGGTAGTCCAGAGGATGTCAGCCCTGCGGTTTGGCAAATGCCGTCTTGTTGAGCACATCTCTGTAACGGGCTTTTGGTGGGCCCATGATTTACTGCAGTGTTAACGTGTGCACTTGTCATATATGTCATACACGTATATGTATATATGTGTATACACACACATATATATACACACACAGGTATACATACACATTTATGTGTATAAAAGTATGTTACATATTTTATATAATCTATATGCTATATAGATTTACTGTCTTGTTAATATGTACGCTTGTCATATATAAAAAATGTAAATATTTGTTATATATCTAACAAATATCTGTTCTTATTATATATTATCATGTATAATATGACATGCATATAAAAAAGACCCTCCACAGTTTGTTGAGATACAGCTAACAAATACATATTATTGTATATACACACATATGTATACACACATATCTATACAATTATAATATATATAATATATATAATTTTGTGCGTGTATAGACATATGTGTGTACATGTACATATACACACACATGCATATGCACAATTACAATAAGATAATATATATAACTTTATACATATGTACATATAGATGTGTATACATATAATAATAGATATTTTTTATCTATGCATCTCAACAAAGTGCGCAAGGTCTTATTGCAAGGGCGGTGCGCCAAAGAGCACTCTTCCCTGCGTTTTGGAGAAGAACAATGCAAAAGACATGCCGAAGGGCAAAAGTCCCTTTTAGGCAACTCCGGTGGTGTTTGCGCCTCCCCTTACCCAGGCGCAGGTAGAAGTGACGAGCTGCAGCTCGGGGGTGGCAAAGCAAAGCACAGAATAAGCTGGCCGATGCTGATGGGTTTCCCTGGCTGCTCCCGGCCCGGAGATGCTGCAGGTGGAAATCAGCCTGGATAGATAGGAGGCGGTTGCTTCCAGGGAGGGCTGAAGTTTGTGGAGCCGGTGGTGGGACAGTGACTGGGAGCGTCTTGTGCAGAGGTGCTACTCTCCGTTCCCCTCTGACTGCGCTTACCTCCTCGTGCAGGTCCGGCTGAAGATGCTGTATGCCGCCACCAGAGCCACCGTGAAGAAGGAGTTTGGCGGGGGCCACATAAAGGACGAGATGTTTGGAACGGTGAAGGTACGGTGGTGGTTCCTGGGCAGCCTTTTGGGCTCAACCCTGAGCTTCAGCAGCCTACCCTGGGCTTGGCACTGAAGCCAGGCAGGGTGGAGGTTTGTCCCCCGCTCTGCTTTAGTCTCCCCAGTGGCCGCTGCTGCTTTCTCCTGCCTGCACGGCTGTGGTCAGTCTGTGGTGGAGACCGTGGAAGAGGTGGGAGGAAGGCTCAGAAGACATCCAAAGGTTTACTCTGAGCAGAAAGAGCAGCGCCAGGCGGTGGCAGTGTCACTCCAGCAGCGAGAGCTGCTGCCGTGCCGGGGTCATCCGGCTGCACTTCCCCATTGGCGCGTGGCGGGAGGTTTCTCCTTCTCTCCCATGGGCTTTTTGCAGAGGGAGCTGCACAGCCAGGGTCTCCTGGGCATCAGCCCTGCTCTGGGGCTTCTGGTGCCGATGGGACCAGGGAGCATCCCTGCTGCTGCCCTCCTGCTCCCGGGCCATGGTCTCTGTCTTTCCCTCTCACGTTAGTGCTCACAAACTCCATTAATCATCCAGAGGAGCCACACTGCCACAGCCGTGGGTGTCTGGGGAGGGGCAGGGTGGTCTCAACGGGCATGGGTGGTCGCGGGCACTGTCTAAAATCGACCATGGGATTTGCATGGAGGCATCCAAGAGCACTGCTCAGGTTGCTCCTCCTGGTAAGGAGCGAGCCTGGGACCCACTGGGTTGCTCAGACGCAGCCTCCAGGCTGGGGGTGCATCCAGCCTCGCAGCGATAACTGCCCCCTGATGCTTCCCCCTCTCCCTCTGTCTGCAGGAGGACGTGTCCCTGAGCGGTTACCAAAAGCACGTGTCCTCCTGCTCCGCCCCGGCCCCACTGACCGCAGCAGAGCAGGAGCTCCAGCAGATCCGCATCAATGAGGTGGGTGTCCGTCAGCCCGGGGAGAAAGAGCCCGAGACCCTCGGGGTATGCAGGGATGTGGGATGCAGGGATGTGTTTGCTGCTGGTGGTGCGGGAGCAATACGAGCATCCAGCTAAAAGGGATGGCTCATTTTTACTGCGCTCACTTGCACCTCTGCAGTTTAACCCATTCCTGCCCTTGCCGAGGTGGACTGAGCATCCTCACAGTCGAATTGGTGGCATAAAGAGGAATTTACAGACTATTTTTCCCCTTGCTCTAGGACATGAGCTCAGGGCTGTGTTTTGCTCGCTGTAATCGGCAGCCAGAAGGTGTTTTGAGGCTGAAAGCAGGCAGCAGTCTCTAACCTCTGGGTATTGGGGCAAAAGCCAGAGCTGAGTTTGGCGTCCTGGGGGAGGCAGGAAGTCTCAGGCTTGTCTTTAGGCTGCAGCAGCCCACTTTTCCATACTCTTCCTCTGTGGCTATAAATATGAGGGATGCTGTCCCAAGAAATACAGATCTTTAGCCTCAGTTTGGGGGCTTATGTGCTGGAAAAAGATGCAGAAGTGGCGTGGGGTAGGGTTGGCTGTCACGCCATCGTCTCCCAGCCAGCATTTCATGGCAGTTGTGCCAACCTCTGTGGTGCTGCGAAATGTCAAGGCAGGGGAGGGAATGGCCTCACCAGGTGGGAAGACCACCTGGAAGCAGGATTTTGTTGGGGCGAGGGGATTTCACTTGGATGCCATGGAAAGCCTTCCTTTCTAGAGGAGCATCCCTCTCTCTTCCGCCTGTGCTGGGACTGTGGAGCTCCTGTCTGGATGAGGACATGCCTGGGAGATGTGAAGCCAATCAGCCTGATAGCATTAATTAATGGCAAAAGACAGGGCAGGAGGTTTCCACCTGCCAGAGCAGGTTGGGGGTGGTGGAGTTGAGTAAATTTCGGGAGGTGCCACCGAGAGGTGGTCTCCACTGCGTGGGTCTCAGTGTGGTTATTCCAGCTCCCAGCCTGGAGGGGCTGGGCAGGATTTGTGCTGGAGGATCCAAGGTGATGCCCACATTGGGAGATGAGAGAGATGGATGGTGATGGTGGCTCTGCGGCTTGTTTGGCACCTTTGGGTGGCTGTGCTGTTGCCTTGGCTGACCAGTGCTGCAGGATTAAGTAATTTTCAGGGGGTTTTTTTGGGCTGTGTCTTGCAGGGCCAGGTGCCCAGGTAAGTGGTGCTCATGATGCTTGTTTTCTGGTTGTTCTGCCGTGCTCTGCTTCCCATCCTCGCCTTTGTGAGACGCAGCTCATGGGTGAAGGTGCCATTTGGTTTGCTGGTGGGTTATTTTAAAGATACGCTGTCACCTGCGTCAGCCCGGGCCACAGGAAGCGGTCACCAGCATTGAGAAAGAGAGCAAAGTGGATATATTTTTGCCTGTGGATGTAAAGGTGGGAAGATGGGTGTGCTGAAGGGTCTCCGTGTTGGTGCAGGGGCCGACCCAGCCAAGCCTGCTGCTGGCAAGGCTGGGGCTGAGGGGAACGTCCCATGCGCGGCTCCCGGGATGTGCCCTGGGGAGTGTTTCAGTGAGCCAGATTTTAATGTTTTTTGAAAAGAGGAGGAGTAGAAAATACAGAGGTATATGGGGGAGTTGACAGTGCTAGGACAACTTTCCACCTCTTGGGACTTTTGGGCTTCAGTGTGCTTTAGGTCTCTCCGGTCCCGCTATGATCCTTCCAGCCTCCTTGCCTTTATGGGGGAGAAAGGTGAGGATCTGGCGGTGCTGGCAGGGGTAATATCCTCATGCTGCACCTCTCCATAAGACCAGGCAAGCTTGTGTGCACCCTCTCAACCCCTGCGCTCTTGCCCTCGGGCCCTTGCTGGTGCCACGGCGCCCCAGGGGACAGTGGGACAGCAGAGCTTGGAGGTTGGCCGGACCTCTTGCCCACCCAGCACTGGGTGACCCTTGAGCAACTGTTTCCTAAGAGATGCGCATTCACACCCTGTTCATCCTCCAGGGTGCTTGGCATGGATAGAGGCTTGGGCACTTTTTCCCCCCAAACCTGTAGGATATACTATTTGGTTGGGGGTAGCCCAAAAATCTATTGCTGTGGCTGCTGGAACTCCTCCAGACCCTGGGCTGGGGACACCCTGGCTGTGGAGCCAGCAGGAGATGGGGCAGGGATGGGCTCTACACGGGGATGTTGGTGGAGATGTTGCATGCGGGGCTGCCAGGGCTCTCCCTCCCATTCCTCCCCAGCAGTGATGTCTCCCCTGTTGTTTTTTGCCGCTCTCCCTGCCCGCGCTGCCAGGACCTGCCTTCCCTGGCTTCCAGCAGAGAGATGGTACGCCTCCACCCTCCCGGCATGTCCGTGTGTCCCCCTCACCTTCTTGTTTCACACCAGACCCCCCCGCCCTCCGTCCCCGCACGGAGGGCTGTTGATGGTGTGTCTCCTCTCCCCATGCTTGCAGGATTCCCGTTCCCAGGACTCGAACACCGAGATGGTAGGCTGTTCTGCCCACTTGATGACCGGTTTTCCCTTTGCCCAGTGGTGTTTTTCTGCATGCTGTGCTCCGGGCACCCTGGCTCCATCACCTCCCTGGGGTGTGGGTACCATGTGGGGCAGCCTTGTAACGAGGGGCAGCCTTGTAACGAGGGGCAGCCTTGTAACGAGGGGCAGCCTTGTAACGAGGGGCAGCCTTGNGAAAAAAAAAAAAAGAGAAGGCTGGACTGTCTTTATCTAAAAATCCCCAAGACTCATCCCAAAGGGACCCATGCTTGCTGGAGAGCACCTGGGTTTGCGTGTCCAGAGTGTTTACCTGGGGGGGGGGGTCTTGAGGTGGGATGGGGTCTTGAGGTAGGATGGGCTCTTCTGCCGTTGGGGTGACACTGTCTCCCTGTATTCTGTGGCAGATGGTGGGGGGCTGTTGCTGCTGCCCATCGCTGGTAGAGTACCCTGGCCCCGAGGAGGTATGCCCCGTGCCTGCCGCGTCCCGCACCCCCTTCCCTGCCACTGGTTCATGGCACCCTCCAGTCCTCGTCAGGGACCCCAGCGCTGCGGCTGGATGGCACCAAGGGTGGTGCAATGTCTCCGCAATCTCCTTCTCTTCCCTCTTTGTTGTGGGGCTCAGTCTTCTGGAGTAGGGGGTCTTGCTTGGGGTACAGGCAGCAGCCTCTGCCGGGGAAAAGAGCGGCCGGGATCTTTCTGAGCTGTGGATCTCTGATTTCCCAGCTCCAGCACCAGAGGGGCTGCCTGTCTGCTGTGATTAAACCCACTGAGGAGGGGCTTGCCCTCTCCACCGGTGGGGACCCTGCAGCTGAACGCTGTGATTTTAAGGCTCCCCTCATCACCCGCAGGTTGCGGTCGGAGATGGTCGGAGGTGGACGTGCGCCAGCATTGGTCACAGCATCCCTACCAGGGGCTTGCTGGGAAACATTGGTTTTGAGATGGTCTTTGCTGGGAGTGAAGCAGGGGGGCTCGGGGGTGCATGGCTGGGGCCAGGTGATCTCCCAGAGTGGCGGTACGGTGACAAGCATCGCCGCCCCGAGCCTGGCTGACTTTCAGTGGTTTAATGCTGCAGCTCCCGTGAGCCGGGTGTCAGATGGCTCCTTGGATGAGAAGCCTTTTGCCGTGGCACTGGCCAATTTTCCTTTGTCTCCCTTCCCCACCCTTTGCCGGTCTCTGCCCTGACACTTTGGGTGATCTCCATCCCCAGGTGAAGACGGAGATCAGCGTGGAGAGCAAGCACCAGACCCTGCAGGGCCTGGCCTTCCCCTTGCAGCTGGATGCTCAGCAAGCCATCCAGGCACTCAAGCAGAAGAAAATCAACTACATCCAGCTGGTAGGTCCCTCAGGTGGCTCCACACCCCGCTGCCCCTGGCTCTTGCTGCCGCCTCTCACTGCTGTCCGCTCCTGCATCCCCCTCTTGTCCTTCAGAAGCTGGATCTGGAGCGGGAAACCATCGACCTGGTGCACACGAGCCCCACGGAGATTGCCGACCTGCCCAAGAGGATCCCCCAGGACTCGGCTCGCTACCATTTCTTCCTGTACAAACACTCACACGAGGGAGACTACCTGGAGTCTGTCAGTGAGTGCCCTGGCACCGGGGGGATGCGAGTAGAGCCCACACTGGTCCCCACTTTCTGGACCACTGCTTATGTGGGGAGCAAATGGGGATGGGGATGGTGCGGTGGGGGACCTGGAGTCGGTTCCCACTTACCATCCATCCGTGGTGGGTGCTGCTGGCACGTTCTTTGGTGCCAAGAGAAGGTCCGATGTGCGGTGCAGGGTTTTCCAGGTGCTGCCATGGGCAAATCTGTATAGCCATTGTGTTTCAGGTGTAGTAGAGCCGGGGGAGGTTTGGGGAGGAGTGATGGATGGGATGGCTTTGCTTTCTGATGATGAGTAGACTCTCGGGGCTGGAAAAGCCGTGATTGGGCTGGGATGCAGCTGCCGGGTGCTCCATGGCCATGAGCCCGGGCAGCACCACGAGCTCCGCTCTCTTCTCGCAGTCTTTATCTACTCCATGCCTGGGTACAAATGCAGCATCAAGGAGCGCATGCTCTACTCCAGCTGCAAGAGCCGGTTGCTGGACACCGTGGAGCAGGAGTTTTGCCTGGAGATAGACAAGAAGGTAAGTGAGCCCGCTCAGAGGTGATGGAGCAGAGATCCATGCCATGCATCTGCAAAGGAACATGCCACTGCCTTGGTCCAGCTGCACTGGTGGGCTCGGAGGGGAAGGGAGTTGGGTGCCCCGTGGATGTGGAGACCCTGCTAACCCCCCCTCACCGCTCCTGGGTGCAGATCGAGATCGACGATGGAGCCGAGCTGACGGCGGAGTTCCTCTACGAGGAGGTGCACCCCAAGCAGCACGCCTTCAAGCAGGCCTTCGCCAAGCCCAAGGGGCCTGTGGGGAAACGGGGACAGAAACGGCTGATTAAGGGGCCGGACGAGAACGGCGAGGACAGTTAGATCCCGCAGGACCGGGCGGTGAACGGACAGCATCCCCACGGCGCTTCCTGGCTTCCTCTCCGCTGACCTGGGGATCTTTCCCTCCATCTCAGCCTATATTTTTTTTTTTCCCCCTTCTTTTTCCTATTTCATTCCTTTTTTTAAACATCAGGATGGCTTGTTGCACCTGGGGGCGGAGCGATGGGGAGGGTTCAGGGTTGTCAGTGTTTCTTTTCCTTGCGTCCTTGTGCAAGCCCCGGGGCTGCCGGGGGAGGATGGGAGCAGCAGGGTCATGTCCCCCAGCCTTGCTCCTGTCCACCCCCGGGTCACAGCCACTGCTCTGGGTGTCCCCTGGGTCACTGAAGGACGCACTCGCCTGCAAGCTGCTCTATGCAAAGGGAAGGGGATGGTGTTGGGGATTCCTGTTTGAAAAGAGAAAATGGTTCTTTCCCTGCTCCCCCAGCCCACAGATTTTCCTCCCCCCATCCCTCTCTCGGTGTGCACGGCCCCTCTGCCCCAGGCCTGGAGCGATCCTGCACCCCATCAGGGTGCGGGCAGGACCCCTCTCCGTGGCATGGGCTTTGCTGGCAGGAGTTTGTCACTGGGGGGAGCCAGCGGGAGGGAGGCAGAAGGTCCCCCCCAGTCCTGAGCTCATTCTGGCCCTGGAAAAAGGTCACTCTGCCTTTTGGTGATATTTGCATCCCCTTTTTGATCCCCCCAATAAGGCTTTTCCCCTGGGAGGGAGCTGTTACAGCCCTGACTGAGCCCCATCCTTGTTTAGGATGGGAGCTGTGAGGGGCCTGAGCCCTGGTCCCCAGTCCCTACTGTCACCCCCCTGGTTTGCTGCTGGCTCTCTGGTCTGGGGCAGCCCCATGTCTTAAAAATCACGTGGGCCACCCCAAATCCTCGTGTGGGGAAGTGTGACAGCCACTATGTGCCCCCCTGGGGTCATCCCCAGCCACCAAGGGCCATCACCAGCTCTCGGGGATGACCTTGGCGCTGTGAATGAGGCTTCACTAGGGGCTTTGGTGGCGAGAGCACCTTGCTGCTGGGTACCAGCGAGGGCTCGAGAGCCACCTGCCTCCCTGGGAAGACAGAAATGGGGTCGGTGAAACCTACCCTCCCCTTTCCTGCCGCCCTGGCAAATGTGCTGACATTGCCTTGGCCTGGGGGGAGCAGGAGTGGGGCGGTGGGGGAGGTCGGAGCTGGGGGAGCAGAGCACACTGTACTGAACGCTGTATTTTCTAAAGAATAAAGTATTTTTAAAACAGTCTGGTGCACTTTGGAGGTCCCCTGGGTTTCCCCAGGCTTGGGCATTTAGGAGGTCCTGGATCCGCAAAGCAAATTGCTTGGACATCGCTAGCCATCACAGCCTGCCCGCTGTGGCCACATCCAGCCCTCGCCACCCCCAAGGACTTTATGCTTTAATCCAGAGCTCTGGAACAACCCTTTAACGCCCGGAGCCAGAGCTGGCTGCGAGAGGTGGCATCCCTGCTCAGCCCGGCTTTCCTTCTTTTAAGGACTGGTGATGATTTTGCGAGGCTGCGACGTCGCTGCCTGGGGCTGTTGTTTTCTGGGCTAGGGGGAATCCCCGCATGGTGATGGGGAGAGAACATGGGATGATGCTGAGCCAAGAGAAGGGTTGGAAAGGCAATGGGGTCTGTCCCCATCCCAGGCCCCCATCCCTCCTGCTCCTCGCCCAGGCTCCTGGAGCGGGAGACGGACCCTGTGCGTCTCTGCTGCCCTGCCAGAGCTCTTCAGCTCCGAAGAATGACCCACAGCCAAAATCTCCTAACCCCAGGTGGGCTGCAAGGTCTGAATTTCCCAACAACAGGTCCTGATGGAAAAGCAGGGAAGCCTGTCCCAGCTTGCAACACAGTCACCGAAAGCCACTGCCTCCCTGCTGCTTGCCCAGAGGAGCTCAGCTGAAATTTGGATATAACCTTTTCTTCTAAAAATTTATTTATTATGTTGTCCTGAGCAGGTTTCCCAGAGGGAAGGCTCCCTGCATGCTGCGCCAGGACAGCCCGGGCGCAGAAGGAGCTCTTTGCGATGAGCCTGGTGGGGTTTGCACCAGGTCAGAGCTGCGCCGTGTCTCCCCTTTACTCGCTGTGCCCAGGATGAGATGGACGATTTGGGAAGCTGGCTGTAAAACACCACTATTCCCAGAAAAATGGAAAAAAAAAATAATAAAAGGAAAAAAAAAAGGTTTGATACAAAAAAAGAACCAACCCCAAATGAGTTTTCTTTTGGTGCAGAGGAGGAGGAGGAGGGAGGGTGCTGCTATGCGTAGAGCAGCCTTGGTGCAGGATAGGTCCCTCTGTGTACAATTACTAATAATCCTTCAAATACACTGTGGTTCACTGAAGACACCGGTAAAACCTGTGCAGAGCTCACTCCGGCTGGGTGGGCGTTAAAAACTGGGATGGGGAGAGAAAAACCTGGTCAAGGGGATTTGCACCATACATAGGACTAAAGCCTCCCCTGGGCTGGTGGGGGTCCCTCCAGTGAGCAAAAGGGCTCAGCTGCAGCGCGGAGACCCCGGCTGCTCCCCGGGATGCTCAGGAGGGGGCTGCCCCAGTGGGGACCCCCACGGCGGGGGGGATGGCCAAGTCCCTCCTCAGCCAGGGCAGAGGTGGTGGCTGCACAGCTGGGGAAGAAGATACAGCTCTGCAGGCAAGTCGCGCTGTTGGTCCTCCGTCCCAATGTCACCAAGGCTCAAGCCTGCCAGAAGCCAGCTGCTTTGGGGACAGCGTGGGCTGACACCACCAGAGTTGTTCGGCAAGTTCATTCACCCTCCTCCTTTGGATCTTCCACCCCTTCTGTGCTCGGTAATTTTTAAACTTGCCCCAAAATTGAGGGGGAGTGAGGGGTGTCCCACATTTCCCACCTGCTCCCCCTCACTGCCTCTGACCCCCAGCCATCCGCAGCTGAAAGTCCCCCCACTCCATGCCAAAGGACAGCTATGTGTGGCCATGGGGGAGATGACCAGGAGCAGCACAAGGGCTGCAGATCCCCAGCTGGGATCCCATCCCATCCTGTCCAATACCATCCCCTTCTGCCTCCCCTGTCCCGTCCCATCACATCCCGTCCCATCCCATCCCATCCCATCCCATCCCTCCTGTTCTTCCTGTCCCGTCCCATCCTGTCCAATATCATCCCCGCATCCCATTACACCTCACCCCAACCTGTCCCTCCTGTCCTCCCATACCATCCTGTCCAATCCCATCCCCTTCTGTCCCCCCTGTCCTGTTCCATCCCATCCCATCCTGTTCCAATACCATCCCCCCCCATCCCATTCCACCTCACCCCAATCTGTCCCTAGTGTCCCCCCCATCCCATGCCCTCACCAGGCTTAGGTACCAATGCTCCAGGCAGGGATGCAGCACTGTGCTGAGGGCAGCCTGGCTCTGCTCACCCCACCTCGTGTGGAGCTGAAGTTCCCCTCTTCCTCCTGCTCGCTTGTCCCATGCCACACAACACCTTCCTTGTCCCAGCTGCAGAGCCAGAGAGGCCACCAGTTCTCTCAGTGATGGTGGCCAGTGGAGTCTCTAGGGTCTAATACAAGGGTTGAGCGCAGAGTGCTGCCTCGCTCGCAGCACAGCTCAGCAGGGACACACGTCCAGCTCTCTGCTTTTGTGAAGCTTGTCAGGATTTAGAACGATTCACAGCTCACCCTCTGTTAATTTGGGTTGAAAATTAGTGGAATAGAATCTACAGAGTGGGACAGGGGGTGCTGAAGTGGTGCAGGAGGAGGAGAGGAGCCAAACAGCTTGCAGGCAGAGCACCAGTGATCGCGTGTGCTGGGTTCCCTTCGGAAAGAAAGTTACAAAGCCAATGCCAGCTCAACGCCAAGCAAATCCCAGGGGCAATTAAAAGCACTCGCTAACTGGGCTGCTGCGTCCTGACCCTGTGTCCCGCCCCCCAGCACAGACGCTGGTTCACGTGTGCAGCAACCCTTCTCTTCCTTTTTAAGGTTTGAGCTAAAAAAGTCTCCCCTGCTCCATATGCAAAGCTCTGGGTTTGAGCTGGTGCGTGGGAAACCCAGGTTTGGTCAGCAGCTGCTGGTGCCACCCTGGGGCACGTGTGCCAGGAGACAAGGCCACCCCATCACAGCGTTTGTGCAGCCGGGGAGGGAGCGGTATGGAACAGCAGCTTCAGAGAGAGGAGGCAGCTGCAGGTGGATGTCACTGAACATCCCCACAGCCAGCCCAAGCGCTCGGGGTTCTTAGGACTCACAAACGAGGGTTCACAGGCTCCACGGCAAACGAGCCACAGGGGAAAGGATGGGACTAGGATGTTTTTCCTTATGGGATTCCCAGGGCAAAGGGCAAAATCTCAGAGGAGAGAACTCCTTTGGCTTCTGCTCCCCTGAGGGCTGGAGCCGGGGAGCTGCAAAGGAGTTACACCTGGTTGTAAGCCTGGCATGTGAATTGAAGGAGCTGCTCGGCAGCCTGGCCGGGAAAGCACAGGTGTCCGCGGGAAAGGGAGATGAGCCCTCGCCGTCTCAAAAGCTCTGTGTCCTGCCCACAACCCTGCCTGGGGGATGGAGCTGTCAGGGAGGAGGCTGTAGGAGCAGTAAGGAGTGAAAGGATATTTACCCAAGGGGGGTAAGTATATCCGGGATCAGCCCCCCAGGACTGTGTGAGCCTGGAGGGGGGATGTGTCTGAACCAGGCTGGGGATGATGAGGGTTTGGGATGAAGCTGGAGAGTGGCTGGGGCATGGAGCATCCTAAATAACGAGGAGCCCTGTATTGCCCCCTCTCTCCCTTCTGTACAGCCCACCCCTTGTCTGCCAAGGAGTGGGAGGTCTCTGCGTGCCCAGGCTGCCAAACCAGGCAGCCCGGGGGGGCTCCTGTGCTGGGGCCGGTGGGACCCCCATGCAGGGGGGTGGGAGCTCTGTGGCTGCAGTGTCCCTTTGTAACCCCCTGCTGGGATGGGGAACCGGGGGAATGGCTCTTGCTGGAGGAGGAGAAGGGGGGGTGCTGTGGGGAAGGGCAGCTCCTCCCCACCCTGGCACCTCCCTGGGGAGCAGCAGCAGCAGATCAGGCTCTGCTGGGGGGTCAGGGAAAACCCCAAGCAGTGGGGCTTGGTTGCTGCCTTCCGCTCCATGCGATAGCCCTGGGAGAAGGCCAGGGCCTAAGATCCCTGACCCCTTTACCAGCTTGTTTGTGTCTAAAGCACCCTGTCTGTCCCTCCAGGCAGGGGTATGAGCAGTCATTCCCAATGATTTAAGGCTTAGCTAACGTTACAAATACTATCTAAAAGCCAGTGTCAGTTTAAGGCATAATCCCAGACTGATGTGTAGCTAGCTGGACCATCTGAATACAAGAAAAGCGGGAGGTTTGGACCCACGATGCAGTTATTTGATTGTGCTGCTGGTGTTTGGATTGAGACCTGGTGTGTGCATCTATATCTGGAGCAAAATTCATCCTGGATTTTTAAGGGGAGTGAAGTATGGCTTTGCTTTTTGGGAACAAGAGAGGAAAGGTCTTTTGGGGGCTCAACACACCCTGAGGGAAGTGCCCATGGTGAGCCACTGGCACGGGCTCTAAAACACCCATTAGCAGACAGGAGCCCCTTCCCTCAGCTGCAGATATTGGGGAGCTCATGGGGCTTTAAAAGCTCCGGCGTCGGGGGCAGAGATGGGCTGTGTGGCCGTCCCCGTGCCAGGAGGAATGTGGGTGCTGGGGGACTGAGCAGGGGCTGAGGGAGTGTGAGATGTGCCCCAAAATAAATGGGTGCAAGGCACCAGGGGCACAAGAGACGTGAGTCTGGTGGTGTTAATAATGCTCCAACTATTATTATTGTTACGATTACTACTAATAGCTGTCCAGGAGACAGCATGGACTTAATGGCTGAAAGCAGCAGCAGTGAGAGCAGGCTCTGGAAAAGGTGTTCAGGGCATTTATTTCCCAGCAGGAGTGTGTTTCAGCGAGGGACGGCTGGGGCTGGGCAGGGTGGATGAGCGCACAGCCCAGGAGCCGTGACAGCATCCTCCTGCAAGGTCCTGCCGGCAGGAGAAGCTGACCCCAGCCTGACGGGCTATTTTTAGTCCAGTTCCCTAAAGAAATGAAGGTCACGGGCTCGTGATGCTGGTTTCTTCCTCCCGGGCTGAACCCACGGGTTATGTCCAACCACCTACAGCAAGCAGTGAGAGGCTTAGCAGAAAAATAAAGCCCCCAAAAGCTTCATGAATGTTAACAGCTCTAGAAATGAGCTGTCTCTGCCCAGTGGGGCTGTGGAGAGGAGGAGGGAGCCAGGGGGTGGAAGGCACCACCATGCCCAGCCTGGCACCTGCTCCTGGCCGTGGTAGGAAGAGCATCCTCCGGATGCCTCCTCCCAGCGAGGGGGAACACGTGCTCCTGTTTGCACCGGGAACGTGTTCATGGGTCCTGTGCCACCTGGGGTTTCCCCGCTGTGTAAATAGGATGAGAAATGGAGGAGTTTGTGAGTTTAGGGCTGTGCAATGTTCAGCTAGATAAATTATTCTCGCCCCAGAAAAATGTCAAAAGTGGCTTTACAGCTGCCTTCGTGCTTGCTTACTCTGCCACTGCCATGGGCCATTTGTCTCAGACTTTAAACATCTTTTACCGATTACTTCCTCTATTATTTTCCAGAAACCAAACTAAAGCTTACACAAACACCCCTGGTTATGCAACCCGCCATTCAAGTTCTGTTTGCTGGGAAACAATACGTGTTTGTGGTTTCATTCTTTGGCCTTTTCGTTGGGGAAAATTTATCCTTCCTGTGTGTCACTGGATTTGTCTTTGTGTTTCCTTTGCAGTTAAGTGATGGATGTCTGCGGGCCTCTTACTGTGCACTGGTTCTGTTTTCATACCCTCGCTTGAACTTGAGGTAACTCGTCACGTTGGACGTTAATGGGCGCAGAGGTACTGACTGCCACGTGCCGAGGTTAGTCGTGCTCCTGTCATTTCAAAGGCTGCTAGCTTTGAATCTTAGGATTTGGTCTTCTCCCGTGACTAATTTAGAATAATGTTTGAGATTTCTGGTAGCCAATACCTTTTCTGTGTTGTCTTTCTTCTCCTCTGCCTATGCCAGCAGTTCGGAATGGCACTGAAGGCATGTTGTGGTGTTGGGGACGCTGCTCCAGGAGGCTGATGGAGATCTGTGGCTTTTTACTTGATGGATCAAGTTAATGTAGTGATATAACCCAACGTATAATGAGAAAAGCTCTGTAATGAAGACGCATATTCATTCTGTCTTAGTCGCTCATGGCAAGGCAAAGAAGTCAGGGTGTGACACGGTTTTTCCTTGAGTAGCACTGAACTTGCCTTGGTGAGATCAGGATAGTGTCATGGCGTGTGAAAGCTAATCCGCTTGAACAGCAATGCAGCTACTTGCACAGGGGATAACCTGGCGGTGGGTTGGAGCACACCAGTTCATAAGTTCCCTTGTTCAGCAACAAACTACCCTGTTCACCCTGTAGCCTGATGGTGGGTAGTTTCCTCCCTCCTGCAGAACACCTGCATGTGATGGAGGGAGCAACCACTTGACCGGTCTGGCTGGCATGTGGCTTTTTAAAAAGTAGCTCGACTGCTTGGGAACTCAAATATTTTTGTAAGAATCTTTCTGAGAACAGCAGTGCGCTTCAGCACATGCTTAAATGTCTGGTGACTTCCAGTTGATGGGAGCTGATGATTTGCTTTAACTTGGGCTTCCACCTCCCCAACACATGGCTGTTTGTGCTATTATAATGGATCCGTAATGGGAGTTTCCCTGCATGCCTGTGAGTGTGACAGCGATACGCAGTGCCAAGAGGTTGGCTTGTCACATTCAGAAAATAAGAGTACCCAGACAGAGCAGCTCGTGAAAGCTGGACTGTAGCAGCTCTTGGACATGCCTGTACATGAAGGAAGCTGTTCAGTGCTCTACTCTAGACTTTGTGCTAATATTGACCTTTGAGTACATGTATAAATGCACAAAATTACTTCCTCCTGTTCAAAGCACACCCTTGCTATTCATGAAAGCATTAACTAGCATGGCAATTAGGCAAAAGGCCTTAGTTTCCAGAGGGGTTGCAAAAGCAGCACCGATATTATCTTACAAAGATTTCTGTCCAGGGACCTGAATTACTAGATTGCTTACTGATAATCAGTTTTCACACTGAAGTTTGGCTCTGAGTGCACTGGAGAGCAGACTTGGAGAGACACAGCCAGCCAGAAGTAGCTTGCATCTACCACCTGCAGTGGCTAATGTGCCTTCCCTTTCCCAGCCACTACACCACCCAGCCACCTTCTTTTTTCTATCTGTTAAGCTCATTAAATCCCATTGGCACTGCTTTTCCTCTTAATAGTGAACACCATGCTGAACACCAAAGGGGGAATGCTTGTGCACAAAGTGACAAAGAACATGGCAGCAGAGGGAGGCTGCCTGCCTCCAAATAAACATGCACAAGCTCATACAGCATTTCTTATGTAATTAGCCCCTTGTTTTAGTGTGCATGTAGTACTACTGTACCTGCATGTTTTCAGAAGCTTTCAGGTATATAGGGTTTTTTTATTTTCATAAGAAATAAATGCATTCCTTGTAGTACACCAGGAAACACTACTGAAGTTCTTTTGGCATACACTCACTGAAAAGCAGTAATTTTATTCCACCAAATGATGCTTCAGTTTCACTTACGGAAGATCAGCAGAAAAGCAAACAAAACCACAACTGGGCATAATGGCTCTAGAAATTTATTTTCAGAGCTTAGTGCTTCAACTATGATTAAAATACGTATTAAGCAATTTAAAAATGCTACTGAGTACTAGAACTAGACAAGAATACAATTAACACCAATACTTTCATGCACTGACAGACACTAGTTTGCTCATGCCACTGAAGTAGGATCTTTCCCGTTCACTCATCACTTCAAAATGGAGGGGTCTTCTACAGAAGTTGCATTCAGCTGATGAGTGTGGTTTCAGCTCCAGACCAACATCCTTCCATGTAGCCAGCAGTTTTTCTGTTAGGAACAGAAAAGTCAATCAAGATCCAAGTCTTCAGACAGTGGACTGCTTTAGAGAAGCAGCAGCAGTAGTGTCAGCATACCTATTTTACCTAGCAAATGAGGGGGGATAACAGGAATTCACTGTGACATGATTTACCTCTTGAGTGAGGTGACTGGACTGCAACTAAGTCTCAGCTATCCTCATACTACCTCTTCTGACAGGATCAAGTAGCTACTTTTCCCTGGACAGGTGCATGTTTAAGACATCTTAACAGCTCAGCAGGGAGCAGATTTCTGTGGGCCCCACATAACAAATGAAGATTGGTTTGGACAATGCTGCGGCTCTGCTCATGCAGAGGTGGCTGTGACAGAACTGGCTGGGTACAGGACTGCACTGGCCTTGCACGTGTGACATGTCATGTACCAGGCAGGTTAAGTGCAGAAGCATGTGCTATGTATGCTGCAGAAGTGGAAAGACAGTGTCCAGCTAGGGGCATCTAAAACTTAAGTGTTTCCTAGTCTCATCTTTAGTATAATGACTACAGAGACAACCCAGTATTTTCATTGCACTGATACAAGAATCCACTCACCAAGAAAATAACTCATCATCTGAGGGGTGTGGTGAGGTGTCGGGGCAATACGTAGCAGCTCTTCTCCACGGGGAACTGTGGGGTAGTTGATTGCTTGGACATAGATGCTGTGCTGGCTCATCAGCTTGTCACAGATCTCTGTATTTTTAGCAGCATCTGCAACCTAAAGTTCAAAATTGTAAATTACGAAATCAATCAAAACATGCAAGGTGGCAGAACTTAGCTAGCCACAAGAATCAAACAGGACTCATTAGTCTTCCTTGTGCCACTGTAAGTAGCATATACATCAGAAAGAAGAGCTAATAGCTTGTGCTGTACAGCCCTCTGGGCACAGGCACACCATTGTAACCTAGACAGGTAGCTGTTTATCCCCGAGCTCTTATTTTCGCTAGCTTGTTACCAGCCTCCTTGCTTTCTGTATACTGTGAGATTGTGGGTTTCATACACTTTATCATTCTGCTTTACAACGTTTATAGCAGACTGAGGTCAACTTAAGCCAGACTCCTAGCACATCACTGCTGAATACGAGGACAGATTTGAACTTTGTGAATGTTAACTAATACCTGAAAGTGTAATGTGATCACGGACAGGAAAACAGGATACTGTTGACACAGGTCTGTACTCACCCTTATTGGAATGATGTGACTGGGGCAGTGCACCACAGGCAGCCCTGCATCCATCAGCATCTGTCTCATAAGCTTCACATTGCGTTGGTGCTGGCGTCTCAGAACTTGCCCCTCTGCACTCTTCAGAGTTCGTACGGATTCTAGGGCACCAGCTAAGAGCATGGGTGGCAGGGATGTTGTGAAAATAAAGCCAGCAGCATATGAACGAACAGTGTCTATCAGAGACCTTGTACTGGAGATGTATCCTCCTACACAACCAAATGCTTTGCCTGTAGGAAAAAAAAAAAGGCAGCCAAGCTTATTCCTTCTACCCACTAGAATGGCTTGAAGTATTATAGCTTTTCACTTGAGAGAATGAGTTACTTTGACTACATACTTAAGGTAGTCATGGCAGGCAACAATTCTGCCCCCCCCCTCCCAGCTAATCTTGTATTTACTCAGCACATGTTACAGCTCTTGTTTTTAAGCCAATCCTGATAACATAGATCTAGTTATTACACAGCAAGGACAGTTAAAGACTCTCTCAAATACTCAAGTTTTGATTTTGGGGAAGACTTTATAAGCCTAATCATCAAGCATAGACTACAACAGTGACCCCAAGAGTCAACACTAAGTCTCTCAGTAGATTTAAATTAATCTGTTTCAGAGATGCTAGAAATAGCCTATGCTTCTCTAAGGAGCACACAAGGCTGTTATTGTGACTGTGCAGTTGATACCAGCCCCGCTTTCCAAATGTTCAGGTACCAGAACAGAGCCACAGGTAGAACTAGGGTGTCTGATGAATGCTTCTGTTTCTATTAGGCTGTAACCCAAGATTGTAAGCTTCAAAGTCATGAACTTTCCTAGTAAATTTTACTTGTGTTTTGGTAGCCATTTAAACAACTTTCCAATTTGCACCAGTAAACTTACTCCTAAGCCTGCATTCTACTCAGATAATAGCAGTTGCTTCGGTTCTTGCCAAATCTCTTTACATAACTCCCCATCTCAGGTTTCTAGATTAGGAACACTCCATTTCACATAAAAGAACTAAGTACTACTAAATATAGAGTACTACCCTACTAGCATTCTCACCTGAATTTATTCTTGAGTTGTATAATATGCCACTGGAGGCCTTTTTGCTAGCTTGTTTAAAGGAAAAAAAAAACACCAATGCTACCTTAACTGGTTTGTAAAGCAGCGTAAGGAGCTTAACGCAAGCTTTTCAAACTGTGGGGCATACTTAAATCCTTCGGGCTTTTTGAAAGATCCTAGCCCCCAACAACCCTTAGCAAGTTCACGTGAACAGACTGATTTTGAGTTAACCTACTTAATTTGGCTGCTCAGAAGCTTTGCTGCCTTAGTTTCTGTAAAAGTGCCAGGCCATGCATACCAAGCGTTCCGGAGATGATGTCCATCTTGTGCATGATTCCATCCCGGTCTCCTATACCACCACCTCGAGCTCCATACAGCCCCACAGCATGCACTTCATCCACAAAAGTGATTGCCCCATGCTCGTGGGCCACGTCACACAGCTCTTCCAGAGGACAGACTGCACCTAGGAACCAAAGCAGTGACTGGCAGTTTAGGATTTGCTGTACTCAGTACCCCAAAATACTAGGCATTTTGGAAGACTATTTTCATGTAAACCTTTATAGCAGTGACACTTCTAGAATTAAAATACAGCTGTTCTGAGCACTAACTGCACTGGAAGGAGAGAGAAGGGTTTGATGTCAGCTTACCATCCATTGAGTGAACAGTCTCAAATGCAACAATTTTAGGGGTAGATGGATCAGACTTCTTCAATAGTTCTCGAAGATGGTTGACATCATTATGGCGAAATATGTGTTTTGGCACCCTGCTGTTTCGGATCCCCTGGATCATGGAGGCATGGTTTCCAGAATCAGAGTAGATCTCACAGCCTGAGGGAACAGCCCAGTTACACTTTAAATATAGAAGGCATTAACTGATTCACAGCATTGCTTTATGTATGGAAGTGTTCAGGCAGCAAGGGTAGCACGTTCTAGAGAGTAATGCTCGTGATCAAAAGAGCAAGTTACAGATCATGAAGCAAGAATAATATTTAAAGCCTATTTTAGGTGTTTAAACTAACACAAACATGAGCTTAAGGAAATACAGAAGGTTTTTTCCAACTCCTTAATATTTTTATTTAACTCTCCTAACTCCTTGTAAGTTATAGAGGGAAAGAACTTCACACTCAGAGGTTAGAGGACACTAAATTCCTGCTGCCTCATTTTCAGGTGGAATTTAAAGGTAAGAGCAGAAATTCTGTCCTTTTTGTCTAATGCCTTTCTGCAGTTCCTAGCTCCTAGATATCAATCTCAGTAGGCTGCTACTATGATTTGCCCAAGTCTAATGTAAGTTGAATATGGCATTAAAAAACCCAAACCACTGTACTTTGCTGATAGAATAGGATGAATCCCCACTTTGGGTAGCCATTTGTGAAACGTACTCCCAACTGCTTAGGGCAGGGTTGTATTTTTGTGGTAAACAGGGGGTGCAGTTTGAGATCTCACCTGGCAGCATCTTAGCTAGAGTGAAGAGGGTGGAGTCATTGGCTACAAAGCAAGATGAGAACAACAGTGCTGCATCTTTTCCATGAAGATCAGCTAGTTCTTTCTCCAAATCGACATGAAATTTACTTGTTCCTGAAATATTTCTTGTGCCTCCTGCTCCAGCACCATGTTGTTTCAGTGTTTCCCTACAGAGGGCCCGAAGAGAGGCATTAGCATTACTGCATGATACACAGATGAACAAAGGACCATTGCCGAAAACACTCTAGTACATAATCAGTATTGTTCTAAAAAGGAACTGGCTGCAAAAAGCGGCTGTTAGGTTTAAGGTCTTTGAGCAACCTGCACAACTCAGGAATCCAATAAGCTAAGAAAACAGTTACCAAGTACAGCTGCAATATACCATCCAGTTTATCTGGTAACATCCTGCTCATTGCAGGGGGGTTGGACTAGATGACCTTTAAAGGTCTTTTCCAACCGAAACTATTCATGATGATTCTATGATCTGGGGGGCTTCTGAGGAAAATACAAGGAGCAGCAGGGTCAGTAAATACAAAGTTAGCTACCCCAGCTCAAGAGAAAAGCATAAGCTTAATTGTATACCAAGAATAATATCAGAAGCAGCTTATATGGCATAGTACAGAAATCAATTCTTCATCAGCCTTCCCACAAAAGCTTCTGCAAAGCACTATAGCTTGACACTGCCTCTTAAGAATATGGCGCTACTCACATAACTGCTCCACACACACGAGGGTGACGACTCATGCCCAGGTAATCATTGCTGCACCAGACAGACACCTCTTTCTTGGTGATCAGAGAATCAGTATAGTCATCTGCCATGGGAAAGATTTGCGCCTTTCGGTTCACCGTTTTGAATACTCTGTAGGTGTGATCCTTCTTCTTTTCATCTATTTTTTTCTCAAAGAACTGATCGTACTGGAAGGTTGATACAGCTGAAACGAGACGGACACTTCAGCACACAGGAAATAATTACAAGGGACCAGGCCGATGAGGGTTTTGCCAGACAATCTCACATTTTGGCAAGTTATCCTGAAGCAGATGAGAGACGCTTTCCGGTCTTTGCTTCAGCACAATATCCTTAAACTTCTTGAGCAAGCCACTCTGCTCTTCTCCCTCAGTCTCAATGTTTCTCACTGTAGAAGTAGTTGGTATTTTGGCAAATTCTGTACCTACAGATATTGTAATAAATTTCAGTGAGCTGAATCAGTTTGAAACAAAATGAAGTAAGTTGAGCTCAGCAAAAAAACACTTTAAGTAACTCTAACTTGTTGTTCTTTAGGAAGCACATACCTGAATCCACGTGTCTCTGTTAGAATCTACTATTTTATTTTCTTACAATTTTGTATTGTACAGGACAAAAGGAAAGCCTTGCTAATTGATGACAATATAACATGTCATTTCCTTACATCATATTTGGTTCATCATGACTCAGAACACCACTCTATACAGCTACAGTATTTATCTGAAAGAGCTGGTACACACCTAACCAAAGGCAGGGTTCTAGTTAGCCACTTCCTTTTCATTCCTACTATTTTGTTCAGTTATCACAGTTTTTTTTAGAACTATGCCACAGAAAACAAACAGAAAAGTAAAATAAGCTTCCTAAGACAGACGGTAAGGCTTTACTGATATTGGTGAAGAGTTCCTTCCTTTGAAGGGACAGCCCTTCCGCATCAGGATTGCAAGCCAGCCAACACCCTTTAGTTCCATAAACAAAAAAAAGTTTGCTTGCTTTCCAGCTTGGATTTGTGCTGGTACTTGCTTAGTACCTCGACCCAGTTTCTTCCATTTCTGGATATACCACCTTTGTCTACACCAGCACCCTGGTAAAGCTCTCTTCAGTTCTAAGCATCCACTTTGGGTGCAAGCGTAACAGCTCAATTCATACATTTAGAGCCAGCATATCAGAATGGTATTCCTACAGGAAAGTCATCCAG
Organism: Stercorarius parasiticus; assembly: GCA_013396915.1. NCBI lineage: Eukaryota > Metazoa > Chordata > Aves > Charadriiformes > Stercorariidae > Stercorarius > Stercorarius parasiticus. The sequence continues at coordinate 268,502 of VWZL01003476.1, read as the reverse complement.
GGGAAACACTGCATGATATTGGAGGTATGAAATATTGCATTAACACCTACATTCTCCAACAGCTTTTTGTTGCAGTCTCCCACAATTCTACCTGCATAATTTAAGTGGTGACTGTTAGACTTGGCACACTCTACGGACAAGTTAGGCACCAGAAGCTCTTGGAAGGAACCAACACTTCAGCGCTCAGAATACATACCTTTCCTGTCTGCCTGCATTTCCTGCACATCCTCTTGAAGTTCTAGGCTGGCTTTGCAGAAAACATTACTGTTCTTGTGATTCATCTGAGCTGCCAGGAATGGGCATTTGGTGGCAGAGCTCTGGCTAGCACCAGCAGGTGGGTGGCCAGCAGGTGTCTGGGATCCATCTGCATTCTGTTGGGCCACCTCTTTGGCATTCTTGGCCTCTGAGGTGGGGGCGGAGAAAGGAAAGCACTTCAGCTTCATCATTTTAATACAGTGCCTTAAGCTTTTCTATCTGTTACCTTCACAATTAATTTGGCACAAGCTATTCAGCATTATTTAACTGAGCATCAAGACTTCATTTATACAAGCACAAAACCCCTGTAACACCCAACTGTACCCTTTGAGGGGGAAAAAGATAACAGTCCCTCTTTCAGTCCCAAAAGGGAGATTTTAAGTTCAGCTATTTTCAGTCACCAGCCCTCCCTCTGCTGCAAGCCTCAAGGCTTTCCCCAGAGTGCCAGGGTAAGAATGCCCCAAGGAATGTTACCGGCTGGGGTGAAGAGCCGCTCAAGCGCTGGAAATCCCAGCTCCACAATCCAGGATCGTGGATTCCCGACCACAGCTCACTGCAGGACGTCCTAACAGGCCCCATTTGTGCCCGTGCTTCATTACCAGACATTTAAAGCATTAAGCAACCCTGATCTCAGAGGTGCCCATTCCAGAAGTTTCCTGCTACGATATACGACGTCTGTATATATATTTTTTTAATTAAGGGCGACTAGGTCTGTCCTTAGGGAAGCTTCTCGATACTGCCGCCGTGACCCAGCCCGCCGCCCACCCTGAGGAGAGGCCTGGCCACCGCTCCCCCGTGTCCGTACTCACCCCGGCGGGCGGCGGGGCTCTCCTCCTCCGCCTGCTGCCCGCGGGCGGCGGACGTGGCCAGGCCGCGGGCTGGGGCCGCCTCCATCATGCGGGGGCAGTGCTGGGCGTAGAGGAGCAGGGAGGGCCCAGCCTTCTGCAGGAAGGCCTGCGAGACGCGGGCCAGGAACGGGCAACGCCGTACCACCGCCTCCATCCTTGCCGCCTGAGAGAAGACCGGACGCGACCTCAGCGGGAACGAGACCACGCAGGACGCGATAACAGGTCACCGCTCCTGCAGCCAGTAACAGCCGCTCCGCCGCCGCCTATATAGCCACGCCGGGCATGGCGCAGGCGCGGTGCGGCTGCTCCCCCCGCACGGCGCAGGCGCGGGCCGGGCCCTGAGGGGCCGGAGGCGGTGATTGAGAGGGCGGGTTGTTGCTGTGAGGGGCGGCTCTTCTGGGGCTGGAGGGATCCTCGGGAAGCTCTTGGGGTGTTGTGAGGGGACGGAGTGGGTCTTAGGCGGCTTCTGAGATGCCGTGAGGGGATGGAGGGACCTGGAGGGGGCCCAGGCAGCTTCTGAGGGGGCGTAAGGGTCTAGGAGGGCCCTGGGCGGCTCCTGGGAGGCCGTGAGGGGCTGGAGTGGGTGCCCAGGTGGCTCTTGGGGCATCATCAGGGGATGGAGGAGCCGTGAGGGTATGGAGGGGGTATGAGTCGCTGCTGGGGGTGTGTGTGAGGGGACAGAGGGGGTCTGTGAGAGGGCGACCCACAAGGGGGATGTGGCCCACAGGGGAGGAAGAAGTGGGTAGTTGTCCTGCTCTGGGTTTCCCCTCAACCCCAGCCTATGCAATGCTTGTTTCCTAGAAGTACTGGATTCCCTTATACCCAGGACATAGACTGGAGGGGCCCTAGTGCGCCTGTTCATTGGAAAACAGGAGCTGTGAGTCAGCTGAGTGGGGAAACCCAGCGCTACTCACGTGCATGTCATGTATTTTCTTCCTTAACATGCACCTCTGGCTTACTGCAGAGTCCTTGCACAGGGGCTCAGGAAGCAGCAGGTACTGTTGCTGCTGGTGGTGGGATCCTGAACCCCTCTCACTTTGCCTACAGCTGGTATGAATCTAAGGGTATCTTTATTGGTGATGCTCAGCCTTCCACCACTGTGTTTTTGAAGCATGGCATCATTGCCCAGCTTTTGAAGATAAGTAAGGCTTGTGAGAATGACAGCAGCAAGTAAAATTGAATCCTGCATCCCCTGGTTTGCAATGGACATTAAAGTTAGTTTGTTTAAAAGAATATTTACAGGTGGGTAATGATAAAAGGAGCTCTCCTTAGATATCTGGCTGAGCTGCAGTAGTACTAATTCCTGTAAGCGTATACTAACTGCTGAAGTGTGGAAAGAATGGTGAAGAAAGATGACAATGCATTTTTTTCCTCATCTTGCGAAACAATGATTTCACGGAAGACAGGATTCAGGCAGAGTACTGCCTCTCTCAGCTTCTCATCCCTCAGCCAGCCGAGAGCCGGCTCGGGCACTTTGAGGCAAGAGTGTTCTTTGTAACAGGTACAGAGTTTTGAGGAGAGCTCATAAAAGCTCACTCTTACTTGACTCATGTCTTGCATGCAGTCACATTGTGTAGTTACTAAACGTGCTTGTAGTAGTGATTAGGGAAATAGAAAACCTATGTAGGGCTGTGGCTGCTGAATTCAAGTTTGGATAGCAAAGGCACTCAGAAAGTATTGGTCAGTATTTACATGTTGCAAATTAATCTTTAGATAACCCCTCCATTGGAGGGCAGGGAGAAGACTGACTAGCAGGATATTGTCTGACACTCCTCTCTTCATCATTGACTCACTTTGAGGATACTGGTTGCGGTATGTAAACTTTGTGATATGCGATGTCGATCAAGAGGGAAGGCAGCCTTAAACCATAGTCAAAAGGCTGACTCACTGTCAACTCCAGCATGTTACTAAGCTCTGAGGTAGGAAACAGGACAGAGTTCTGCCTTCCCATACTCTCTGTGGGGCTCTGAAAAAAGTAGGGTTTTACAAGGCAGAGGCATGGGATTTGGGTTTTAGTAGGGCTAGATGGTTTTTTAAACACAGCTCACTTCTTGCTTATTAGAAATTTGAGACAACATTGTTTAATGTCTCAATGCTTAGATCTTAAACAAGTCAATTCGTTATTCCAGCAATGTAATGCAGAAGTTACCACAAAGAAACAGCTTTTCATCAGTGGGCATTGTTAAACTAGATGTATGCTAGTTTTAATTTGTTCTGTAAATAAATGATTAAACTAAGACTATAGTATTTGACCCAAGCCTATATAGCAGTTATGATAGCAAGTGTCTCGGTCATTTGGTAATACCAGGACAGTGCTTCAAATTATTAGTTCAGTTTGCTCATGAAAAGTGCTCTTTTTTCACAACTGGCTTTCAGTTAGTGTTACATGCCTCAAATATTTACATTTTGCAAAATATAATAGTTAATTAGTACTTGAAGTTTAAAGATCTGCGTTTCAGATTACTGCTGTCTCCATTCCCCTGACCATCAACATTTGACTCCCTACCCTGAAGCTTTGTATCACATAACTTAAAAAATGAGGAAACAGTACGACATTCTACCATGTAGATACCTGATGAGCGTCCTTAGAGCACAGAGTTAACGTGCCTGAACCTAAGGGATCACTCCAGTGGTCCTTGGATTAATTTCAGTTTTAACAACAGCAATCAAGTCCCATGTGCTTGATTTATAGTACGTTGATAGTATTTTTCCTTTTTCTCCTATTCTTCCCTTATTAATTGGCCATGGTACTTAAGAGGGACAGAGGGAATATATGTTTTGTTGTAAGAGGCGCCAGGGAAAGGTGGTGTGCAAATATTCTGGCAGAGTACTGCAACAGGCTGCAGAGCTCTTCTGCATGGACACCTGCCACAGCAGGTTCAATCCCACAAAGATCTGATAATCCTTCTTTATCCTGATAATCTTAACAGCAGCATTTTACCACGTTGCAAGGTTGAGAGATGCAGTACATTAGTCTGCTCTGTTGCTGGAATTCAGAAACTTGTGGTTCTGTATTCAAAAGTGCATGTGAAGTCTGAAGCTCGAAGAGCATCTGTTTTTTACACAAACATCATTCAAGGTTGGCAGCTGAGACACGGTGACCTTGGCTATGATACAGAGATCTCCAAGTGGAGCAGAGCTCTCAGCTTTCCTGTCAGACTTCCCTACAATCGGTGCTATTAATCAGACCTCGCAATAACACTTCTTTAGAGCTTGATTTTGGTGAATTTATTTAACCTTGTACATGACAGGAGTTGCGCAGAGCTAAATAGTGACGGAATTACATTAACTTGACCCTCATCTTGGAGAGCTGCCGAAGGAACATGTCCTTGTCAGTGCTCAGAGATGGCTGTGAGCTCTGGGACCAACAGAGTGGGGAAAAGTCAGGGGGAGAGTGTCTTCTCAGCTGCTCTGCCAGTTTGCTCCTTTGGAAATGGTGCCAGAGCTTACATGTTGAAGGTAAAGTAAACACTAATAAAGCTGCCATTAATTAAAGTTTCTTACAGCTTCAATGGATTAATTAAATGGTATTTAAAGATGTTAATTGTGGCGATGTATTACCGTCATCCTACAGGGCTCAGGAGAAACTAGCATGAAGTGCTACGCAAATGCTGTTTGCCACACTCCAGGAGGAGGACTTCAGGCTGTGACAAGGGACAGTACCTTAGCAGCCCAAGGGGGAACAGGGAGCCCATCCTGAGAGAGAAAGTAGGCTTATGGAGCCCCTCTGGAGAGAGTCAGCAGGTACGGCAGCCTGGGGAGAAGCGATTCCTGTGAATATATTAAGGGCAGAGTAGCACGTAATAAGGAAGGAAAATGGTTTAAGCTGAGGGGATAGCATTGGTGCGAGAACAAATTTATTGAGCTGGCTGTGACAAAGTTTAGGTTGGAATGTGGCTAGTTCCTAGCTGTAACTGTGTCTTGGACCTGGTACCTGAGACGCTGGGTACCGGATGGATACAGCAGAGGAAGCTCGATCTGCCTGAAAGGCCCATCTGATGTAGCAGCAGGGGAAGGGAAGACTCTCGGCTACCCTGAGAGCTTCTGCTGATTTTAGCTTTCTAAAGCACATTCCATTCTGATGATTTGTCCATTTCTTTGCTAAATAAGTTGCAACAGGGGAAAAAAAAGGTTAAATTCCAGCAGTTTGGGAGGTGGATGAGAAGTCACAGAAAGTGCTTCCCATATAGAAATTGAAATGGGGAAAAAAATCCCCTGCCACAGGGTCAAGTTGATTTCTGCAGATGTTTAGGAAGAGTTGCTGCTGAAGATGGTCTCTGTCCACATTACTGTGGAAATACCCAGGCTTGGGTTCAATACTTCCCTTCCATCCCTCTTGAGCACATTTTGCCCAGTATTCCTGAAACCAGAACTCAATTCACAGATTTGGAGCCTTCATCTGGCCTCACATCTGTCAGCAGTTAGTTCCTTTCCTGGAATTTTAATGAATTTTATGCTTTTAAGAGAGCATTTAGATACTCCAGCAGAAAAGCAAGAGTCAAAGCTCCTCTGCACTCAGCCTGTCCAAATGAAAGCGTATAACTGTACCATTAGCAACATTTAATCCCTTTTGCCCACTTCTGAAGTCAGAGTTGTGTGTATTGCTAATTTTTTCCCACCCAGTCAGTGTCACAAGAGGGCAAGCCAGAAAAACAATTCCCCCTCCCCAAACACAAGCCACTGTCTATATTGAGATCTGAATTTTCCAAGGGGGTGGATGTGATCCTGACATCTGGATTTAATCCAGACTCAAATTCCAGGCTTAGATCTGAGAACTTCCACCTCCGGTCCTGAGACCAGCAGTTCTTACAGAGAACTTCGTTTACCTTTTAAGGCAAAATTTGAGGGTTGAGATAGTAGCTGCATAGTGAAAATTCTTCCCATGCTGAATTTCTTTAGCAGATTTTCCTCATTTGGATCCAGTGTCATCTTTACATGACAGAACAGGAAATCTCATTTCTTTACAGGACCCTCTAATCAATAGAGAATTTGACCAAGCTGGAAGACCTGCCAAATGCTGAGGCACGTGTGACCTGTTGCAGAGTGACTGAGCAGCACCCCTGTTTCACGGATGCAGGCCAGGCAAGCTTCTTACCCCACCTCATACAAACAAGCGCCGAGTTGTTTTTCTCTGCAATGTAATGGATATATTTTAAAATTAATGAACTGCCCGTGGGTCCTCACAAGGGTGTAGGGTCAGGACGCTTTTGCCCATCTGCCAGGCCCCAGGTGCTGCCCATTGGTGCAGAGGAGTTCCATCTCTTGGCAAAGTCCCATTACAGGGGCATGACTCATGCTCAGTCGGGACAGCAGATGCTATTGCCTCCCTCATACAAGGTACCCTGCCCTTCTGCTGAAGGGCACCACTCCCACACCAGGGCTGCTGTGGTCTACAGCCCATCTGATTAACATATCCAGCAGTGATTTATCTTAATTCCAGAATATCTCCCTGACATCCCTCCAGTTGCTTCAGATGTGGAAAATCACACAATAGTCTCTTTTTCATCTTGGATCCTTGAGTTTGTCTTGCTTTTTGCAGCACACAGCAGGAAATGATACACGAATCCTCCCAGCTACTGTGAGCTTTGCTGCACTTACAATGATTTGCATTTATACCCTTGTTTGCTCTTCTCTCACACAGTTTTCCTCCTCCTCTTAGAAAAAAACAGTAGACTCCAACCAGTATATTTTTAGTTAGGATTATTGCTGGGCTTCAGCCTGTCATTTTTCTTGCATAACTCAGCCCTCATTTCTCCTCATTAATTAGCTAATCAGGCAGAGACACCACCTTCTACATCCGGTTAGGAGCTGGATGAAGTCAGCAGAGAGCAGGAGTACCTTAGAAAAAGTGAATCCGAGTGCTTCCTGTGTGAAGGTGTGAGAGGGTGAGAAAAGGACTTAGCTCTGAAGCTAGAGCTCTCTATAGTTCTTTGTAACTGGAGTTTCCAGACAGGAATTAAGTAGATAGCCTGCTCTAAAAATGTACTGGGTTTGACTGGGGTAGAGTTAATTTTCTTAACAGCTTGTATAGGCCTATGTTTTGGATTTGTGATGAAAATAGTGTTGATAACACAGAGATGTTTTAGTCATTGCTAAACAGTGCTTGCACAGCGTCAAGGGCTTTTCTGTTTCTCACACTGCCCTGACAGCAAGTGGGCTGGGAGTGCATGAGAAGTTGGGGGGGGATGACACACACGTGACCCCAACTGACCAAAGGGATATCCCACACCATATGACATCAAGCTCAGCAGTAAAACTGGGGGGGTGGAGGCTGGCTGTGGCTGCTGTTGCTCAGGGACTGGTTGGGCCTCAGTCAGTTGGTGGTGAGCAATTGTTTTCTTTTGCATCGCTTTTTTCTTGGGTTTGGTGGGTGTTTTCATCTCTTTGTTGTTTTTTTCCTCTTTTTTAATTATTAAACTGTCTTTATCTCAACCCACAAGTTTTTGTGCATTTACCCCTCCTACTGGGGGGGAGTGAGCCAGCGGCTGTGTGGGGATTAGCTGCCTCCTGGGGTTAAACCACGACAAAAAAAAAATCACCTCTGACTTGTATACTTGTCCCATGGGCCCGCCAGGGACACCTTACAAGGAAGTAGCATATTCAAGTGCCCTCACTCCTCCCCTGTCACCCCAGAGTCAGGTTGACAGAGTAAGTTAAATCTTTTGTATAAATTGATGTAGTTTTGTTTGTCAAAATGGGGATTCCCTGAGTAGACAGGGTTTTAATCAGTACTATTTCCTGCAGATGTACATGCTGCCTTTCTTTTTCCAAGTGTAGTAATACAAATAAGATTGCCTTTTCATCATGGAAATATGGATAAAGGCATCCTGTGAAGTCCTAATAGTCTCTGATCTCTTTTGGGCAGGTGAAAATTATGGGATTTCAAAAGGCTGTCACCTTAAAATGTCTATTGTAGGTACAGTATACCTACAAGCAAGGCTAGTTGATGTGGTTTGTTTCAGCAAAGTCTTATTCTTCTTATATGCATCCGGTATTTTAATTTCTTCTGCAAGGATGGATATTTCACTGAAGTAAGGAGAAGCATTTCAGAATGAAATACCTGCTGATGACATGAGAAGGTGGGGAAAAATCCCCCTCCTGACCAGACCCACGCTGGGAATTCCTGTGTGGGTGTTATCCCATGAACAAGTACCCAGTGAGGCAAACAGGACTCTTCTGTTACCTGGGTGGCTTTTCTTCTTATTCGGCTGTTGATAGCATTAGCTATAGCTGGTCTTGAGACAGTCTGAAGAACTGTCTTGGAGAAAACAAGCAATAGAGGGAAGTGTAAAGCTGTTTTGATCAATGGTCAGGGAAACTTTAAAGAATTAGTTGTTGTAGTTAATATTAGTTGCTATAGTTGTACAGTCAATTAGAATTAGCTCCTTGAAAGAAACAATCCAAAGGGTTGAGAGGGAAGTGGTCAAGCAGTAGAGCAGAAGGACGCCTCACATCTAAGTGGAGATATTCCAGGCATGAAAATAGCACGAAAATGTGTGGCAACAGGGAGTATGAAACATCACAGGGCCAAACCCACTCCTGTGAGTGGGAGGAGAGTCAGTGTAACATCATAGCCTGTGTGCCACAGCAGAAAGCTGGAAGGATGAGCTACAGCTGCCTTGGTGTCCAGCTCCTTCCTCTGCAAATCTTTCCACCTCCCAGGGCAAGTGTTGGTGCTTTCTGCCCATGGGTTTTGTTGTGCTATTTTGCAATAACTCTTGTTGCTTAACCTTTGAGGTGCAAGACATATTATTCCTCCTTGTGCTCTAAAGATTATAGATAAAGTTAGAGGGTGGTGATAAGGTATTAAAATGAGAAGAGTGTCAGCAATAGGGAAGAAGGGGCCAGTGCTGAAATATTAAGGAGGAAATTAGCACATCATATCTCCAAATCTGAACTTGGGAGCTGCAGACTAGAGAAACTCTGTGACGTATTCAGGTTATTCGAGTATATGAGGCTTCCATTCCTTGTTTGCCTTTGTACTGAACTCTTCAAAAAGCTGGCAAGTGCTCTGTTTGCACTGTCTTACAAACAGCGTAAGTCACGCAAAGCTCTGCTTTCAAGGCTCCTGGGCCACTCTGCCTGCCAAGCAGCACAGGCAGTACCAGGAGGAGTGCAAGTGAGGATCAGCCAGGACAACTGGCATGGTAGGTTTCTTGGAGTACTGTGACCCCACTGGCAGCCTTTTCTGCATGTAGTTTATTTGACCTGATGGTTTTGCAGCTGCTTTGAACAGCGTTCCAGCTGAGATTTACGGGGCTAGGGGACTCAAAGGAGTGAGTTTTATAAGTCTCTGACTTAGTATGCTGACCAAACCAAGTCTTGTCAGGTGCTGGTTTGGGGTGGTGGTAATGATTGAAAAACATGTTCTTGTATCTCCAGGAGATGTGGTAAAGAACTTGGAGTATCTAATGTCTTCTTTCAGGAATCCCTCCACTTAATCAGGCAAGATGCATGTGCTTTCTCTTGGAAATGTACATTGTCCCAGCCCTGGTTGAAGAAGATAAAAGCTGATTCTAGGAAATGTCCTAGAAAGAGATGGAAGTGCAAACATAGGATCATAGAATTGTTTAGGTTGGAAAAGACATTTAAGATCAAGTCCAGTCTTTAACCTAACACTGACAGGTCCACCACTAAATCCTGTCCCTAAGCACCACATCTACACGTCTTTTAAACACCTCCAGGGATGGTGACTCAACTACTTCCCTGGGCAGCCTGTTCCAATGCTTGACAACCCTTTTGGTGAAGAAATTTTTCCTAATATCCAATCTAAATCTCCTCTGGTGCAACTTGAGGCTGTTTCCTCTTGTCCTATTGCTTGTTTCTTGTGAGAAGAGACCGACCCCCACCTTGCTACACCCTCCTTTCAGGTAGTTGTAGAGAGCGATAAGGTCTCCCGTCAGCCTCCTTTTCTCCAGGCTGAACAAACCCAGTTCCCTCATCCACTTCTCATAAGACTTGTGCTCCAGACCCCTCACCAGCTTTGTTGCCCTTCTTTGGATGTGCTCCAGCACCTCAATGTCTTTCTTGTAGTGCGGGGCCCAAAACTGAACACAGTATTCGAGGTGTGGCCTCACCAGTGCCGAGTACAGGCGGATGATCGCTGCCCTAGTTGATAATTCTTCTGCCTCTGATGGAGGGTGCTAAGCAACCTCTGTGTCTGCGTGGGTATGAGGTAGGGCTTTTTTGCCAACCTGCATTTTGTGGGGCAACAATGTCTTGGAAGAAGCAGTTCTGGGAAGAGATGTCATGCTGGGCAACACACACTTACTAGGCCAGGCCCTAAGATATGAAGCAGACATTCATCTTGTCCAACCTGCAGCAGAGTAGTGGGGTACCTGGGAGGGGGGCAGCCACCACTTCAGCCGCAAAACAGGAACCAACAACTCTAATATGCAAAGGTGTGCCAACCCTCTGGATCCTTGCGCTATCTAGTGCTGAAATCCAGAAGGGTCTTCAGGGCTTGTGTGGGGCCTGGTCTTGCACTTTGGCTGGAGGAGGGAGAGAGGAGGCTGGTGCTTGGCACAGCAAACAAGAGTGCTGCTCTTCTGCGGGTGAGTGAAGGGGGCGAGCTCTGGGTTCCCTTGTGAGCCTTTGGGACCATGGACTGCTCCATGCTACTTGTTCTCTCTGTACTGTTGTCTCAGAAAGGTGATAACCTTTCCTATGTTTGCTTCAGCTTGATTCCCAAAACTGTGCGTCTCCTCCACAGTAAAAACTCTGTTAAGATATATTTACCATGAAGGACGATGAGATTTTAAGCAAATAATTGAGTTTTAAAGCTCCAGTTACAACAGCACATAAACCAGAGCTGCTTCCTAAGCTTGTGTTTTAATTGGAAGAAGTAATTTCAGTACACCCTTCACAAAGTTCTTGCACTGTCTCTTGGGTTTGATAGCCAGTGACCTAGTTTTCATGGAGCAATCTCACAGTGGTGCAGTCCCACTTCACTTGGATGAGGGAGAACAGTGCCTGTGTATGGTGATGGTGCATATGCCTGGAGTTCGATTGCTCTGTTATTCAAAGTTTCCTTGGGTAGAAGGCAGCTCTTCTCCTTGCTACTTGTTCTAGTTTAATTGTATGGAGTCGAGTCAGTTCCCTGGCGTGCTGCCAGTTGTGCATTTTGCTGAACACAGTGCCTTTGGGGGTGGTAGTGAGCGCAAATGACACCTTAATAAGGGTCCCTGGAGACATGGCTTTAGTACTAAGCTGCCTCCATCTCCCGACAATTGTTAGTTTAGGTCTTATTAGTCACACATCCCTTCTTTGAAAAAAACTATTTTTAATGCTCCTGCTCTGTGATGAGTCCTCAGAAGCCCTGTTAGGTTTGGCTGTCTTTGTTGATGGTGCCTGCTTTTTAATTGCTCAGGTAGCAGAAGTGGGGCTTGAAAACCCAATCAGCATTATCTCAGCTTATCTACCTGTCACCAGTGGATTTACACAGATCAAGGCATTCGTAGGGATCATCTGTAGATGCAAAACACAGCTAGCTCTAGAGGCCAGGACAGATCACATGCCCCTAGACTGTTCTCCCAGGTGTCAGTCATCCATGACCTTGCCCTCGCCCTCAGTCAGTCTCTGCCAACCCGCTGCCAGATGTGCTTTCCACTGTTGTGGTCAGGGCCAGGTCTTTCTGCCAAGTGAATGACCTGGCCTTGCTGGCACATGAACTCTCCTAACTTCAGTGGTAGTGTCAGGTCCTTTTCTCCACTGGCCTTGATGCCCCTTTGCAGCACCTGTGTCTCAGGGCTGTGGCTGTGAGCCCAGCATATTAATTTAACCCCCTATGCAAGCTGAGACAGCACACATGGAGAAGCTGGTATCTCTCAGCTTCTCCCAGAGGAGTCAGGGGAAGAAGCGACTCGGGATAGCATACCCTGGCACAGAGGGGTGTGGGGGAGAAGAGCAGGGTTGCAGGTGAAGTGCAGCACAGGGAGCCAGGCCTCAGCTATCCAGCAGGATGTGGTATAGTTCCTCTCCTGAAGCCCCATGTCTGCCTGCCCCTGGTCAGGTTTTGATCTTGTCTCTCTCCTGTTTCTAGGTTTATGTTAGTGTGGTTTGGTCAGTGTCTAGTGAACAGGCTCCAGGCTGCCGTCGCTTCCTCGGAGGAAATGGGGAGTCTGGTGCATCTGCTGACTAAAAGCTTGGCAGAGAGCAGGCTGGGCAAAGCAGCTGCTGCTGCCAAACAGGATTTTGTCCCCAAACCTCTGGGGGCTAGGCTGGGGTCTGGCATTACCCCTGGCCTGCTTCTGGGCTTAATGAGCTACCTTATCTGTCATGTTCCCCATGGCAGATGGGGTCTCTTCAGGATTAATTAAGGATCATAACTGTGACCTAGTTACCAGACTTGCACTATTGTTACTGGAGCTCTCTGAGCCATCAGGCTGTTTGAGAGAGCTTCTTACCCTTGTCTGCTCTGGTTACTCGCTCCGTCTATCCTGGGACTGACTCTGAGCCCCAGGCAGGATCATGTTACATTCATTTCTCTAATAGATTTTTGTCTTACCCTTGGGTATGTAGCTAGCTGCTTCCTGTTTGCAGTGTGCCAGCCATTGTAGGGATTAGATATGCTGGCCTACATCTTTCACTGTGTTGTCTCCCATTTGAGAGGGGGATCTGAAGATGGGAAGAGATCAGCTGCAAGATTAGAGAGGATGGTGCTGGAGACAGCATCTCCAGTTCCATGACACAGTCCAGTTCCTTGATGCCATGCCTTAAACCATACTGATGCTGAGGGGGTATCCCAGGGTCTCTCTTCTCTCAGCTACTCAAATCCATCTTATTTCCAGTTTGTACTTCATTGTAGAAAGTCTTTAGGAATGCTTCCCATAAAGGAGCAGAAATGACTACAGCTTAAGTAAATTGAATTCAAGCTCTTCTAATGCTGCTTCTTGCCTGCCAGTTTTTCAAGTAGGGCACTATTCCAGCTGGGGATGACTTGGTCTCGTATTCCTGTGGTCTGCAGACCTGCTACAACCAGATTCTTCCTTTGGCTGGGGAGGGCTTATACCACAGGGATCATGGTGGGGACTTGTCACCTTCACATCTTCCTGCTCTCTCCTTCCCTCCCTTTCCTGCTTGTTTGATGAAAGCTTGCCTTGCCTGGTGGATTGAATCTCATGCAGCCGGGCCATTGCATGGGTTCACAGCACAGCACACAGGGGCTGCATATGGCAGGTTTACTGTTCACATGAAGAGGGTTTATGTTCCTGAAGCTCACCTCGGTCCCCTGTGGAGCTGGTCCTTAACTAGCCTGATGTTCTGCTCAGGGTCTGATTGTGTGCCTGGTGGGATCCCAGCAGCTCCCACTGATTTCAGACAGGAAGAGCATGAAGGAGGCTGCTGAGTGGGGCCCCTGGGAAACAGCACTTCACTTTGTCCTCAGAAGCACGCGCAGTGGGGGAATTGTTTTGCTTCTCTACTCTGCCTCAGAAAACATCTCTCATGTTCCAGTGACCTGCTTATTATGTAGGTCATCATAAGCTGGAAGGAAAAAACAATTTCAAAAGTAGGAGAAATCTAGTAGGGCTCCTCTACTGAGCAGTTCTTTCTGGAAAAGCAGGGAAAGTTGCCCTGGGGGAGGTGGCAAGCAGCATGGCCTGTTCCTCTTCCACTCACCCTGGGCAGAGCAGTCAGAGAGGGGAAACTGCAGGTGGAGGGATGTGCAATATCGTGAAAGCAAGCAGATCCAGTGTGCCCTGTGATGGGGGAACAGTGCATTAAGGTAGACAACAGGGACTTGACTTGGATGCTCAGGTGTTGTTTGTCCTTTAATTTCTTTCTTGGGCTTGTTTCTGGTCATTAGGAGGTTGTTTCTGCTGGTCTTACTTTGGTCATGTGTCTGCAGAGCAGAGACCTGTGTCGTGTGCTGGAGGAGCAGTCCCTGCTGGGAGACAAGACTGTCCTGCCAGGGGTAAAAAGGGGACACAGAACAAGCAAATGCCTCTGGATGCCAAAAGTAAAACTGGGACCTGAACCAAAATTCATCTCAGTGTTGTGCCAGTGCCATTACCCTGTGGCTGCTCCACTTCGCTTGTAGCAGAGTTGACAGCTTGTGATACCCACTGAGAAAAGAGAAAGCCCTTAGCATAAACTCCTGACTGTAATCTAAGCAAGGGACAAATGGCTCTGTGAACAACAGCTTCTGTCTGACTTCACTCATTCTTGCCTCTGATGCAATAACTCTTAATACCCCTCACTATCCTCTCTTTGCTCCCAAATTCCCCAAATATCAGCTGGGCTGGAGACACCCTGTGCCCTGGCTACTTCCCGCTTGGGGAAGTGTGTGTGTGTGTTTGCTGGCAAGCCAGCAGGCAGGTAGAAAGCTGCAGCCTTTCCTTGGCAGGAGCATGAATGTGGCTCCACTTTCTACTTGCTCACTAAGGGATTTCTCTTTCCTTCAGAATGCGTAGAAATGTGATGTTTTTGAGACAACCAGGCGTGACAGGAGAAGCTGAAATCACTCACAGGCTTCACTAGTAATCAAGATGAGACAATACAATCTCATAAATACCTTAGGAAATGAGATTTTAATATGCTGCATTCTTGGCAATGAAGAGGTGTATGTGGAGGTGGGTTGTGCAGTGAGCAGAGGGTTCTGCTACCCTCTGCCTTCGCTGTTTGCAGGGTCCCCTCCGCAGGTTCCCGTCGCTGCTACGATGCTTCTCACTGTAGCAGGACTGGCTGAGCACCCCCTCGCTGGGCACTTCTGCTGTCGCTGGCTTCACTCCTGCCAAGCCTGAGTGAAGCCTCTCCAGTTACAGGAGGCGCCTGGCACAAACTTTTGTGCTTGAAGGTGTGACTGATCTTTTTGCAGAATACAGGTTCTTGCAGAGCTGCTTACTTTGTTTTACGTGTGCTCGCTTCCTGCAGCTTTTGCTCTTTGCTTTATACCAGCATCTGCTGTGCTGTCTAGATAAAGCACATACATGTCTGTGACTGGACTGTCCTCCCTCTTCAGCATCTTGATCTTGGTGGTTTCTATTTAATTTATGAAGATCTCTCTGTGTATCCCAGTTCTCCTGCTGTCTAACCCAGGGGTAGGCAATCTTCCTTGTCTCATCCCACCACAGTAGTCTAGAGACCAGTCAATGTAGGAAGCAATACAGCAGTGACATTTTGAACAGAATGACGTTTTTTCACCTACAGTAAAATGTCATCTCCCATGCTTTGTGCACCCACACAGAGCAGAGCATTAAGAAAGCAGGCAAGCAGGCATGTATCTCAGCTGGAGGCACTGCCATGCAATCTGCCAGTGTACCACAGACAGCTTGGAAGTCTTACTTAAGATGTAGGATTAGGGTAAATTCCTAGCACAAGATTTTCTGAGTTAGACAGGGGATGGGTGCCCTGAGGCTGGGATTGTCACATTGGCTTGGTGGGTCCTTGAACAATGAGGCTGCTGTGTGCTATAGACAGCAGAGTGCTAGAGCTGTCATGTATTTGTGGTGAGAACGTCAAGGATAGTGTGTTATCTTTGCTTGATTAGAAACTGTCTCATAAATGTGTGGTTATTGAATGAGTTGCTACTTCAGTATGTATGAGCCATCTCCATGTACATGCCAAGTGCATCTGTCCTGGGCAGAATGCAGCTGGTCTAAAGGAAAGAAGATGAGCTTTCCTCATCACAAGCTTTTCCTTATCAAGCTTTTTTTAAATTGCTCCCTGTAAGGAGCAATTCTCCAAGAGTCAAACAACTCTTGTCAAGGTTGCCCTATTTTTTCTTTTTTTGGTTTTAATATAAGTTGAACCCACTGTGTTACAGGGCACAATGCTGTTCCCAGCATGATTAGTGGCAACAAATAACTACCCAGGAATTGTATGTATTGTGTGGTAGCTGGGGAGAACCTCCTGTTCCCAACATCTCCAGCCCGTCTGAGGCTTCTTGCCATGAAATTGTAGAACGTAACTAAAGGATGATTGGGCTGTGAAAAAATCATTTTAACCACTGATTGAGTTCACTTATGTGTGTCTCATTGTCTCCAGAAGTTGGTGAGGCCATAAATTTAGCAAGAGAGAGTATCTAACTCAAGTTCTTAAATGGGAAACAAGGCGACCCAGTCTTGTAATGAATGGTGATACTTTCCCCAGGGAGTAATGGGTGTTATGGTCCACACATAAACCAGTCCCAAGGTACTGGAGGGCAGGTGAGACCCATGCAGGCAGGCTGGGGTTCTTGCACATCTTTGGGAGCATCTGGTGTTGTTCTGGATAAGAGGTGAGGTTAGGCAGCCCTTGGACTTGACTTCTTGAGATGGAGGTGTCGGCAACACTCCACCTAGCCTGTGGCTCTGCACAGCTTTCTGTTGCAAGAGCACATCTCTCATTTGCGCAATTTTGCGTAGCTCATCTCAAGATAAGTCTTGATATTGTTTAATGCAGGTTTTCATTCAAACCACGGGACAACAGTTTAACGGTTCTTGTAGCCTCAGATGTTGCTGAACTATTGTGAGTAGTGGAAGAGCTGTACTGGAACATGGAGGGTCTTTAAAATAAAAACCAGCCTGGGTCTTGAATAATAATTAGGGCTGCTAGTGAGTAGCTGTCCCACCAGTTACTTGTCTTGCAAGCTTCCATTGTCCTATGACTGAAACAACTTTTATTTGAATTAATCTCGAAGATGATGATGCTTGAAGGAGTAAAACACCTTGGCTGTTGGTGCTGCACTGAGCTCGCTGTAACCCAGGATTGCTCTTTCCTGCATGCCCCCCACCCTGCCTGTGCTCAGGTCCTGGCTTCCACTTCTGGGGTGGTGCAGTGGCCCCAGTCCAGACTGGCTGCCAGGGTGTGAGTGGGGAGCACAGCTGGACCCTGCTGGGCAAGAGAGGAAGGATGTGGAGATGACTGTGCGCCTCTGGATGCATGTCGAGGGAGGTGAGGAGGCAGGGTGAGGTCATTGGAAACTCAAACTGATGATCTTAGCATGGCTCTGCTCCTCTTTCTGCAGCCTGAAAACAGGTCCTAGCAGCCTCTGTCCCTGTGGCCACGCTTCTCCCTTGTTCACACAGTATTTTCAGACACGGCCAAGTAAAGCGAGCAGGATACCTTCCCCACCAAGCCTTCATCAAGAAGAATGAGATGGCTTAATTACAACCAGACAAAGCCTTAAGGATCACAGCCTCCAATAAGCTACTGACGTCTCTGGTTGCTCATCCCAGTGTGGTCACTGCAGCTTGGAGTGGGGGACCACGCAAGGAACTGGCTTTACAGCTTTCTTGTACTGGGTGAGATCGTGCTGGGGAGACAAGAAAATAGACCAGTGTCCCAGCATGAATCAGCCATCCATTTATCTACAGCTACTGCTTCTCCAGTGGTACCAGGCAGTCCTGCAGGGTGATGGGGTGCAAGGATAAAGGACTGACTCTCCTCTTATAATAGGAGGGTTTATGCTAGGCAGTTGTGGCTGGCTACTGTTTGTGAGAGAAGAACAAGGCTCCAGATTTGGACTGAAGAGCTTCCCTACTGTCAGGGCATTCAGGGATGAAGATCAGTTAGCTAGATCATGATTGTTCAAGGTTTTTGGTTTGCAGGTTCAAGCTCTACCTCTGGGAATTGAGGAGACGAGGCTACAAACAAAAATTTTCTGATTTGATCCTTTTTAGATTTGGTATTGCAATTCTCTTGTGTTTTAAAGGATTTTTGATAGGCTATTTTATGATTCACTATTGGCTTCCTTTTCCATCGGTTTTAAGCTGAACTTCATGATGGCACATGGTTGTGTTGTGGTCGTGCTGCCTGCCTGCCAGCAGCTTTGAATGTGGTGGCCACGCTTCAGTTCAATGAAAAGCTCAAGGAACAGTAAAGCTTTTAAAGGTCTCTAAGGGACCTCTGAAACCACATAGCTGATGGATAGACACTTTACAATACAGTGACCATGAAAGAGGCTATAGCAGACTCGAACCGTAGTAGCCATGAAGGAAAAAAAACCCAAACATGCAGAAACTAATTTTCCAAATACTGAATCCATGAGGGACCAGGTTTCCTTAGGTCTGCTGCTGATGGAGCTGCTGCATGGCAGAGGAAACAAAGTTGCTCATAAATTAGTGAGTGAAAAAAATTTCTGGATTGCTTGCCACTATTTGCCAGTAGTGTAAGGCAGACAAAGGTTAAACATTAATTTCTATCTATCTAGTATCTTCTGTAGAGCCGCTTTCCGGTACCTAAAGGAAGGATGGGGAGGGACTCTCTCAGGGAGTGTTATGATAGGACACGGGGTAATGGCCTCAAACTGAAAGAGGGTAGATTTAGATTGGGTATCAGGAAGAAATTCTTTATGGTAAGGGTGGTGAGGCACTGGAACAGGTTGCCCAGGGAAGTTGTCAATGCCCCATCCCTGGAAGTGTTCAAGGCCAGGCTGGATGAGGCTTTGAGCAACCTGATCTAGTGGAAGGTGTCCCTGCCCATGGCAAGGGGTTGGAACTACATGATCTTTAAGGTCCCTTCCAACCTGAACCATTCTATGATTCTCTGTGTGTGTGATTATGTACTTTTTTTCACTTGCTCTGTGTTAATTCAGTGTTAGCTATGTGGAGGGTGGGATGGCACACATGGCACTGGGGCAAAGAGGTGCTTTTGGGTGAGGATATAGTGTGAATGTCCACCTTTATGGGATATCCTGCCAGGCCAGGGCTGCTGTTGCCAGTTAGAGCGAATCCAGTGAGCTGCTGGAGCGAATGTGTGCTGCTGTGGGGCTCTGCCACAGACAAGGTGCTACTTGCAGCAAGCATGGGCAGGAATATTTGGCCCCAGCATCCAGGGCTGCTTCCTCTCTGGAGTTAACCCTGCTGCAATCAGTCCCATTACGTACGATGGTATCTTTGCACAAATGAGAAGGTGATGACTTAGCCTGTGTTATAACCCCTGCCCTGGGTTTCTCCAAGCCCGTCAGTTATGAGTCACTGTTTGTTTATTTACAAAATCCATGCAAAGGATATCAATACAGAGTAATGCTATTACAGATGCTGGTGTTTGGACATCAGGCTGTGTTTGCAGAGCAGAGACTGACTAACTAGTTGCACAATCTGTGTAAGTGGTCACCCACTCCTAAGAAAACCAGTCAGGTATCTCAGTTTGTCCACCTGACCAATTGATTTAACCCCATGACCTGTCTCTCGTGGTTGCTCTTATTATGTAAGGGGTTTGATTTTCATGCTGCAAAGGTGGTTTAGCATGCATAGGCTTTGTATTTTCTTTCCGCCTCCTCTGCTGCATAAAAGCATTAGGTCAAAAGCTGTAAGAGTATCACATCTGCACAGCTGTGTTTCATTTGGGAAGGGAAGGCGTTGTATAAAAGATATAGAATCACTGAGGTTGGAAAAGACCTTTAAGATCATCAAGTCCAACTGTTAACCTGGCACTGCCAAGCTATATGTTTAACTTAAAACAATTTAATAAGTTTACTAGTGATTTTTTTTTTTAATGCTAAAGCCTCATCTCCATGGTCTAAGCCCAGAGCAACCATTGTGAATGCTAACATCACTAGCAGAGCAGCAACCATGACTCAGCTCAGGGGCAGTGTTTGGTGCTGCACCACACTGAACAAGGACATTCAGCTATGTAAGAGCTTATGGTGTGGTTGGCACCAGGAACCTTTAGCTTATAATTATGTCATCTGGAGGTGAGATGAGGGTACATCTTTATAGCAGCAAGGAATTGTTGCTGTAGCTGTGCAAGAAACATGTGTAAAGCAGTTGCAGTAAAATATGCTTTTGCTGTTTGGTTGAAGTTGGAAGAAGAAGGCAGCCCACTCCAGAGGTGTGGCAGAAAAATCTGCTCTAGGATAGTCCTGAGCTAAGATAACAGGCATTGGGTAGGTGCAAGTAGTTGTTGGGCTAGCACAAAAGAGTTGGATGTCTTTGTTTATAATTAATGTAAATAAGCCGTGATGGAAGATTCTCATACTCCTCTTCTTTGGGTCGTTTTTAGCCATGACACCAATGATTGCAACATCAGTGTGACTAATCCCCTGCATGGGATTTATCTAAGACATCTGTTTCATATGGGGTTAGGTTGTTTGTACAGTGTGTTGTAATACCTTACAAACAAGAAGCAGAGCAGCCCCGTGCGGAGATGTATGCCCTCTTTGGAGATGGTGTCTTCTGCTCAGGCTTACAAGAGACAGAAGGAAGAACTAAATGCATGAGACACTGAGAAACAAGCCTGTAAAATCCCACACAAGCAGGCGAGGAGGCTTTGTTTTATGCAAACAAAATTAAGCCTTGAATACTTGGGTCTTGGCTGACTGTATGTGACAAGCAAGTTGGGCCAAATTTCCATCCACCTAGCAGCAGACACTAAGGGAAGATGCTGGTGTGCACTATGCTCCTGGCAATCCCCTGAGCAAGAGGATACAACCCAGGACATAACCCGTTAGACATTGATCTGTCTAACCCTTTTATGAACTTGCGTGGTTTAGATCCAGAACTTGGCAATGAGTTGGACAGTTCTGTATCATTTGGAAATTAACTTCCTTCAAAGAAATTAGTATTGTGTGTTCAATGTCAGCTGCGCTTTCCTGCCCTATAAACTCTAGGATAGCATATTATACTGTCATAAAACTTGCTGGTCTTTACAGCTCACAGTTTCAAAGGCATAAGGTTTCATTTTGGCTGAGTATCCCGTAATGTCAACAGCTTGCATTTCTGACATCTTTTGTCATAGTGTAAGTATTTATGGCAACTATGTTATGCTGGAAGGTTTTTTCCCTGAAGGTCAGGACAGTTGCAGATGAAATAGCCTATCCCTTCCTGTGCCAGTCCCTTACTGTACCTCTGCAATTTCTAACAAATGTTTGCTGATTAGAAAAATTACCCTTGGAGTTATCTGACAGAACTAAATGCTGCCAACCCTAATTGTTCAGAAACTGACTTAGCAAGTGGGGTCCTTCCCCTCTGCCTTCTAGTTATGAGCCTTTGTCATGCACCTAGGTTTGCGATGAGGACCATTCTGCATAACTAGGAAAACAAAACACTGGATGCTCTTAGCATGAAGTTCTCCTACCCCCTGAAATCAAACACGGGCTCTCTTCAGGTTAATACAAAATACTGAAAGACGTGTGGTAAAAATAACAGGAGTTAGAAACAACTGGCCTGGCACCTCAGCTCTAATTATAACAGTGCTCAGCCACTGCCCACACCTGGCAGAGGTACTGTTTTCTGTGACAAAGCACCCAGCTTGAACCAGTGCTTGGCCATTCTCCAGCACCTGGTTTAGTGCGGCACTTCTCTGGGCAGGCAGCACCTTTCTTCGTGCTGGTTCTCCAATAAAGTCCCTCACACAGGACAAGTTTCAGTGGATCACTTCCTCATTCTACTCTTCTACTTCTACTTGTACAGGTTAAAAGTTACTACGAACTTGAAAACGGGGCAGTAGCCACATGGCTCTTGACCTGGTGTAAGTATGAACGCAGCTATGGTGGAAGACGTGGAGCCTGCTCGCATCAGCTGAGAGTCTGGTCCTTCTGTGCAGTGGTGATTATTCAAGAAACCAAGCAACCTCTGAGGAAGAGTTTAGTGTGATATTCCCCCTGTTCTCCTCCTGTCTTCTTGGAGCATCTCAAAGCCCAGCAAGTATTTTCCATTCAGCTGTGGTAGCAGGCTGTGTAGATAAATATCTACGTATTCAGCAGGCTGAGCAGGAGGGTTTGTGCATGTCTCACCTTAGGCTGTCTGGACTTTTTCATGTTCTGCCTCCCCTTCCCAGATGCTTCCTTCTGTGCTTCAATAAAGCAGGATATGGCGTCACTTTTGGTTTTGTCTTTGGAAGAGTAAACAAAACAGAAGGCCAAAAGCCAGCTACTTAAAACACATTCCTCTGCTGTGACTGGGAAAAAATCTCTATTTCAGATGCAGGCATCCACTGTTTGCATTGCTCATCCTCCTGGCAGAGGTTATGGGCTTTGTCTGCCTCACTTGGTTCAAGCCTAACCTTTTTGATCTTTCTATTTTTGAGATGCCTGATATGCTGTCCCTTCCTCCCACGGATCCCAGGTTCCATCTGCTTCCCACATCTCCAGGAGCTGATAAAAAAAGTTCTCGTACGCTAGGTCAAGGTACAGTGATAGACAAGAATGCTCTTCATCTTGATGGGGCCTGGTTTATCTGTCAGGCACATTGCAGACCTGGCATTGAGCTGAAAGGCACAGGCAGAGGAATGTGTTTGCTCTCCAAGAGGGAGTAAACCTGACCAAGAAATGCAGGGCTGGGTGACTTGTGGTGAGAAATAAATTCTAAGAAGGCCTGAGGTGCTGCAGGGGACAGTGGCTTCTCCTACACCTCAGGATGACTCAGAGTAGCACATCTCAAACTCACTGCAGCAGTAGCGCCTCTCTTTTTTTGACTGGTCTGTCTACCTGTGACAACCAGCTTCTTTCTTCCCCTTTCTGCTTTCACAGGAGAAAACAGAATGAGTCACTTCCTGAAGGCAGAGATGGGAGAGGTGGCTGTGATCACTGGGTCCTGGCTCTCCACCCTAAAGGGTTTGCCCTGCTGCCAGCAACTGCACCTTGCTTGCTGTTCCTTGGCTTGTGTGAACACTTGGTAAGCTTCACGCTCGGAGCAAGTCTAAATTGCTGAGGATTTTCCAGAGATAAAGTGAAAGCCCAAAGCTGAATACGGATACTTTTCAATGGTCAGAACATGTTAGGAGCTGGCTTGTTAGTTGAATCTGTGTTTTGGATGGAGAAGATCAGCTTTGAGACCATGTAAGGAACGTGAAGGTGCACAAGTCCATGGGACCTGATGAGATGCATCTGCGGGTCCTGAGGGAAGTGGCAGATGAAGTTGTCAAGCCACTAGCTATCATATTTGAGAAGTCATGGCAGTCCGGTGAAGTTCCCGCTGGCTAGAAAAGAGGAAACATAACCCCCATTTTTAAAAAGGCGAAAAAAGAAGGACCTGTGGAACTGCAGGCCAGTCAGTCTCACCTCTGTGCCCAGCAAGATCATGGGGCAGATCCTCCTGGAACTATGTTAAGGCACATGGAAAATAAGGAGGTGATCAGCGAGAGCCAACATGGCTTCACTAAGGGCAAATTGTGCCTGATAAATTTGGTGGCCTTCTACAACGGCATTACGGCATTGGTGGATTAGGGAAGAGCAACTGATGTCATCTACCTGGACTTGTGCAAAGCATTTGACGCTGTCCTGCATGACATCACTGTCTCTAAATTGGAGAGACATGGATTTGACAGATGGACCACTTGGTGGATAAGGAATTGGCTGGATGGCCGCATTCAAGGAGTTGCAGTCAATGGCTCAATGTCCAAGTGATGACCAGTGATGAGTGGCATTTCTCAGGGGTTGGTGTTGGGACTGGCACTGTTTAACATCTTTGTCAGCAACATGGACAGTGGAATTGAGCGCACCCAAGTTTGCCGATGACACCAAGCTGTGTGCTGCAGTTGAGATGCTGGAGGGAAGGGATGCCATCCACAGGGACCTGGACAGGCTTGAGAGGTGCGCCCATGCGAACCTCATGACGTTCAACAAGGCCAAGTGCAAAGTCCTACATGTGGGTCAGGGCAATCCCAAGCACAGATATAGACAGGGCAGAGAATGGAGAACAGCCCTGCAGAGAAGGCCTTGGGGGTATTGGTTGATGATCTCAACATGACCCAGCAATGTGTGCTCACAGTCCAGAAAGCCAACCATATCCTGAGCTGCATCAAAAGAAGCATGTCCGGCAGCTGAGGGAGGTGATTCTTCCCCTCTACTCTGCTGTAGTGAGACCCCACCTGGAGTCCTGCATCTGGCTCTGGGGCCCCCAACATAAGAAGGACATGGGCCTGTTGGAGCAGGTCCAGAAGAGGGCCATAAAGATGATCAGAGGGCTGGAACACCTTTCCTATGAGGACAGGCTGAAAGAGTTGGGGTTGTTCAGCCTGGAGAAGAGAAGGCTCGAGGGAGGCCTTATAGCGACCTTCCAGTACCTAAAGGGGGCCTAGAAGAAAGCTGGAGAGGGACTTTTTACAAGGGCATGTAGTGACAGGACAAGGGGTAATAGCTTTAAACTGAAAGAGGGTAGATTTAGATTAGATATCAGGAAGAAATTCTTCACTGTGAGGGTGGTGAGATGCTGGAACAGGTTGCTCAGAGAAGCTGTGAATGCCCCATCCCTGGAGGTGTTCAAGGCCAGGCTGGATGGGGCTTTGAGCAGTGTGGTCTAGTGGAAGTCTATGGCAGGGGGGTTGGAACTAGATGATCTTTAGGGCCCTTTCAACCCAAACCATTCTATGTTTCACATCTGTTTGTAAAAGTCTGAAGATAGATGGTGAAATACTCTCTGCTTCTTCCATTTTCCAGCACTTAAATGCAGTATTAAAGCTCTATTACAGCAAATTGAAGGACTCATGTTTGGTTGATGGTTGGACTTGATGATCTGAAAGGTCCCTTCCAACCTAGACAATTCTATGATTCCATATAAACCATTCTATAGAGGAAGTACTGTACAGTAATGTTTGTGCTGACAGTAATGTTTGTGCTGATCCCTTGTCCTGCTGCTGGTGAATCTCCCTCTGTTGACAAGTTCTTTATTCATTGGCATGATAGCAGCAAGCCTGTTTTTATCACCGTTTCCAAACTTAGCCAATGCTTAGAACAGATTGTTACAGAACAGTAACCTGGGACTGCTAACAAGGTGAGCTCAGGGGTTGTTCTAGGCTCTCAGCTCTCTGCTGGGTCTCTGTCACCTTAGAAATAACCTCCCGTTATAGAGCTTGCAAAATGCTGCAGCCAGCCTGCCTCACGCTGGGCTGCGAGAGAGAGAGAAGCAGGAGCTCAGATACCGAGTACCATAGATGGGTCCTTCACATTGATCCTGCTGACGTGAAGAGGGTTTACACCACACAAAGGCTTGCTGCAATGTGTTTCAACAAGGGAAGCCTTTTCCCCTTGCTTGGCAGAAGTGTTCATAGCCCCTTTGAAAGGTAGTTTGCTACCAGGGAGCTTTTTCAGCTGCAGGACAGATCTCAGGGCATATGAGGTGTCCTTGCTCACAGATCTTTAGATGCTGGCCTGAAGGAGCCTTATCAGTATTGTGGTAGTGCCTGGAGCATTGGGTCAGTATAGCTTGTGTTAAACACGTAAAGCTGGCTCAGGAAAAACTGTTGCCAGCTCTTCATATCCAGATGGGGTATTTCAGGGCAAATTTCTTCATGTACCCCCCTCCCTTTCTCGTCAAATACAAGAAACAACAGGCAAAATATCTTCCTCTCAGTTAAATTCCTCCAGGGCTAAAGAAGGCAAAGGATGAAGGGCACAACAGAATCATAGAATCGTCTAGGTTGGAGGGGACCTTTAAGATGCAGCCAGTACCAGGGAGGGAGCACACTGAAAGGTCGGAGCGCATCATGGCACCACATGCCTGGAGCACGAGGGTGCCTGGTGGCTGTGACAAAGGTTATGACAACCCATATCAGGGATAACTTGACTGCCTTGGTGTGCTGGGCTAGGCTGAGCTGTGTGCTGGGCTCCTCTGAAAGTGGCTGTGCAACTCAGGGGGAAAGATGCTGATCTTTCATCAGCCCATTAGGCTTCTCTTGGAGCAGAATTACTGTCAGTGCCTGGGGAGGCCAGAAATTACTATTGTGCAGTCCTGCAGTGTTTAGAGATGGGAGTATTTTGCTTGGCTTTTAGCGAATGTGCAGCCAAGGCCTGTAAGATGTTTCTCCAGTGAATCACAAAACCTTCCCAAAAAGGGCACTGGGATGCCCAACACTGCAGCTGTCCCCACTCCTCCCTGCAGACCCACTCTTGGATGCGACTGGACACAGCATGGTCCTCTCATTGCCCACAGCCGTCCCACACAGCTTTATTGACTCCTGGGAGTCCCACCACCCCTGTGGCTCTGGGAGTGAAGAGCAGCAAGTGCTCTGCAGCAATGGCTCCTCTGCCAGGGCACCACTGTCAAACAGCACCAGGATGTCACGCTGTGATGTCCCCACTGTGCAGCACGGGCATCACAATGACATGTCAGAATGTCCCATTGGTGCCTCCGGTAGCCGGCACCAGTTGGCCTCTGCTTGCTGACTGGCAGGACGGGGCCAGGCTGCTCATGGTGATGGACAGCGAGAACAACTTTTGTCCATCTGGGAGAGAAGGAATGAAAAGGGAGCTGTCTCCTGCAGAAACACCATCGCTTTCTGCTCCAGCTGTGCCGGGCTATTCAGCCAACATGATTTCCGCTGGCCCTCCAGGACAGGGGGAAAGAGCACCCTGCGACGCTGCCGCAGCAGGGTGGAAGGTGGAGCTGGATGTCCCACCTGGCTGTGAGGGACATGAGACCAGGCAAGTCCCTCCTGTTTCCAACGAGAAGGCACTTGAAGCCAATGAATTCTCAGCACTCCACTTCCCACAGAAGCTTTGGAAGCTGGTGGAAAGCCACCAGTTTCGGTCCATTTGGTGGAGTGCAGATGGAAAACGCGTTGCCATCAACGAAGCACTCTTCAAAGAGGAGGTGCTGGGCGGGGGAGGACCTCAACGCGTTTTTGGCATGAACAGCATGAAGAGCTTCCTTCGGCAGATGAACCTGTACGGCTTCACCAAACAGCGACAGGATTTCCAACCATCTGCCTCCCTGCCCGAATTCCTGGCAGAAGCAGCAGCAGCTTCTGCTCACAGCCAGGTACAGCACTTGCTCTGCAGTTGGACTGAGGCTCACAGTAGTCTTGGGGGAGAGACGGACCTTCACATCAAATAGGGCCTGGCAATAGAGGAGATGGCGACGGTCGTGAGCTGTCTTGGTTTAATGACCTTCTTGGGTCATTTTCAGGAAGGTTTGAGTCAGTCTTTCTGACTAGTAGAAATGCAGATAAAACAGAGTTTGGTTATATCCACTTAGTTTGAACCGGTTAAATGCAAAGTCACACTCAGCGTAACCTGATTTCTCTGAGTGTCTTTGCTATGTGTCTTGCAAATCTGAAACCTTCCTGTGGCACCTGCTGAATGCCGAGAAGGTATATCTAAGGACCATAGTATCGCCTGCCCGCTCATTCCACACTGAAGTTGATGAACAGTAGTGGTAGTTGGCTTTCCAAAGCAGCTCTTATGCTTTTGAAAAGCCTACACTGCTCTGGTCCCAGGCAGCAAAATCCCGGGGGTGGCAATGACTGAACAGAACCGTCACATAACGTTTAGGTTTCAAACGCCCCTGAGAGCCCTTTTCAATGTCCATGCTGGTCTTTTGCAATTCAGAGTCCCCAGCACCTGCACCCCCAACCCTGCAGATGGACCACAGTGCTACACCTCCTAGACAGAGCACGGAGAGTTGGCAGCAAGTCCATAGTTTCTTATTAGTAGCGTTGTTGATAGATAGAGCTTAATAGTCCTGGTATGAAACAGGTCTTAGAAAGTTGATATTAAAGTGTTTGAACAACAAAGCTTTTCCGGTTTTGTTGTCCTGTTTGAACAGCAGAAGCCCAGACTGAGTTTATAGACACACCGGACTTTGACCTGTCAAAACAGAAGCAATGTGTCCATGAGCACTTTAATCATTTTGCCTAACGATCAAGCTTCCATTTTTAGATTTTTTTAGGTTTTAGGCTTCTATTATAGTTTTAAGAGGGATCATCTTCAGCTACTGGAAAGGTGCAAGCCACAAAACGAGGCACAGCTGCCTGAATGCAGAGATGGATGAAAAGCACCCCAGAAGCCACCAAGATCTTCGGCCTGTGCAGGGAACCGTTGCTGGGGTGCAGGAAGGTGTTCACGCAGCTCCACTGCAGGACGTGCAGGTGTCTGCTTGCAGAAAGTCCATACTTGCCAAGGTAAAGTAACTAATTGCTAGTCCATACTTGCCAAGGTAAAACGTGTTCCTGCATCCGCAGACCCCATGGACCTCCAGACACAGCTGACCCCCCTCCTTCATGACCCTGCTGGAGAGGGAGAGCTTCTGTGTAGGGATAGTCACTAGTGAGTGAATAGAGCCTAACAGAGGTGGAAATAAATGGGGTCTAATGGAGTTAGTAATAAATAGTCTATTAGAGTTAGTAATAAATGGAGCCAAATAGAGTTGGTATTTCCAGTTGTCCTGTCCTGTTTGGACAGTGGAAAACACTGTTCTTATATAGTTCTGTGGCTTTAATGTTCCCATTTGTCCTTTAGTGGTCTTAGCAAGACAGACATCCCAGCACCAGCATATGGCAATGTCATGGTATTGCCAAGAGGTCCAGCGAAGGCTGAGCTCCTGTTGGCACTGCACAGAAGAGCAGCTAGGCACCTCTTTCCCAGGATGAGATGTTGGAAGGGCAAATGATCCATCAAGGAAGCAACTGGTTTGGGTGGTGAGCAGTGGGCCGCACTGCCTTTCAGGCTTTGTCTGCCTCGAACTAGCTTGGAAATACAAAGGACCACTGTCCCCTCATGCAGTTAATTTCACTGCAGAAGGGTTTGGCTTTAGTAATTCTACAAGGTTGCTCAGAGAGGAGAAGGAAGCTGCAGGGGAGATGCTTAGGTGGATGCTATCAAGTTAATGCTGGTTTGAACTAGGTCTGCTCTGACTTTTTGCAAACAGATGCATCTTTCCCTTCAGCATGTAAAGGCACCACATGCAGCAGATACTTGGGTCGGCCCTGGTTGTGTTGATCTGCCATTCCCTTCTGCAGCATGCAGGAATGGTGTGGAAAGGAGAGCAGATGGCTACCCTGGGTCTTCAGGAGGTGCGAGGCCATTGTGAGCGCAGAGCTTTAGAAGAAGGACCAGATGGTTGTATGCTTGCCTGTGCTGACCAAACTCAGTACTGTCAACAGCAGTTTCTCTAGAAAGGTCTATGTCCTCCTGCCCCCTCTGCTCTGAGCATGGCTGGGTGTGGATCCTTTTGGCTCTTCCCATGTAACACTTTGCATGGAAACTCGATACCCTCGAGCAGGGGCAGACCAACACTCTATCTGTAGAGTGAGGACTTTGGATATTTTGGGACAAAGATTTTCAATAGGATTCTAGGCTTAAAAGTTAAGGCCAAATGTGATCCAGCCCAGTGATCAATGTTGATTGGAAAGCAGCCTAACGGAGAGAGATGAAGAACTTGAAGCGTGCTCCTCTAGCACTGTTCTGGCTGATAATACCATTCTGGTTTATCAGGTGGGTGGTGCTGATTGTGTGCAGCATTACCTTCTCGGAGCAGGCCTGCCCCAGCACCAGGATCTCTGCAGCAATGCCCTTGCCGGATGCGGACGCTGAGGAGCTCCATGTCCCAAAGGTCTCAGCTTCACTCCTGTGAACTCAGCTATCATTTTCCTAGTACCTGTCTCTGTGCGCTTTGGTTCTGGATTGATGCAATTGTGAGTTCAGCAAAGTCTGAACTCCGTTCACCCCTGCAGGCAACAGCAGAGAAAGTTCAGGGACTGAAAGCAGCCACCTGCCCTTGGTCACCAAGATCAGCAGAGCTGGGGCCACTGGGAGATATAACCAACATAAGTGGTCAGAGACAACTTCGTAGATGCCCAGAAAGCTGCTGATGGGATTCTGGATGGATCCAGCTTGCTGTGATTTCTCACTCCTGAATCCTCCTCCTTTAGGCCAGTTCTGGAAACTGTAGGTGTGTATGATCTCCCTTCCACCTCTCTTGGATGGCTGAAGAACTGTACAGCTTCACACAGGGAGTAGTGGTATATTCCTCTGGCCCTCCAGGATATGTCCTGGTGACAGTATGTCTCTGTCCCCTTGTCACCCTTCGCCTCACCACTTCAGCTATATGAATGAGCAGTGAAAGTAGTTCAAATTACCTGTAAAGACAAGGCAGCAAATAAAATACGGTATTGCAATTAACTGGGTGTTTTCTGGCTCTCTGCCTAGCAGATGCTTTGGATCTGAGACAGACAAATGTTCTCTTAGTGGCTCTAGCAGCTCCAGAGCCCAGGCTCTGCTGACCCTTTGCTTTCCAACAGCGGAACACTCCTGCATGCCGAATGCTAGAGGGGGGGTGATGTGCTCCCCCAGCCCTGTCAGCCTTTTCCACTTGTTGCTATAATCAGCTCATGTCACCTTCCTCCCTCTTTTCAAGGCTCTGATAACAAGCACATAGGACAGCCAGGTGACCTTTGGCTGAGGTTCCTCTTTAAACTCTGGTAGCTTTTGCTTCATTGCCTAGTTGTTACGCAGCAGTTAAGATCCGTTCTGAGAGCAGCAGAGTCTGCTCCCCTCCCCTTTCCCCTCTTAACTCACACAGGATCAAAGCTCCTTGAATGTGTTTGAACAAATTTGCATTTAGGTCAGTGAGAGATTTACTTGAGGAAAAGATATTTTTTTCCATCTTTTTCTTAACTCTATAAGAAAGGAAAATAACCACAAAGGCAGGTGGGAGAAAAAAATTGTGGGCTATAAATAAACGGGTTTGGCACACATGGGAGGGCGAAGTCATTAGTAAGAAAGAAAATCACTGATGTGGCAGCAAGCTACATTTTCAGCTGATGTAAAGCTTGTTCTGAGGGGGTTGCTAGCAACTGGGAGAGCTGGGTGCGGTTGCTGGTTCCATCTTAGCTCATGCATGTTGTCTTGACCAACTCCACATCTCTTGGTGCTTCCCCTGTAGACAACAAATACTTCTTCCTACTCGTTGAGAACCTCAGCTTTTCCAGGAAAACAATCTCATTGTGGCTTTCTAAAGCCTAACACACTGTCCCCCAGTTGGCATATTCTTAAAACTGCAAATGTATAGAGATTGGTGTGCTCAGCAGT
Organism: Stercorarius parasiticus; assembly: GCA_013396915.1. Taxonomy (NCBI): domain Eukaryota; kingdom Metazoa; phylum Chordata; class Aves; order Charadriiformes; family Stercorariidae; genus Stercorarius; species Stercorarius parasiticus. The sequence goes on along the minus strand of VWZL01003476.1, from coordinate 237,731 downwards.
TTAAATATTAACAGGACACGTGGGGTTGCAATACAGAAGTGGTAAACGTTCAGTTTAGTTGCTAATCTTAGACAGACTCACTATATCGAGAAGTTCAGGGCTTTCGGAATTGGGCTTGAAGTCAAAGGTTAGCCGTAATTTCATGCAAGAATGACCCACCTGAATTCTGGGTGGGTCTGATGCTGTGCAATAGCTTTGCTGCCCACGACTGCGTGCTGCCCCGCAGCGTGCAGGGGCTGCAACGCAGGGCTCTGTTGTGATGATAGAGGTGGCAGATCCTGGGGCTTCTGCGCACTTCCTGATTCATGGTCATACAAATAACACCAGGGAAGGACTTCCTGAGAATTACTCTATAATGTCTAGATTGCAAGCCAGGAAGTGGTATTTGAAAGAGGCTCTTCAATGCTTTTTTCACACATAGTTATGGTAATCTTAATGAAGAAGCTGGATAGTTTGGCATGATTCATCTTTAATTAAATCATGCTGCCTTTTATCCATTTTTCCTGCTTATTTCTGTATCTTTAGAAAACTGAAGGCTGGAAGAGGCGTCAGCCTGCCCTCAGGTGGTCATCTGAAGAAAAGCAGGAGTCACACTCCTGGCAGCCGGTGGTGACACCGGGGTGCTGCCTGTGGTGGGGTGATAACACATGGACTGAAGTCCTTCTCCCTGGCTCGGGCGCTGTGAGGGGGCTGGCTCCCAGGGACACGGTTTCTGAGGGATGGGAAAATCCCATACTGCCCAAACCCAGGGCAGGTAACACCCCAAAGACATTCGGAAGCCTGGCCAGTGCTGCCCTGGCTGAACTGGGCTATCTGGAGACCCTGTCGTCTCCACCACAGGACCTGATGTGTGCCCGTTGCTCCTGAGGGCCCTTTTTTTATTCCAAAGACCTTGCCATGAATATTCGTTAGTTCTTATTCTTTTGACATTTGTTCTGGACTGCTGGAGTTGTAAACGTCTCACCAATGGGCTGCTGTTTCCTCTGGCTGTTGGTGTTGTACAGTGGCACCCCAGGGCTGAGGACTTGGTATGTGAGGAAGCCATCCATGTCCACCAGAGATGCTGCTAATGTATCACCTAGAAGGTGGGCTGGGTTTTTTTCGGGTGGTAGTGTCTTTCAGTAAAAGCAAAAGTTCCCATTTCCTGGTTTTATAAGTGGAAGTGCAACCACACCATGTTTCTGACTTCATATTTCTCTAAAATGGGTTGCACGAGGCTTCTTTAGTGCCTTGGGCACATTTCTCATCTTTTCTATGTGTTCTGGTTTATTTCTGTGCAGAGAAAGAAAAACTAATAGTCAAATGCCAAAGTATTTCATGAGGAACAGATTAAGCAATGCTGGAAACTGCTTCAGATTTATAGATCCAAGATCTGTAGTGACGCGGGCAGAAAGGCCATGTCTGAGGGAGGTATGTATCTCTTCAGACCCAGTAACTCAAAGGGCAGGGGGAAAGGGAGAGCTTTTCAGACACACCAACACTCTTGAACCAGCAGACTGTTGACCACGGGATGGCAGTGCAGGAGGGAGAAGGACGGATGGCTTCCCTGAGAAGCACAATTCATGGGATTGAGTTTATAGCTCCATGGCAGCCTGGATCGCACCAGTGTTGGTTTGCTGTGGCCATGAGAGACACCAGTAAGCTCAAGAGGCAACATGTAGGCAGTGACTGGAGGCTGGCAGCGACGTATGTAGCCTCGCACCGATGTCAGCCTCAGCAGGCATTTGTGTCCTTTTCCTGCTCACTGGAATCTGGCATGGAGGTGCTGGGACGTGCAACTGCTGTCCCCAGGGATGGGTCACAACTGCTGTGGGTGCATCCAGCACACGCTGAGACCTGCTTGATGCTGTTGGCTGATTTAGGTGGAAAAAAGCTGTATCTGGTGGTGGGAGAGGTGTGTTTGGACATTGCCCAAAGATAAGGAAAAGGTTTGAAATTGTCATCTGTTCCACTTGCCTCTGCTTTTCCTTAAGGAAGAAATTTTTTTTAAGCCTGCATGAAGCAACTTTTCAGTTAGAGATATTAAAGAAGAAAAAGCAAAAAAGCTGTAAAAGGCACAAACAGGCATTTAAACAAAATATATTCTGAGAACTGGAGAGCTTGATTGCTTTGGTTGATTCACATTAGGGAAAACTCCTTTTCCTTTTTTTGCTATCGATTAGGAATGGGAGCGACATAATTTCTGGTCCAGCCTCAGCACAGCTTGAAATGTGTCTTGTAAAGATCCTTATTGCTTGGCTGTGCTCCCCAGAAGCACCGTGTTAGAGCCCATCCCCTGCTCTACACCATAACAGGCAGTTTTCAACAACAAAGCCCGACCTGCATAAATTGGAAGTAGTTTGGTAACTCTGGAAAAAAGATGGAGGACTCCCCGTGTGTTTAATGAAGCTGTCAAGTTCCATAATAACTGGAGAAAACTCCATTTCAATTTTAACCCAATTTCACATAGTAGCACAAGCTTCCTTCAAAAAACCCAGCTTTTAAGTCACAAGGCCTCCAAACAAGGAAGTGCTCTGCATTTATGAACAAAGCAGGAGTGATTGAGATGAAGTGAGCAGGAGCCATCTCCTGCCCAGAGGGTGAAGAGGAAGGAACACAACGTTTGACAGTCTGAAAATGAGTCTGTAAAATACAGGCAGGACAATTTTGTGCAGTTCTGCTCTTTTTGGACTTCAGCACAAAGTTAGGAAGCACATCTCCTGCTGATGTGGTAAGAGCCGAGCTGGGGAGAGGCGTAACAGGATGGAAAATGCCGTTTCGGCAGCAGCACGGACAACGTTCGATGTTATGAAAATTTGTAACTGGTCCATGCTGGCCGAGGAGAGAGGCTGGGACACACAGTCTAGAATTACAAGGGTAGATAGATATTCATGCGCCATGAGGGCACCCCAAATGTGGTTTTACACTGGGATTTTACACCCTTCAAGCGTTCAGGTGCAACACGATGTGACTAATCACTTAATTGTAGGAAAACTTTGCAAAGCAACCCTGTCTCTGCAGTATTCTTGCTCTTTTATCTATTGACACAGGGCAATCCAGACGTCCCTGGAATTGGTTGCTCTGGAGTTGTTTAAGATGCTGGGAGGGTTTCAAGGGCCAGTCAGAGAGGCCTGGATGCTGGTGTTCTCTCAGTTGTCCAGGGGTTTCCTTCATCCCTCGTGGGCAGCTCTGAGCTTCCACACAACACAGGCCTTATGCCCCAGGCTGTCCGTTAGCTTCTCTTACTTAAGCGGGAACTGAAGCCTCCAGTAGAACTTCACTACCTCCTCGCATGGCAGCGTGTAACGTAAACTACTATATACTTCCAAAGCTAAAAGGCTTTCATACTGTAAAGACTGACTGATGTAGTGGTGAGGGAAGGACATTTCCCTCACGCAGGTGAGCACCCTCAGGGCCCGCTGCGCTCGGAGGAACTGACTTTAACGGCAAGGCCTGTGCGGCTCGTTCCCTGTGCGTCCCCCCGATCTTGCCTGACGGGCGACAGGCCCCCAGCCCCGGCTCCTAGGCTTGTAATGGCGGCCCCCTCACTTAGCAGGCCCCGCCCGCGGCCAGAAGTGCCCCCTCGCGCCCCTTCCGGCGCGGCGCCGCGGCCCTTTTAAGGGCGGAACCGTTTGTGTGGCGCGCGAGGGGAGCTGTGGTGCGCGCGGGAGTGTCATGGCGGCCGGCAGCCTGGTGAGGGGGCGGCCGGGCTGTGAGGAAGAGGGCCTGGGGGGCTGGACAGGGGTCTGCTGTGGCCTGGGGGTTTAGTGCCGCTGACCGGGGAAGGCCTGGGAGGCTGCTGATGCCGGGTTGGAGGGGGGGCCGCGGTCTCTGAAGTTGGAGGGCTCTAGCTCTTGGGGGTGGCGGTTCGCGGTGTCCCTGGGCTCGGGGTTTGATGGGGG
>VWZL01003476.1:123747-233809 GCA_013396915.1 Stercorarius parasiticus | reverse complement strand
CTGGGGAAGCGGGGTGTTCTTGGGGGGTTGGGGGAGGTGGGTATGCATGGTGCTGCTGGGGCTGGGCTGTGTAGGGGAAGGCCGAGGGGGCAGTTCTGGCTCTGGGTCTGGGGGAGGCTTAGTGGTGCTGGGGTTGTACGGTATGGTGGGGGCTCTCCTGGGCTTGGGCTGTGGGGTGGCCTCATGCAGTTGGGGCTGGGGAGGAACTGGGGGCGGAGTTGGGCTTGGGGTGGCTTAATGCTGCTGGGGTGGGCAGCTCTGGGTCCTGGGGTGCTCTTGCAGCTGGGATTGGACTGTGTTTTGGGGGGGGGGCGAGTGGTGCTGGTGGGGGGAGCTCTGGATCTGGGGAAGGCTGTGCTGGGGAGAGGGGGGTGTGTCAGCCCCATTCTTCTGGGACTGGGTGCTTGTTTGAGCAGGCTGGGACTGTGGTCAAGTCCTGAAGGTGGGGAGCAGGCTGCAGCTTAGGAGGGTGCTGTGGTCATCTGGGGGACAGGGGAGCTGGCTGATGCTTGAGGAGGGGGAGCAGGTAGGCTAGAGTGCGGTGGGGGTTGCCAGGGAGGCAGAGACTGTATATGCAAGAGCAGGGAATGAAGGCTAATCAACGCGTTCTGAAGTCTGGACAATTTTCAAGTGTCACATCCCCTTGTAATGGTCCTCTCAGTGTTTTGGGTTTGGTCGTTGCTGTTTTTGGTTTTTTTTTTTTCCGTGACCTCAGGCTTTGTTTTGCCTTTGCAGCAAGGTGCTGTGTAGGGATGTGCAGTATTCCCCAGCTGTAGCAGAAGGGTAGTGCAGTTCTGATTCTACCTGCCTGTTTTAACAGGTGTGTTAGCTCTTGCAAATTTGTCCCAGGTGGCCTCTTGGCTACCCCTGGGCTGAGATGAGCAGCTGTCAGAGCAAAATTGAGCTTGATGGCCTGCTCAGGTGGTTATCAATACAGCTGATCTGTCCCAAAGTCAGCTTTGAGGCCTCTGCACCAGCAGGATGTTGTTAAAATGCATGAATGATTTGTGCAAGCCACCTAAGATCCAGGGGGCTAATCAGCTTGGATAATTTGCCTCTTTTCAAGTTTTTTGAGACACGTGAAACTTGCATTTTGTGTTGCACGATGTTTGTATCTCTACCCAGTTTTTCTGGGATAAATATGTGGCTTGGTTGGTTTGTTGTAGAAATAAAATTGTTTTATTGTGCAAAGATGGTTCTTAATCTGTAGTGTCTGAACATTATTGTCTTTTAGGAAGATCCGTCCTTGGAGAGACACTTCAAAGGCCACAGAGATGCCATCACTAGCGTGGACTTCAGTCTCAATAAGAAACAATTGGGTAAATTGTCTCTCTGTGTTCTGATAGCCAGATGATAAAGAAAGAGCTTCTCTCCTTTAGTTAAATGGAGGGAGCAGTGGAGGTACTGAGCTCTACAAGAGCAAAGAACTTATTTTCATGAAAAGATTTGGGAGTATTTCAGGACAAACATTTCTATGTGCTTTGAAAAAAATCCTGTTGTTAAACCATAGGAGTGTTAGATAGTGTGCATCCTACTAGGGCTTTAGGGGCATCTACTGTCATGTATCGTTTCATGTACCTTGCTTTACCATGCAGTCAACTTAAGGTAAAACCTTACTTTTTTTCCTCTGTCTTACATTTCTCCCCTTTAGACAATTACCTGTGATTATGCCAAGGCATGTGTCATAGTTGCTATTCAGTAATCCACTGCGTGTGTGTTGAGTAGGAACTCGGAGGGTTTTGGGGTCTTAGTGAAGTCACCATTCAGTCTGTGTAGCATGGTGTGGACATTGCTTTGGCTCGCAGAAATGCTAGTTTGAAGCAAAATACCTGGTAGGCAGTGGGCGCAGTAGGCATGAATAAATAAAAAGGTAGCAGTCTAGCAGGTAATAGTACTGTTCTGGATTTTGCAACCTACACAATGTTCTGGAAGGTGCAAGGAAATGAAGTTGAATCAAATTGTCATGGACCTCCCTCCCTCTGTTATGAATGCTAATTTAGGATCCTACACAACTTTGAGGTAGCAGCAATTTAAGATTTATTAACATAGGATTAGGTTGTATGATTTTTAACAATATTTGATCATCAGCCAATTATCAGAGTGATTTAACAAAATTTACTATGATCAACACAGTGACGTAGTTAAAGATTTGAAAATGGCAAGGTTCACCTGAGACTTGCAACAGTTTCCTAAATAAAATCGCACACACACAAACAGAAGTTTTATGACAGAGTTTCCTGAATCAAAATGCACAATCACACACACAAACAGATATAGAGGTTAACCCAAGATTGTTTCCTTTTATGCAGATTATAGTAAATTTTGATATCTGTGATCAAAACCGGACTCTACTCACTCTCTTACCTATGTCGGCTTCTGTCAGCGGACAGTCTGAAACTCCTAACTCTTATCCCTCTGTCAGCTTCTATCAGCAGATGGTCTGAAACATGCTATGAAATAGGGATAGTGGCCTGCTGTGATCCCAGAGAGCTGCAAGGGGCCTCACTTTAGGTTCGATATTTATAGGGTCACAAGATGATTGACTGGGTCAGTACGTTTCCATTGTGGCCACAGTTCTGGTCAGGTGATCTTGGCAACTTTCAGAGTGGGCTTGCGTTGCGGGGAGGAGTTGTTTTGGGTCCATTTCCCAGGCAACAGGAGTTGTAGGTGCAATCAGGGAGTGTCTAATTGCCCCAACTTGCTGTACTTGCACTGGGACGAGAAGGTACCAGATTGTCTCCACTCACTGCCCAGTAGGCAGTGCCAGATTGTGCCAGCTCACTGTGCTCACAGTTGAGACAAGAACAATGTTGGGCCCACTGCCCTTGTAACTGAAGCAAGAACAATGTTGGCTGGTGTTGACATTGCAATGTGGGCTGGGGGGGTCTGCACCACCACCCCCCTGCTGCTGTTTTTATTGCTGTCTGGTATCTTTTCTTTTCCAATTCCTGCATCTTTGATTGCAAAGAAAAATGTTCACTTCGCTCTGTGGTGATTCTGTTTCTGTATTCCTAAAACTTTATTCAGTCAGTGCAGATCTGTTTAGCAAGGATGCTCTGAATGTAATTTAGCATTGCTTTTGATTGGCCTTTGAGAAGTAGTACGTTGCCCCTTGCTGCCTCCATCTAGACCATGGAATAGTCGATATTTTTACTAAATGAGATCAGGTAAGAAAGAGAAACAACTTATAAGAATTTTTCAGGTACTGTTGAGTCAGTTGTGTGTACTTGACTCTTATGAGATTTTAAAGTTCTTTTTCCCCATTTGGCCCCCCAAAATAAATCAACCAAACCTAGATGAGGACTCAGTCTTTGTATTCCATTAGATTGCTTGCCTAGTCCAGGAAGGATAATAGTTATTGCCAACAAGTTGCATGTAGGCAGTATCATTCTGATGTGCTTTATTGAGATGTCAGAGCATTATTTTCCTTAATTTTTTTAACATCAGTCCTGGGTAAGCTGTGATATTGCAACTTAGTATCTTTGCCAGACAATGACCTAGTGTAGTTATGACTAACGTTCAAATCTCTTTACACTAGGCCTTGTGCTCAATCTACTTTTACATACATGTCTCCCCTTAAATTTTAATATCCCTAACGAAAGGTGTTGCCTATATGAAATACAAAACTAAACAAAACCAACAATTGAACTGGCAAATGTATCAGGTTTTTGGATTCCCTTTAGGGGACATGCATAATGAATGATCCTGTTTGAAATGGTAATGTATTCATCCCAAATCAATAGAAGGAGAAGAGATGACTATTTTTTGTGTTGAAATGACTGTGAAATAGATGGACATTTCAAGCAAAATCTATTCGGTATTTTGCCATAATGCTAATGAACTGAAATCTTCCTGTAATAATGATACTGCTATGTCAGAACCTACCATCAAACTGATCTTCTTTGTTTTTTTTTCCTAGGAACATGTTAAGATCTCCCTGGAAATAAGTCCCACTTGGCACTTGGGTAGAGAGATACAGATGCAGTTTGGGTTTGTTGGCAGGCTAAGATGTGTATCTACTGTATTTGCCTGTGGAAAATCTACAAAGTTTTCTGTTATTTAGGCATTAACATTGATTTGAAGGGGTATTTTTACTGTCATTGTTTGAGACTTTAAGTTGCCATGGGCATATTTTTGCTCTTTTACAAACCACTAGGGTCCCGGTGCTATGGACTTCATGCAGCATGGCGGGTTATAGGGGAGGAACAGCTCTTCAGTTTTCACTGTGCAGAGATGCCAATGGGACCTGAGCAGGAGAGTTTCAGGCTGAAGTGGAATTTACTCTTGCGTTTGGGAAACCTCTTGCCTGGTATTCTTGGCAGGGAGTGATACAGCTCCTGTCAGATAGGGAGAGGGATGTAGCTTGTATGAAGTTCAGTATTGTGGAGATGAGCTGTCAGTTGTGCTCACAATGGATGTAGCATGTGCACCTGAACTCTGCCTTCTGCTTAAGTGATCCTTTCCTCTTGCTGCTGAGGAATATCTTGAAAAAGCAGCATCTGTCCTAGGAGATAGCTGCCGCCTTGTAAGTAGTCTTTGTCCTCTGGGGTCTCCCTCCATCACTTTCTCTTTCTTTCTTGTCTTTGGAGCATGCCTTTGCCCTCTTCCACCCCTTTCTTAGAAGCCCAAGAATAAAGGCAAATCTGGTGGTTGTTGGTTGTTTTTTATTCATGCAGGATAGTACAGAAGTAGGCATGAGTGAAAGGGTGTGAGTAGATGAAGGAGACCCCATCTCCATCCATATTTCCTTAAAGGCCCTCATGACTACCATCAAGTCCTGCTGACCTCTGCTACTAATAGCAAACTGAACACTGCTCAAAATGTGTTGCAAGCTTGGATTTTTCATATATTAAGAGTTGCTGAGCTGGCTTTGATCAACGTTTTGCAATAAGGGAGAGGTGTTGGATGGAGATGTAGCTTTAAGTCACCAACTCACAGGGTGGTGACTTAAAGCAATCTTTAGTGTGGTACTTGATATTTAACCTGCTGCAACTGGTAGCTGCCACTGCTTCCCAATAAAGTGATGAGATAACCTTCATCCACAGACTTTTGTGTGTTTTTGTAGTGTGTATTTATTTGGAAGAAGTTTTGCAACTTGTGTGACTTTTGCCTCTGCAGCTGTTGCATGAATTGACCCTTGGAAGTGGAACTGTCAGTCCAAACCAATGCCTGACTTTTTTTGTTTTAATTACTAATGAAATACAAGGATGCAATACATTGGTGAAGCTTAGAGGACAACGTGCTTGAGATCGATGGAAGCTGTGATGGTGAATTGGGTGTGAAATGTAGTTTCAATGTAATTGGAGAGGAGAATTAATGCAAGTTTGGTTTTATTGTTTGTTTTTTTTTTTTATTTCAGCAAGTGGCTCGATGGATTCGTGCCTGATGATCTGGAGTATGAGACCTCAGATGAGAGCCTATCGCTTTGTGGGCCACAAAGATGCAGTGATGTGTGTTCAGTTTTCACCTTCTGGTCACCTGGTGGCTTCAGGCTCTAGAGACAAAACAGTCCGTTTATGGGTTCCCAGTGTGTAAGTATCTATTCCCTTCTGTCTCTCTCTTTGTGTTTTAACTATGGATTGGGATTTCCCTTTGCTTTTTGATAGCAGTTCTCCAGCTATGGGACTGGGATCTCTTTGAAGGAAAGAAGAACCATTTTATGTGGCAGCTCTAAGAGGAGAGGTAATTTGCACTTGAAATTGCATTGGAAATAAAACTAAAATCCTTTGCAAAGCTTAAAGTCCGTGTTAACTTCCTATGCTAATTTAACAAGTCACTAATGTAACTCATCGGTGGTGTGTTCTCGGATTTTTCTCCTACTTTCCTCCTGGCAAACTGGTCCTTTGCTTCTCTGCCAGCGTTAAACAAGACGCTGAAACACAAGTTGGGGTTTTAGTGATGGAGATCTCTGTTCTGTGAGCAGGGTGGAGGTTACTAGCTTGCATGCTTGCTGTAGTCCACAAAACTGTTAGGTGCCTTTAATTTTTATTTCTTGGTCTAAAACTAGTAACTCTGCGTTCCACTGATAGTAAATGATGGCATATTACTAAGACAAAAGACTACTCTGGATTGTGTAGTGAATTTTTGTGAGCTTGCATATGATTAACAAGAATTTACTTACCCTTTCAGTACCTTAGCCATCTTAATGTAAAATTATGAAGTTTCCATTTTTGAGTAGAGGGTTTAGTTGCCTTAACTCATTAACACTTGGCAAGTCCTTGGCAATCATTGGCTGAGAGACATCATAACTTCTATTGTTTCACTTGGCAATGCATTGTTTTAAGTGATACGTCTTCAACAAGGAACACTTAGTTGAAATACAGCACAAACAGGGGAGAGCTGCAGAACTTCCGCTTGAAAACTTGCTGCAAGTAATGAGAAGCTTTTTGCAGCTGAGATGCATAAAAGCAGCTGTCAATGTTTCCTCTGATCTCTTGATTCCCATACTAAATGGTGGGATTGTTTTTTCGGAACGGTCAGGCATATGTAAAGGTATTTGAGGTTCCTCTGCTTGTGAGAAGTTGTAAATCGCTACTGTCAAAGACTAAAGGATGGTGTCCAGAAGCAGACCTGATGATTATGGTGGCAAATAAAAGGGATTTTAAAAGAAACAAACCAACCAAACTAAACAAAACCACACAAAAACCATACCCCAATTCCAAGATAAACATGGCACTTCAGGTACCTGGGAAAGTGTTTGTAGTTTTTTATTTTTTATGAGTTATTCTGGTTATGATTACCCATTGGAAGCTTTATTTGATGATCTGCTAAACCATAAGTAACCTCTGCCATGAAACTGGTAAGTTCTGAAAGTGGCTTTTTAAATTCTGTGATAAAAGTGACTTTTAAATATCTATGATAACGTTTGCTAGAGTAATACCCTGCTCTAAGTTAAACCAGATTGATGTCCCCATTTTCTCCTACCCATTAATCATGACGACGCTCACCTGAAACTATCAGAATGCCTGAACTCTTGTAAATGTAAATTCCTAGCACTCATTTTGTATTCAGATCGAGTTATGCATCTGAGGCAGATATGCTATTACTGACATGTGACAAAAGTATAGACCTTGCTTTTTGGGCAAATTACAATTTCTTTTAGCTACAGAACTGTCTCAGTGCTTTCATAATGGTGGGGTGACTAAACAGTAAATATGGTAGAAATGGCATAAAGTTAAAACTTAATTTACAGTGAAATAAAACTAAAATATGCAGCTTGTAACTTCAATTATAGTGAATTTCAGTTCAGTTAAACTTTCCTGGAAGAAATTATCACAATGACATGTTAGCATATATATTATTAAAAGGCACAAGGTAAATTATGATTAAAATTTAACCGTACTGCTCGTCAGTCTCCTATAAAGAGATGAACAGTGTCATTTTGCTATCTCCAGAGCTGTGCTGCTGACACAGAATGTTGAAAATAAATTACAGTGTAAACTTTTTAGATTTCTCAGAAACTAAAATTTTAAGAAAGGGCTGGGATGTGATGGGAAAACCGAACTTAAATGATATGTTGTGTGATTTTTATCTTGGTTGCTTAGGGATGTGAGCTCCGTAGTCTAAATTGCACCTATGGTTCTCATGTCAGAAAAGGGTGAGTGTGGAAAGGGAGCTGTTATTGTTACGCTGGTTGCCAACACCTCAGTGCATGGCACCTTTAATCTGTGTTCATTTAGCATTCCTTGTCAATTTACCTTTAGATAGAACAAAAAAAGAGCACTGAGGCTGAATCAAGTTTGAGACCTTCAGCTTGCTAGTTTTGCGCTGTCATTAAAAGGGAAGGGAGAAACTGCTCTATAGTCCATTTGCGGGCCAGGACTTTATTTCCGAAGAATCTGAAAACTTGCAGTCCCTCTGAAAGGTGATATGTTACTCGAGGAGTTAATGCTACACTGGTGTATATATTTTTGTCTTTGGGGTTTTTTTTTTTTAAGCCATGCTGACACAATTTTGTAATCACATGTTTCTGCATGAGTTTTTGTCAGACTTGGGGATGTTCTGTGGCTTTGGACAGAAAGAAAACTTTCCTGAGAAGTAACCTTTATTGTTCTTTGCCTTCTGGCAGCAAAAGGATTAAATAAAACTAGGCAGCTCTGACCTTTTCTGGGGAGGGAGGGGACTATTACTGGAAGATATATAGTATTTGATTTTTGGCCTTTACAGCTTTAGCCTCAGTATAAAGCCTGTTAAATCCTAATGGAGAAGGGAGCAAACCACAGTGTCTTTCTGTTGTTCTCTTCTGACTGTGAATATGGAGCTCCTGGTAGTACAGTACATGCTGGAGATCTATTTTGGACTAAGAGTCCCGTATACCTGTTGGATCTCTGACTATGTTTTACTTTCGATCTCTAAATATGCCTTGTGTTTATTTGCCAGAAGAGTGCCTTTTGCATTTATTTGTAAATGATGGGTAAAGAAGAATAACAATACCTTATATTTTGTCTTGCCTGGCTAAGTTAAAGGTAGCTTGCTCAAAGTTGTATCAGGTCAGGCATGCTGAGTTCAGTTGTTATTTGTTGTGTGGTGCCACATGGGAAGTGTTTGACTGGAGTATGGGCCATTACAGGACTAGCTGGGAGGTATTTGCCTGCTTGGCTCTGTCTAGATGAATTGTGAAAACACTTACCTCCTTCCTTACCTGCCTTGCAGCAAACGACCTGGTAACATTACAGAATCTCAGCGCTTTCTTTTGTATTAATGTTTCCATAAATGTTGTCTTTAAATGGTTGCACAAATTTAACAATAGCATTTTTTCCCCTGTATAGGGAACTTGGGTTGTTTCCTGTTGGATTGGGCTCCAGTATTGAACTGGAACAACTGGTTTTAGCTATGTATTCTGTATAGCTCGTGAAGCATGTGTGTGTTTGTGGTTGATCAACATTTTCCTCTTAATGTAAGCACATGCAGTTCCCATAGAAATACTGGTTAATAGCACCCTTAGTGTACAGAAGCTTTGTGTTTTCGGGTACACGATGTCTTTGCTGTCCTGTTGTGCAGTTCTAAAGTATCCTTTCTTTCTGTATAGCAAAGGAGAATCTACTGTCTTCAAGGCTCATACGGCAACTGTAAGAAGTGTTCATTTTTCCAGCGATGGCCAGTCCTTAGTTACAGCTTCTGATGACAAAACAGTCAAAGTGTGGACGGTTCACAGGCAGAAGTTTCTATTCTCGCTTAGTCAACACATAAACTGGGTTCGCTGTGCCAGGTAAGGATGGCTTTCTGATAAATAGAGATGGGGGTTTATCCCTCAAAGCAGAGACTGAGTGTCATGGTCTTGCGTAACGCGTTTCTGTTCAGGATAATTCAAGCGTATCTAGTGACTGAAATGTATTCTTGTGCACCCGCTTCGTGTTTCTTCAGTGATCTCTGTCAAGCAGAGACTTTCCTGCTTAGTGATTTGTTGTGTTTTGCTTCTGCCTGGTATGGAGGCTTCTGCATCTTGAAGGTGCTAACAGAAGCAAAATGAGAGATTTATATTATAATTGTTATTTCAGCTTAGTTACTTTTAAACTTGTCATGTCTCTAGTTATAAATGGTCATCTGTGCTCCTTTGGAAATGCTGAAAGCACTGCCATTATAAAAACATTATTTCCTGATGACTGTCTCAGATTTGGCTTTCAGTTGTCGATCTCAGTTGTTCTGAGGGGTTTTTATGCATCTAGGATAAAGTTGCAGTTTCTCTGTAGGGGAAAAGTTCATTATAGCTCTTGAATGTGGTGGTGATGCTATAGGTGCCCACAGTAAAGCAGAAAGAATGTTTTTCCATTATGTATGATGATAATGATCTCTAGATAGGGACTCGAGTCCTGATCCTGTAAAATGTATGCCTCTGGAGAGAGATACTGATATCTGGCTTGTATATGAGATTTTGAGATAGGAGCGTAATATGTTCTTCTAAGGCACTCAAATAATGAAGCTTCTCCTGCTGCTGCTGCTATCTTGGGGGTAATTGTATTGCTTTGAATGCTTGTGGCAAAGGTAAGAATTATTTTGAATCATGGTCGAGCAACAACTTGAGATAATTGAAACAAGTAGGACAGGAGATCTTAAGTCAGACTCAAGACTTTCTTGAGGGTTATTTTATGTGCTTGTGGAAGCAGGGATAGTTTGAGGGCTTATGGCTTGCTTTTTTCCCCCTCAGTTTACAGCAATTGTATTTTTAGGCTTACTGATGCCAGTGTGACGTCTTGAAGAGCAAGGTGTGTTTACCAACATACTTTGACAGCTGGCCAAATCCAGTTGACCCTGTACACCTCTTGTTTGGGGACATTTCTTAATTGCTGTAATTCTTGTTTTAGATTCTCTCCTGATGGACGATTGATAGCGTCAGCCAGTGATGATAAAACTGTCAAACTGTGGGATAAAACGAGCAGAGAATGCATACACTCCTTCTGTGAGCATGGGGGGTAAGTACCTGGTGGTGCAGGAGGACCAGCTGCCTTGTGATTTCTGAAATGGGGGTGTCTGGTGAATGTACAGCTGGCTTTGTGACTGCAGTCAGAGGTACTTGTCCTGGCAATCATTTCTTCCTCTTAAAAAAAACCATTAGCACCTATTACAAAAGTGGCCAGCAGAGGATGAGATGAAAAAAGAGCTTCCAGAATTGGTTTGACTTTTTTACGTCTTCTCCATATTGGAACCTTGAGGGTTATATTTCAATAACAGTCCAATGCATCAAGCCTTAGTTACTTTATGCTAATTTTTTTGAGATGCTTAAATTGTTTTAGCTATGTTAAGCTTTTTTATTTTGCTCTGAGTTGAAGTAAATTAAAAGAGCAAAAGTGTACTGGCAGATTGGTACTTGGATGCTGTATTTCATCTTCAATTTTTTTAATAACAAAAGTTATTCCAAAAACCACTTTGTATTCAGAAAAACAGCTGTGGAATTGGGATTTTTTCATGAAGAATATCTAGCCACGGCAGAAATTAATTTGTCCAGAAACACAAAACAAGTCCTTGGAGAAGTGAGACTAGAATCTTTATAGTTTCTTGCTGCATTGAATTTTTAAGTACAAATTTCTGTTCTTTCCATGTAATATAGAATGATATTAAGGCAAATTCAGACAGTGTTATTTTTTTTCCAGTGCTTTTAAGAATATAGCTTGTCCAAACAACCAATTAAAATATCTCAACTTCCTCAGCATTTATTACAAGAATTCTCAAAGGATAACTTATTTCATCCAATTTCTTGTGTATGGTTTTGGTGAGGAGTTAGGAGGTGCTCTTCAGAGAAGGTTCTGAAGGTTTTGCTGTGTGTGCAAAATAAGTTGATTGCATACAGGTCCAGAAAGGTACTTGCTCTCAGCCTTACTACCTTCCAAGTGGCAACATATGATTTCAGGCACAAATTCAGTGAAGTTCTATCCTAAAACTAGTTAGTGTAATCGAAGAAAAATATCTATTCAGTCTTGTACACACCACTCTAGAAATGATGTTAATTTAATAGAAGATGTACATTATGCAAACATTAAACGAACACTTGAAAATGTTGTTGTGACAGTTGGATCCATCAGATTTTGGGAGGCTTGTATCTACAGCTCCTACAGCTGTAATGCAAAACATATGCTTAGATATAATCCTGCAGTCTACTCGGTGTTACAAGCAAGGTCTTAAGAGAAATTCAGCAATACAAACTTTTCACGTTATCTCCTCCTTTCCATATTGTTCCATGCATCATGATGTAGCTTCCCTTCTTGAAAAGACCTTTTTGATCTTCAGCAAGAGTTGAATGTAAACAACTGGATTTAACTGCAATTTACAGGTTTGTGAATCATGTGGATTTTCATCCCAGTGGTACATGCATTGCTGCAGCTGGCACAGATAACACTGTGAAGGTGTGGGACGTTAGGATGAATAGACTTCTTCAACATTATCAAGGCAAGTTAAGATATTAGAAAAATCAGACCTTTCCATATTTTGATATGAATTGCTCTGAAGTCCAAGGACTGTTTCTTCATCATCTGCTGCTTTTCCAGAAAGGCACTGGGTTAGGCCTGCCAGTGGAAGCGTTTTTTTCACCAAACGTCATGTTTTGCTTTGTGTTAGCTCCAGGACTGATTCTCACATTGATGAAAAACACCTCTGGCCTGATTCCTCCTTCTCTGTCCACCACCAAACAGCAAAAAAGCCACGATGCTGAAACTGTCCTGTTGCAGGGTGTGTTGTAGGTGTTATCTGCCATGCCACTGGTCTCATTGTCACTGTTCTTGAAGAAATTTTTTTATAGTAAAAAGGATGTGGCCTTTGCCTCCAAATAAGCCTATAGGAGGAATAGGATGCTTTCCAGCAAGCAAAAGGTTAAGTTCTTAATGAGAAAACGAGGAAGAGTTAACAAAGAGGAAAATCAAAATTGGCCAATTGCATTTCTGTACCGTGATCCATATTTACAGCTCTTTTTCCAGTATCTCCGTTGGTTTTCAGCTTCCAGAATAGAATTAGCTTTCACCTTGTTATGGCTTGTCCAGGTTGGCTTGTCTTTGGAGTAGCTAGCTTTTATATTTAGAATTCTACGTATTTCTTTTTTCTGTCTTCACCCTTACCTTCTAAATGGCATATCCTCTTATTATCTCCTCTTGTCAAACTGATTAATGCTGCTATTTGGTAGAACTGGATAGAAAAGGGTCCTTTCCCATCCCTGCAAGCTGCTTGGAGTTTTATTGTCCTGTTTGGTGCATATTAGTTGCATGAGCCTAAAGGTAGCTTTTCTTTCCTTTGCTATTAGTGATTTTTAGGCCTGCTGTAGTATTTTGTAAATCCATACGTTCTCAAGTGCTGTTTCCAGTACAGATAGCTTATTAAACTTAATTTTTTTTTTTAGCTTTTCATGAAGACTGCTTCTGGTACACTAGTAAAGCAGATCAGAGATAGGGGGATGGAGCCTGGTGTATTGTTCTTTCTGCCATCTGCATCAGATACTCTTGATTCCTGCTGTGACAGCCTCACAGCTGAATGCCAGGCAGGAAAGACAGAGTAGGAAAACAGCTTGCAGTTGATTTCTGATAATTTTGCAAGTTAAGAGACAAAAATTGAGTTCTGAATTAAAGCTGTTGGTCTTCCTGGCTTTATGTAACTAGAATTGTTTTTGACAGAGCTCTAGGCTCCTCTTACTCAAAAGGCAATGGAAGAATTTGCGGGCTCTCAATACAGGTTCTCTAGTTTCCCTTGATATAGAAAGGCAGAGAAAGTGTAGCGATGTTTGAGAAGCAGAGTTCTTCTGTTTGTCTACCTTCACAGCAACCTGCGCAAGACTAGACGACTTCTGGGGGGTAAGAGCGATGGGAGTTACTCATCTCAAAGCAAATGCAAATTGCCTGCAGAGACGCTATTAAGATTATGAAAGCCCTTTGGGTTCCATAAAAAAGTAAGTAAAAGCTCACCAGAAAGAGGTTGCTGTGGAGTAGAAACAGTCTGTAAACCTTAGAATCATAGAATGGTTTGGGTTGGAAGGGACCTTAAAGATCATCTGGTTCCAACCCCCCTGCTGTGGGCAGGGTCACCTCCCACTAGACCAGGTTGCTCAGAGCCCTGTCCAGCCTGGCCTTAAAAACTTCCAGGGATGGGGCTTCCACCACCTCTCTGGGCAACCTGTTCCAGTGTCTCACCACTCTCATGGTGAAGAACTTCTTCCTAACATCCAGTCTGAATCGTACCATCTCTAGTTTTAATCCATTCCCTCTAGTCCTACCATTACCTGACATCCTAAAAAGTCCCTCACCAGAATGCTTTTCTAATTCCGCTGTCTATAGAGTGCTGTTCTTTTCCTCTTTGCATATAGATGGAAACACCATAATGGTCATCTGATCTGACTATTAAGCGCTGATGGTGACACCACCATCACTGGAGCAGGGCTTTTTCTTGGGTAAAAAAACCCCACCGTATTCCTTATTTTTAGAATCAGCTTACAGCTCCTGGATTGTGTTTTATTCCTGGCTTCTAAATGTAGGGTCCTCCTCTCAAGTGTATTCTCCCTGTGTAGTCAAGCACTCTTTGAACTCTTTTCAACTGTAAACCTGCCTGAGCTCCTTGAACCCTCATATAATGTGATTTATTTTTTTCTTCAGTTATTCTTATGGACTCACAGTAACTTCCAGTTCTCTGATAGTTAACAAAATCTAATGGAAATCAAACCTGTTGAGGACTGTTATTCCAGTCCATTGGTATGGAGCTGGTACAATAACAATGATGAACACTGACGTGTGATTCTTTGTGTAACAAGTATTGTTATCTTGTGACCTGTATCAAAACTTGGAAATGCCTTTCTGAAGTCTTGTTGCTAAATTAGGTAGTGTATTTGAATACTAAAACAGTTTCAGATTGTCCTTTAACCTACTTTATCAGCTTTTCAACAGTGGCAAGATCTGCAGTGTGTGTTTCCAGCCACAGTATAACTTGGCTCAAAAATCATCTCTTCCTGCTTTCCACTTACTGCTATTAAATTGTCCAAATCTAATGTTGTTTAGGTTGGCTGCCAGATTTATTTTTTGTGTCCTGGAGTTATATATTTCCCTTGTATCCCACCCTTACTGAATGGCATTTTAGTGTGGCACCCTTGCTATTGAAGTCATCTTTTCCTGTTACGAGTGTTAACAGCTACGGTGTAAATCCTAATTGTGTATTAAACTTTGGACTAGGAATAGTCATAAAAGCTGAAGAAACCTAGAATTGCAGAAACTGCAGTGGTAGCTGTATGCAGTCACTTTATGCACCTGTGGCTGCAAACTGATGCATTTGTAATGTGTTCTGGAGATCTAAGTCTTGCTCTTCTGAGGGTTTATACAGGTGCCTTTTGGATTTAGTTTTGTGGCTCTCCCATGTGAAGCTGCCGTCTCAGTCCCACTAGGGGGCGTCTCTTCCCTCACTAACCGCTTGTGCTGCCTGATTTGAAGGGAATCCATTTTAAAGATTGAGTTGCATCGAGGAGTTAATAGATAAGTGTCCCTGCCACAGACTCTTGCGTGTTAGAGTTGGGTTGTTTTCAAAAACTGGTAAGTCTTTTAGCAGTGTTGCTCTTGTTGCCGGGACTTGTTCCAGCTGTGACATTTGTAAATGAAAGTTGGAAGTAGAGAGCAAACTGTAAAATCTTTTCTGTGGTGTAGTGTGTTCTTTTTTTTTTTTTCTCTTTAAGCTGAGTAAAGTGTGTTCTGGTCACGTTTACTGTACAGGAGAGCGGACAAATGCTTTATTCACTCCTCTACTTGGCACTAACTCTTTTTGTAAAGCAGATCAGCCTCCTACAAAAATGGACAACGTTTATTGCATGACTTTTTTTTTCCTGTGCAGAGCTAGGGGGGTGCACCTCTATTGCAGGTCTATAGAAACAGCTCTAACCTATTTTTTTTATTGATGTTTAAAAAGAGCAATTGGTATTTCTATATGGTCCAGACAGAGCTGGATGGTGGTTATCTGTTGACTGGGGACTGTGGCTGTGTCCAGTCCATTGTAATTTATCTTCTCACTGGTGAGGAGATACTAAGTTGCTGCATTCACCGATGACATAAAATTAGGATTGTCAGACTTGGTACGGTTATGTTCAGTCTCTATAGGCTGGCATGACTCAATTTTAGTTGTTAACCCCCCAGTTTAAGTCCTTTAACTGACCATTGTTTTTCTAGGGCTTGACTGGCAGAAAGATAGGTTTGTAGCAACAAGTCACTGGGAGATGCCACCTTGTGCTGCACCAGATTTATTGATTACAACATAAAATCAAGTGAGGGTTGCTGGATGTGTTGGCAAGTTTTTGGAGAGGTGTTGTGAATGGTCTCGTGTGAGGTATGAGCTGGTTTGGCAGAAGAGAGATCACGTGTTCTGTGAGCTTATGACAGCCAAGAACTCCTTGGGCACAGAAGCTGTGACTGCTTACACGGCCATGGTCTGTGTGATTTCTTGATGTTATGAAAAGGTTTTTTGGTGAAGCTGGAAATACTTTATTCGCTGTCTGGAATTTGGAGTATGTATCATTAAGTTATCTACTTCTGGTGTTGATTCCTTTCAGGACCTGCCTTAGTTGACAAAGTAACGTTTGCTATCTGAATATAGACACTAATGGGGTGAGGAATATTACAAATCACTCGGAATAAAATTTTCAAAGGAGAAATGTATTTAGCACTCTTTCAGGAAGAAAAACTCCACGTAGACTTTTTCTTCTTTAATCCATAGTGTAATACAGGGCTTGGGGGGGTAGATGAAGATCTAGCTGTGTGAAGAGGCAGTATTCACTAACAGGAATAACTGTTCAGAAGTTATCTTTGTTAAGGTTTTCTGTGTGTTTTAATAGTCCAGGTCAAGAGGAGTTATGTTCTCAGAACTTAAGCTGAGGTATCTAGTGTTTCTGAGAGTTTAAAAAGTAGATGTATTCTGTTTTACCATTGAGCAAGGTTATTCGGGATTTCTGCTTCAAATCTGCATCTGCAAAAGGTAATACTTGGTTCTAGTGTCTTTAAAATTGCATTTCAAGGGTCTTAACACGAAGTGTGGATTTGGAATGCACAGTACACTCTCAAGGGAATACAAATTTTTTTGGGGAGGGGTGTGTAGTAGTAGTAGATTTGAGATACCAGAACATTTGGAGGGCACATAATGTAATTAAGAGTAATTGGATAGTTAAAACCCTCTTCAAGCATAGTCTTAATATTCTGTAATATCACATACACTCAGAAAGCTGTGCATATGTGAAGTACTGCATGTTCTCATAAATAAATATGTTCAATAGCCTGTTTTGTGAAAGTTCGGGGAGGGGGGAGAAAAAAGCCCTGCATTAGGTAGATGTTTAATGTTACAGTGAACTTAAAAGTGTAGTTTGACTTTTCCTAGAGCGTTTTCTTTAACTCTTTTTAAAGTAACTCTTGGGCTTCATCGTGATACAGGGGGGATTGCTTTATTGGAAGTTCACACTCTTGATAGTTTGTCTATGCATACTTGTTTTAAATTTTTGGTGGTGAATTGGAGGGCTGAAGGAATAATGCTTATCTTGGATCATTTTCAAGTTGCTGATTATTCTTTCCTAGTTCCTCTGAAACCCAGTCTTGGTTAGAGTCGGGTAGTAAACCAAAAGAACCTGTGCAATGCCAACTTTGAGTTTGTCTTTCATCATAATTTCAGTCATCTTAATGTACTAACATATAGATTATATCCTAGAATCCCTTGGGAGCGAGAACAAGACTCCATGGTAGTAAAATATGTCAATGTCCAGTGCTCTCACAGAATCATATAGCTCACTTGTGCATATAGTTACTTTTGGGGGCTACACTGGAAGCTTTTGTAGTCTTAAATCTCCTAGAATAATTGGCAAAGCTTCTTCCTTTTCCCTTTCAATAAAATAGTGCCTATTTTTACAAGAATTTAATACTGACCTTGGTCTCCAATGCTTTGAAGAGTTTTTGTGGAATGTTTCCCCCATGATAATTTTCCTGTTAAACTTTACAACAGAAAATTGGAATGTGCTTGTACTTTATTTTATTCTTTTGCTTTGGGTTTATGTAAACTGGTCTTGGTGATTATTATGTACATTTTTTCCATCTTTAGTGCACAGTGCTGTGGTAAACAGTCTTTCCTTTCACCCTTCTGGAAACTATCTGGTTAGTGCTTCCAATGATTCAACTCTTAAAATTCTGGACTTGCTAGAAGGAAGACTTCTGTATACTCTTCATGGTCACCAGGTAAGATAACACCTTTTCTACAGTAACGCTCAAACCCATAACAAACTGGGTGAATTTGTGCTCAAGCTTTTCATTTTTTGTGTCCAAAAATCTTTAGGAAACTTCCTTGCATAAAGCGATGATCATAGTACTAATAATAATCTGTGAGATCATGACTCTCTTTAAGAGAAGGCCTATGGAGAGGGAAAGAGGTAAGGCAGGAATGGAGAGGATGAGAAAACAAGGCAGAAAGGGAGCTGCAGTATTGAGGATGCAAATCTAAGCCCTAAGGGACACAGTCAGAGCTGTTCCTCAGACTCTAATCCTGGGTCTGTTGTGCACTCTCTGTAGCACAGGTCAGACTCCCTCTCCAGAGTGGTGCAAATGACACTTGTCCCCCTGACTTAAGTGTTATGAAGATAAATGCTATTCACCTGGCAGGAGACTTGAGGACAGTAGCAGTAAAATGGAGGAAATATATTCTGGGGACGTGTTTTGGGAACATGTTTCCATTTTGTTAACAGTCTGAATTAAATAATTGAAGGTGATAAATGCTGCTGGTTGGTTAAGTTTAACTGATTGACATATTAGTATTATGCTGCTGGATGTGTTGCTTGTAAGGTTAATTATATGAATGCTTGGAGCTCTCTTTTTAAATGCTAAATGAAAATAGACTAATTTAATTGTCCATGCTAAGTGGGGCTCAAAGGCATGGAGAAGTAGTCCTGCTTTAAAGGTTCCCGTTCCAAAGCGATGAAGAGAATTGATCTTTAACCCACTTGTCTCTCTGTTAAAATGGGGGATGAATCTTAAAGTATCAAAACCAGTTGGGGAAAAAAACACAACCTGAAGCTGTTGGGGGGAGGTGGAGATACTTCTGAGCAATAATGGTAGCTGTGTAAGCTGCAAAACTGATAATTCTGGCTTCTTGTGGCTTTATGTTTAGTGACTACCTTGTCTGATGTCTAAAAAGATCACATTTGTTCTGTAACTTCTCTTATACTATGTGTCAATAAACTTTTCTCCTTTTTTGTAATATTAATGGAAAAATAGGACAACCTCATACTTAAAGCTCTGCTTAGTGGAAAGACCTGATTGAACTGACCAAAGGGTTCAAATGCTTTAAAGAACGAGGGAAAGATAAATGCTGGCTATCCTAATGCATAAACCTTGACTGCATAAAACTTTCTTACTTTGAAAACGGGACTAAGTGGATACTCCTGTTGAACAAGGGCTGTAGAGCTTCGAACTGTTGTCCTTATCTCATTTTCATACTTGTCTTTTGTGTTAATTGGCCAAGTGAGTGCTTAGGAAGTAGATTTCTGGAAAAGGGTAAGTGTGAAGGAACCGTGGGTCTTCGTACCTCTTACCCTTGCCTCAGGAAAGGAGGTTATTGTTCAGCAGGGGGCTGAAACTGCTTTCTGTTTTCCTCCCTTCTAAGCTGTAGGCTTCTCTTTGAGTGGTGCAGTGGCACAAAAAAAGGGTTTTGCTTCGAGTAAGAGATCAAAACTGACGATGGTGATCAAGGTCTCTCAGAATTAGACAGTAGAAAGTCCCTTTAGGCTGATGCTGTATTCAACTCAGGGCTTCTACAAAACAGTTTTTGTGAATCGTCTGTTCAGAAGTAGAGTTAAAGCTCTGTATGATTCCTCGCCACCCCCCATCCTGTTTCAGATCAGTTAGATGCCTGCCACTCTCTCCTAGGCATCTAACTGACATTGAAAATGCATTGACGCTGGCACAGCTTGAAGGATATTTGCCATTGTGGGGTTACATCTCCTTTGGTACTGCTTTCTGGCCTTCTTTAAGGCTGTTGCACTGAGGTGGCTGTGAACCATTCCTGGCATAGCCCTAGACAGGCATTCGCTCTGCTGGCATGTGCCATATTGCTGTAGGTTGGTGCATTTAATGCCTGTTTTAACTGATACCTTGCTTTTCTACTAAAAGTGTATGATAACCTGTGCTTCGTTCACAATAACAACAGGCCCTGCTTTCATCAGAAGCTGCTGGGGTGTATTCCTGCACTGGCTGCTTCTCTGGCCTGCTCTGCTCACAGATAAACCCAGGCTACTTAGTACCGAGGGCTGCTTTTTTCCCCTCCAGCATCACTGTGATTTCTGCCAGTATCTCCAAGTGGCTAAAAATGAAGTGGGTGTGTATTTTTTTGGTTATTAAGTAGACTTGCCTTTTTCAGTGAGGGCTATAGGTTAGTCACCAAATGAACAGCCTGTTCTGAAGACATTCTTGAGTTGTGACTTTGTGTGGGTGAATATGCTGGTTGAGACTTTGTTCTGACTCTGACAGCTGACTGCTGTTATGTTGTTCTGGGAAGGCTGCATGCGAGTGGACACTTGAAGGAAAAAAACGTAAGGTCCTTTAGACATACTTTGACGCAACTGCTGGAGTGCCAGGAATTTGTTAGCAGCTGATTAGCTGCAGTTTACATAAGGGAGGATTGCCAAGTTTACATTGCTGTCTTTAATTGTAATGTAGCTGGCCTCCTTGTAGCAGAAGGATTGTTAGAGACAGGAGCTTGCAGCTTGGAGCTGACATCTTGCAGCTGCGAAATATCATTCTGTATTGTGCTGCATATTTTAGTTCTGGAGCGCTTCAGGCTGTGAAGTACTCTTGCCTAATTCCATACAGATGAAACACTGGGTTGGTACGTAGGTCCACCTCTGGTTATGGAATCATCATTAAGGAACAGAATGTTTTGGAGGCCTGTAAGTCACCTCCGGAGAGTTGCTAGAGGAGAGCAGGTATGTACACAGCGCCTGTCTGCCCTTTGGGGCGGTTTGATTAGAACATTTCCAGACTGACTTCCTTAGTGGAATGGAAGTTCTCAGTAAATATTTAGAAAACATCTGTATGGTTATGTTTATAAATAGGAAGACAGAAAATGCAAAGTTACGTTTCTCCAAGCAACCTTAGCTTGAACTGTGAAGTAGTTGCGTTCCACCTACCTGGGTGGCATAAGCGCTGCCTGCTTTGCTGCCTGGCTAAAGAGCGAGATCTTCTGAGCAGGTGCACAGGAAACAAATGTCCTCCTTTACAGTCTCCTGCCAGTTCTGCCTAGGTGGCATTAGACATCTCTGCAGGCTTAATCATCTTTGAAGAGTGTGAGGACATCTCAGGGCTGCACAGAACTGGACCAGCAAAGGGAGGGAAGGGGTGTGTTGCAAACAACAAGCAATTCATTTTAGGTTAGCATTTCTGAGTATTAAAAGGAAATGAGTGCTTTCTTCTTCCCTTGTAATTTTTTTTAAACTGAAGCTTTGAGGAGTTAAAGCTACTGAAGATTCAATTATAAGGTGCCGGTTTAATTTTTCCTGCTTAGCTATAGCCCTTACTCCCTGACAAAGGAAGGTGCAGGCATGACAGTCTTGCTCTGTGTAGTGATACAGGAGTTCTTCAAAGCTCAGTGGACTGAGAATCCTTGTGACTTTGTCAGAGGTATTCTGCATGAAAACATCCCTTGTTGCCATTGTCATCTATGTCCCCCGTGCTTTTCTCCTTGGTTTCCTTTCACTCTCCCTTTCTCTCCTTTATTGCCCCCATTGTGCAGTGTCTAGGAATCTGCCCTTTTTATCTGAGCACTTTTCTTGTCCTTACTTTTAGAGGTGTAGGACAGTACGCAGCTCTGTCCTGCACATCTTTGTTTGCCGGTGTACAGTGCCTGTGCCGACACCTTTTCCATTCTCCACGTCTTCTGTAGGGTATCTGTGTTGTTTGTAAAAAGGCAACAAACATCTATGGCTTTCATAGCTTTTTCTTTTTTTTTTTTAATCTCTTGCCTCTTTCTAAGACTTGGATTTTCTGTCTGATGCTGCTTCTGCAGGATATGTGCTGCATCCTCTACCAGACTGTGAAATAAGGGTGTCTAACTGTCACCTATCTTGTCCCATGTATTTCTTCCTGCCTCTGTTGTCTTCTCTGAATTCAGCTTTCTTCTCCTACTATGTATCCTGCTATTGTCTTTGCCCTTTTCTGATGAGATTGAATACATCTTCACAGCTGTGGGTTTCCTTGCTGCAAGTTCATCGTTGATCCTGAGATACAGACTGAGTGCTTCCGCCTTACCAAAAGGTCTGTTAATTTGAATTGGTCTTCACTGAACCCTCTTCACTGCTTTATCTGCTGATGAAACCAAGTGATAGGTGAAAGGCAGGTGACATCAGCATCTTGTCTCAGGCCCTCTTATGTTATTTGGCACTCAAATGCATTTACCAAGTTTCTTACCTGCTCTTGGTATTTTCCTAAATGTCATGATCACATATTCTTTGCATCTTTTGCTACTCTGCCCTCTGTCATTTCAGTGTCCATCTGTCCAAGTGTGACTTGCCCTCTTCTGTGCCACGAAGTATTTGAAAGCACTGAGAACAGTGGCAACAACTGCTCTGTTTATTATTCTTTTATGCCTTGGACTGATGATCCCAATGTGCTTGTTGCTGCCTCTGATTTGCTTCTCAGACCTCATCAGCACTTGTGTCTCCTTTTTTCTCTTTGCACTAATTAATCTAGTCCAGGAGAGTCTGACTGAAGGTACTGGTTCATATCTTCCCACTTCTACATCCCCTTTTTGTGGGCGGTGGAAGAGGAAGCTGTCCTTTAATTCAACTATTTGCATCCTCTAGATAATGCTTTGTTCCAGCTTTTGGCACCTCCCTTACTCTCTTATCTGGTTCTTCTCTGGATTAAAAAAAAAAAAAAAGAGGGGGAGAAGAAAATTCTACTGGCATCCTTGACCTCACTTGTCTCTCCAGCTACCTTCCTCTCTGCCTCTCCTTTCACTGTGTAGTCTGTGCATCATTAAACTACTCTGCTCTGGTTTATTCCTGGACCTTCTCCACCCTGGCTCTTGTTTCTTCTGTTATGCTGAAGCCAAAATGTTAGCTCTGTTCCTAGCTGAAGCTCGCAAGTCTGACCCCTCTTGACTTGAATTGACTGTTGGTGTTGGCCCTGCTGCTCTTGAAATCATATGCTCCAGCAGCTCTATGGGGGAGGAAATGGTGTTCAAGAGGGCTTTCTCTGTCAGTACCTGCTTGTTATTTATAGATGGTACACATTTGTCTGCTATCTGCATGCAGGTAAGACTGTTTACTCCAGGCATATTTCCATTTCTCCAAACTAAACTCTTGGCCTTTCTCTTAAGTACTTATTTCAGAGAGATCTATTTTTAGCTCCACCTTTGAAAGCTTTTCTGTTCAGGGATGCTATTCCTGTTGTCTCTTGTCATCCCTGTGTCAATTGTTACTGATGCTATTAGCATCCTGCCAGTCACTCATTCAGTGTTGTAATCTGTGTTCTGGCTTCGGATCCCACCTCTTTAGGTGATGAACGCATTCAAGCCACTCAGAATAGTTCTGAACATCTTTCTTTAAGGCCACACTTAATGTTTAGTGTAAGCTGATCAACCTGTGAATTGCTAGGGCAATGAAGGCCTTGTGATCATTAGCCTCAATCTGTAAGAAGTGGGAAAACAAGGAGAAGGTATAATCTCTGTCTCCGGGGGGTAGTTGCACATAAATCGGATCGTGTAACATGCTGTGCCTTACCCTTCTTACCTACTCCTGCAGCTAGAATTGGGATGTCACCTGGTGTTTCAGCTACCGTGGCATGGCTATTTGGTCTTCCCTAAATGTTGTTCATTGGGAACACTGCTGCAAAGGAGTAGGCTTGATCCTGTTACCATTCCTTCTCTATAGCTGCCTCTTTTTATTTCCAGTTTCTTTGCTGCATCCAGTATGTGAGCTATTTGTCCCTTCCAAGGTTCCTTGGGGCTTATCTCCACCCTGCCTTGTACTCTTTCACTAGAGGAGATGAGCTGAATATTGATTAGTGGCAACGTTTCCAGGGGATGACTTTTTGTGCTCTTCTGTACTTTCCCTCAAACTTCCTGCAGCGCTCTCCCAGTATTACCAAAGCTATTATTATAATGTCAAATTTTGACATGCACAAAAGCTCAACAGTCCTCATGTTGGCCTGCTGAGGACTAAATAGAAATGATCCTTACCGCTGACTTGGTGTATCACATTGTCCAATCCCTTCTTTCTGCAGCTTGATGTTTAATCCAAGACAAGAAGCTGTAGGGATTTGGGGACTGGTGCTAGCAGCTTGTTTGTAGCACCTAGCACAATGAGGATGAAGAACTGGAACTTCGGAACCCTCAGGAAATTGTAGCAGGCATTTGTATCCTGCTACAGGAAGAGGAATAAAGTGGTCCTTTGGAAGGTTGCTGCATCACACATGTTCTAGTTGCGTGGGAAATAAGCTTAAAATTCTCCCTACAACTTCTATAGAAGAATAGGCAACTGATGCTTTTTGGCACTTCTGATGCAAGTGGTAAGTTTGAAGGGGCAGGGGAAATCTGAAGGAAGATTTGAATTCTTCAGTCTCTGGCCATGTACCTGTTGTCCAGGACTGCATCAGAAACCTGTTGGATCTCTGCTGTGCTTACCTGGAACAAATGGGAGTTAGGCTGTGTCTAATCACTGGCATGTGTAGCACTTTAATTTTGTTTTGTGTGTTTATATTAAATTGTGAGTGTATTTGGGAAACTATTATTTGTATGTTGCTGTAGCAAACCTGTTATATCCAGGAAGAAAGCTGTAAGCGTATGTAGCAAAAATACTTTTCACTTAATTTATGTCAACAAATCTGTAGAGGATGTTGTGTCTATAGGCTTGTCTGTTCCACTTCTTTCAATTTATAAAGGCACGTTCGGTCTTTGATATCAGTTTCTATTTTGGGAGGAATATGTTCTGTTGGACTTCTTTTTTCCTCCTTTTTTCTTTTTTTTTTCCCCTTCAGAATGCCATGACTTTGGAGTCACTGCCTGTTTTGATGTGATTTGTATTGTGCTAAACTTTGTCTAAATACACGGAAATATTTAGACTGATAAAAATAGTTTTGTGAAACATTGCTCCTCTCCAGTATTCCTCACTTGTGCTTGTTCCTGAACATTTTGTCTTAAGCAATGTCTTGAACGTTTTTTTTTTTCGCTCTCCCAACCCTGACTGGTTTATTATAGTCAGAGTGCAGCTTCTGTATCCTCAGCTGTTATCTTTGAGCAATGTTCACCACTGTGCAGTTTTCTGGCTACATATTTGTTTCTGCCCTTTTTCACTATTTGTCTTTTGCATTTTTTTAGAGTCTCTGTTCTTGACAGTGTGGTCAGAGAGCTGAACTGCTGGGGAAGGTGGGTGGGAGTAGAAGGCAGAAGCACGCTTTGTCTCAGCTGGTTGATGGCAGTGTCTTTGGTTTGAAATATCTGTGCTATTTAATGCTGTGTTAGTTGAACAAACTTAGTCACACTAATGACTGCGCATGCATTTTGAAATTGCTGCTACCAGATCAATTCTGGGAAGGTCTCTCAAGTGAGATGTTGCTATCGGAAGACCTCAGAAACTTTGGAAATAACAGAGTGTGAAATGGTAATATGGAAATACCTTAATGTGTTTTAAGGAAGCTAAAACACTTCACACTGGGAGTGACCATGTGAAGACTCTGGTTTTGCTGGCATAATCTTGTGCCAGTATATTTGAAAGCATGCAGGACTGTGGAACACAGACTGCAGTGTGAGTTGTGTGTCTATCCCAAATGTGATCTTTAGGTATTTATCTACCTTCAGGATTTATGATGAGTTTGCTTCTACAAAGGAGAGAAAGAAGGGCAACCAGAAACAAACTGGATGTGAGATTTCCATGTGATGCCCATTGTGAAGATGTGGACTCTTAATAGAATAGTTTGTCTTTGCCACTTGATACGTGGCGAGAAGCTCCTTACTTGGCTTCTGAGATCCATGATCTTAATTGAAGGAGGATAACTCTGCTTCTGTCAGGAGGTGTATGTGTGTGGTGGAGTTTTCTGATGGTGGTTGTTGTGGCTTTTCTGGTGGATTTTTCAGCCTGTCACTAGTTCAGCTCACTTCCCCAGCAAACTTGGCCATAGGCTGCCTCTTCCAAGGGCTCATCCCTGCCTCTGCCCATTCCAGCATGGGCAGAAGCTCAGGCTTAGTGCAATCTGCAAAGTAGTGTGCTCAGCAGCTGACATGAAACTTCACTCTCTGGGTCCTTGGCTGTTTATTCTAAGCAGAACAGTTTGTCTGTTGTGCCTGTACTCAAACACAAGTAATTATTTCCCAGCTCTGTTTAACTGTATCTCCGAGTGCCTGCCTCATCCTTCTCATGTGCCTCCTCCTGTGTGCTTTCTGGAAGGTTGAAAATCTATTAAAATAGATGCGTGGTGTGAAATGCCTGCTTTTGCTCAAGCAGTGCTTTAGCAGTCAGCACCAATTTAAAGTCTCTCAGAACTGACTACTTTTAAGAGCAAGACTTCTTGAAAATGCAGGCACCTGCGCTGTACAAAGATGATCCTGGGTGCATCAATTCTGGCTTCTCTTCTACTACTACTAAGAGAAAAGCAGTTTAAGCTAGGCTTCTATTCTTCAGTTAAAGACCTGACAACTAACACAAACCTTCAGAGAACACTAGGCTGTATGTTCAAAATGTCAAACGATGTTGTTGTAAGGAGTGCCTGCCTGCTGCTTCTGTTCTCCTGTGCTACTCCAGGTGCCTGTTTGGTTTGAAGCCTCTGTCACTGCTTGCCCACATGTTCCATACATAAGGGGTTGTGAAGTAGTGATTCTGTTTTGGTTTTGATGCCTTTGGATGTCCCCCCATGACTTTGTCCTGCTAGTTGGTATCCAAAGAGAATAGCTGTCTCCTGCAAAACCCTAGATAGTACTACAGAGTACAGTGAATAGAAGCTAATGTACAAATATGGTATATTCTGCTGATGCTGCTCTGTCTGCCATTCAGTGACCTGTGCTTTTTACTACTGCTCCTCAGGTAGCCTTGGCTGCTTCTTCCTCCTGTGCTGAAAACTCTCTGGTTTTCTTGACTGCCAAGTCTTAAATATAATGAGCAGTTGGATTCTGCTCTGAATACTGGATCTTACTAATTCAGTTATTCTGCTTGTACAGATTTCTTGACTTAAAATGCTTTGAACCTTGGCCAAGTTAACCGATAGGAATTGATTGCTTTCATTGATAGCTGGTCAAGTTATGTTGTGGTGGAATAAGCAAGAGCTTTAACCCTTGGCTCTTCTGCAGTGAGTGGTTTGTGTGGAATATCCTAGAAGTATAATAGGAGAGCATGTGATGACTGTAAAAATAAAATAAAAATAAAAAAAAAACAACAAAACCAAACTCACTTTCCTTCATGATAGAACTTCTTTCACTTCTTGTCTCGTATCCCTACGTGTTGGCTATTTTTATCATCAGTCACATGTTTTATGCTATCCCTTAGTGACAGTAATGTACTTTCAAAGAAAGGCTATTGGGAAAGCATGTGCAGGGAAGATTCCGTGATGAATCTGGTACACATAGTGGTCCATGAGATTTGCTGTCTTGTGGTGCCCATGTCTCGATTCTAGGTAATGTTTGAAGTTCTGGCCCCTGGAGTTCCATGATTATGTGAAAATCTTGGCTTAGTGCATTTTACTTTCACGGTTCTAGTATTCATGGTGTAAGGAGGAGCTTGGAAAATGTACCTTCTGAAGACTTGGCAATTGAAGCCTGGAAGGTGGATTCATGACTCCTCAAATTTGTTTTAAAAAAGCTTATATTTCTATGGGACATTGTTTATGATTCATGAATGCTTAGAATTGTTAGCAGTGGAGGTATCTTACGTCTAAAAATCTTTCTCAATATGCCTTTTGATGCTGCTCTGTGTATCTGTGTGCTAAACCTCCTTTTTTGCCTTAAACCTTTCCATCAGGTGGCTAACTGAAGACTGCATTCAATAAAACTCAAGTTTCACCACTTTTAATAAATGAACATGAGTTTTAGAAACTTCTAATTCTAAAGGGAAGATAGAGAGAAGAAGGAAAAGCCTGAAGCTGTAAAACTTGATTTGTTCCTGTCTCTGTCTTAATGCCATGGATGTTCTGCCATGGATACGGTGTCTTAAACTGGGGGTAAAAATGTGGGAAATAGTAAATGCATGCTAGTGAGCGTAGCATGTTAATCATGGCCCACTTACCTGACAGATAAGAGCTTTTTAAACTTTGTGTAAAGATTGCTGATGTCAAATGAGAAACACCTTGTAAAGCTGTAATGAATGGAGCTCTACAATACTTTGTTTTCTTTCACATTTTTTTTAAATTCTATCTTCTAAATCTGTTTGCAGGGGCCAGCTACCTGTGTAGCGTTTTCAAGAGCTGGCGACTTATTTGCTTCTGGAGGTTCTGATGAACAGGTATCTGACTAATTTAATTTGATCGTTTTGTGCCTTGTTACTGTTTTCTTGACATCTTACTGCTTTCAAAGAGGAAACAAATATTAAAAATAGTGAAAGATAATAACATAGATTTTTCTTACCAAGAAAGCGCTTCAGCTGGATTATCTGGGAATGGGTATGTACAACAGAAGAAATAGTACCCTAAGTACAGCCCTTGTTATATGTCTTTCTGAGGCATCTGCTGCTGAGGAATAGAATGTCATGGGCTGTGCTGATGGATCGACTCCTGATCTGCCACTGTTCTGAGGCACAAGCGTTAAGGACAAGGCAACCAGGCAGGGATGCTTCCTCCGAATACTCTTCCAGGCTCCACTGGCCTATAGTGCTCTGTATTTCATATTCCTCGGTGCTTTCCTCTTCCCACAGACCTGTTCTCTCAGTCTTACCTGAGCTGCTGTGGCAAAGCCAGCTCCAGTGACTGAGATCAGGTGGTTTTGAGTCTGGACACAAATATAGGCTGCAAGTTTCTCTATTAATGGTGCAAAGCTGTGCTAATGCTGCAGTTGCACAGCTCTTTGGGTCAGAGCTGGACTTCTCTCTGCTGACCTTAATGTGTGCACTAGGGTTGAGAGCTTGGGTGTCTCATACTGCTGACAGTTTCATGAGCTGCTGCATTTTAACTGTATTTTATAGATTTGCCTAGATACATGGCATAGCTTGTCATCCTGTCTCTTTGAGAACACTTTTTATTTAAGGCTTTAAACAGACTGTTTTGAAGTAATGCATCCTGTTTTTGTCTTACGAAATTATATTGGGGTCACTATTAAGGTTTGGTCTTGAAATGCTTATCTAACACAAGAAATAAATATGCCTTTTTGCTGTTGTTTCTCTCTTCCATAAAAGCCCTGGTGTAGCTGGAAGTTGCAGTTACATAGCAATTCAATGTTACTTATTTTCAATGGAAATCTTCAGAAATTATTTGTCGTTGATTTTTAGGCATAGCCAAGAAGCTGACTTTTAATTTATTTCATTTTTAGCTTCAGAGGATATGTTAGCCTGCATTTCTCTGTTGTGTAAAGTACTTAAAAAGGCTTCTTTTTTCAGCTGCTTCTTCGTCTTTCCAATGGTTGGGATTTCTTTAAAGAAAGCAATACTTGTTGCAAAGTATCACTTGGTATTGTTAAACTGAAACAGTGGTAATGCCTCCCTAGGAAGTGCTTTGTAAAGATATGTTTTGGCACGTGGTCATATACTGACTTCTTCGGCAGCCCTTTCCATCGTAGCTCAAGGTTGCGTGTTTCTGAATTGTGTGCATTGGGAAGGATGGCTCTTGGCTTTCCCGTTCTTGGCTCCCATGAAGGAGTTGCCTCTCTTCACTTAGGCATGTGTCTGAAAATGCAGGCAGTGCTTCCTTCTGTGGACGGAGAAAGAACTTTTAACATACAACATATGTATGTATTCAAAACAGCATTAGTCTTAGACTTCCAGTTGTTTATATACAAGAAGCTTTTTCAGTGGAATGGACTCTGCTGAACACTAGCTTTCTGGATCCAAGAGAAATAACAATAACTTATTTTTGTGGAGTAATTTAGACAAGTAGCCTGTCTAAAATAAACCATGATTAATTACTGAATTGCAAACAGGGCCGTTGTATGAGCCTGCTGGAATCAGGTGGTGTGACTTGCACCCTGTGCTCCAAATATATGCTGGTTTTAGCATAGTGTGAGTTGCCCCGCTGAAGATACGGACAGACTTCAATCCAAAGTAGTGGTCTGAGTGAGTATCCATTTTCCTGTCATCGCTTTCACAGAGCTGCGTTCATTGCCCTTAACCCCCCAGGTCAGACTAGGTGGCAATGCCCATCTTTGTTGTAATGGCATCCTTGCTAGCTGTGAAGAGACGATCTATACAATGAGAGCATCACTTTTTTTTCTGCTACTCAATGGAATGGCCTCATTGGCTAACTATGCAGCTACAGAAGAAAAATCCTTTTATTCGAGTGAAGGAGGGATGAGAACTTGCAAGTAAATAATAAACACTGATGTTTCTAATAACCAAGATGAGCTCCCTGGGTTCATAGATGTCTTTCAGACTTCTGAAATAGTTGATTGATTGCTCTTAAACTTTTTTAGACTTTTAGAGACACTGCTAAGGATTTTGCTCCATAGATTTGCTCTTGATATGTTGAAGTGGTTTATGTGTTAGAGGCCTCTTTTCTGTTCTGAAATTAATACTGCATTATGGAGAGAAGACGACTGTAAGTGGGACTTAAGTTTGGTATTTAGCTGACAAACTAGCTCAAGATTTCTAATGCTAGTCTCAAAGTACTAACTCTCCTTTCCTATGAATGAATCTGATGATAAACCAGTGACTATTTGTTTGGGGTGTGGCTGATACATACAAATATAATGCTTAGCATTATAGCAGTTATTTGTGGTTTTAATGGTATATTCTGTATGTTGCTTTGAAGTTCTCTTGGTAGCTCTAGTGTCATGATGTTCCTGACACAAAGAATGTTGAAAGACCTAGATCACTTACCCATTGAGAACTCAGTTATGCTATGTCTGTATTCAGTAGTATATTTACAAATTGCATCCTTAACTTAATTGATGCCAAAACTTTCTTAAGAAAGCTTTAGTGTGCGTCTGCTGACTCTGATGTGTTGACAAAATTGACCTTTAAGCAAATGTAGATGGAAAACAGAGATAACTTAGTCACTTGCCTTTCTTCTGCAGGTGATGGTGTGGAAGACTAACTTTGACGCAGCAGATTATGGTGATGTACTGAAAACACAGAAATCTGGCGCTAGTGTGGATAGGACCCATCATACTCTGGTATGTCAACATGTAGAAATCCCGTAGAGTTCCTTTTCAGTACGCTTTCTGCAACTTGAAAGCATGTATCTCTTTCAGGCAGTTGAACTCTAGAGCCATCTCCCCTTGGTATTTATTTGAGCTGCAGGATGTCTGTTTTTAACTGATCTCATCTTGTTTGTTTTGTTAAACTGTACTTACTTTATAGGAAAACAATATATGATGATTTTAAAAGGGAAACAAATTTAGTGCAGGTTTATATGCGTTTTTTTATTAACAGCCTGTGTTTAAGAATGTGTGATAGGCTTGGATGGCAGTCCACAAAAAAAGCACAGACATGAGCAACAGCTGAAGTCAGTTTTGCTAGCTGATATGAATCCTTTCAGCTGGTGTCAGTCCTGAAGATAGATATTGTTCATGATATCTTTTCACTGACAGTCAGCAGAGACAAAAGAAATCTGTGCATAGACTTCACGCTTGAGAAATAGGTGACGTATTGTACTGGAGCTTTTTTCTTAAATACTCAGAGGCATCAGTTCATATCCGTTCCCTGAACCGTGTGTTAAGAGACATCTGAGATCTGACTGTATCTAATGGATAAATCCCCCAGCTGAGTAAATTCAGTGTGATGCACTGATCTAAGCGTAGAACTGATGTTGAATGTCATGGCTATTAACGAGAGTAACCCTTTAAAGTTACTGCCTGTATGAGTTATAAGTTTTGCACATGGTGATGCTTTACTTAAACTTGATTATTCTGTCTTGTCAATCTTTGGGTATTTTTGATACACTTGAGTATTCCTACAGGATTCTGAGATACATTATTACCATGGATGGGTTTTGGTACATCTTGTTCAACATGAGCTATAAGCTGAAAAGCAGTTTGTGAGCCAGGGGGTTTTATGCATATATGGCATTGCCTCAGTTGAAAGGTAAGCTTCTAGCCAACCTTCTGTGGCAGTGTCTTTAATCTTACCAACTTAGATCTTCTTTACCAGGCTACTAAACTTATAGTAGCATTTTTATTTAATGTGACTTCAGTCCATTGCTGGAGGTGTTGGAAGAGCTGTAGTATTTTATGACAGACAAGATTTGAGTCTGCAGCTTTAAACCTGATGCCTTACTATGTGGAGTGCTCTATAAAGAAAGCAAAGAAAAACAGAGGATGTTTGTGGTAGGTGATTGGGAGAGGATGGCAGGAAGCAAGCACAGAAGGAAGGAGGTGGTGAAAGCGTTTATTGATCTTTGGCTGGCTTTGGCTAAAACTGACTTCTTCCTCTTCCTCCTCTCCTGTGTTCTAATCCTAAAGTTATGCAGGCTATGGAACTAGCAGTCCAGTGACCTCTTTGTCTGTTAGCCTGTTGAACTGGACTGACTTTGAACTCTATCTGCTTTAACTTAAGATATTGTGTAGTATAATTCTGGACTAAAATACAGCAGAGACAAAGAAAGCCTTTGTGGGAAGGCATAGTGTTTTCAGTTTGTAACGTTCTAAGTAATGGCTTAAATAGTGTAGACAAGGTGCCTGCTAATAGGAGATTATGCTATGGTAAGTTTACCCTGGTTTATACCGCTGTTATTACCAGAAGGAAAAGGAAATGCCTGAGCTTCTCTAAAACTTAGCTCTGTGTTATAAAACCTGTGTCAGCAGGTGGCAAGGTTTGCATTGAAGGTAGCTGCTGAACGAAACCCTTGAAGAATGACTAACCACACTGAACTGTCTGTCCAAAATTGCCCCTGTGGAAGAGTTTACCTGACAATACCACTAACAGATGCTGCTGGTACCAACTGTTTGTGTACTATTGACAGGCAAATCCATGTCATGCAGTGTTGTCTGACAAGGGGTTGCTCTACTCATGCTCTGACCCTATGGGAAACAGGGCGCTGCAAATTCTTTGAGGCGCAATGTATTGGTTTGGACTACGTGCTGTGTTTTTTACAGAGGGCAAAGTGAATCCATGCTGAGTCATGCAGAAGAAACATAGACTTTGGTTTGGGGACCTAAATTACTTCAAAGGAGAGTGAGTATTTTGAACTCCCACCCAAATGCAACCTTTGGCTTGAGTGTGCAGCATGGGAGCTGCTGATCCCAGCAGTACTACCTGGATATAAAAAGCATATGTGCAACTTCCAGAAGATCAAACTGAGTGATAGCCATTGGGATTCTTCCTTCCAATTTATTCCTTGGGCAGATATGGTGTTATCTTTTGGTCTGAATAGCCCAAATGCTTCCATTAGATCTGCCAGATTAGCCATGGGCACGGATAGAGGCTTGTAAATTAAACCTTTGACTGCCTTCAACAGTAAAATTCTTCCTGGTTATAAAGCAGGGGTGAAGGTGGTTGCAATGGAAAGCTTAGGTGCCAGCTGGCACAATTAAGACCAATGTCTTAATCGAGTAAGTCTGTTGATGCAGTTCAACAATGTGATCTCTCTTATGCAGTTAAGAACATTGTTTTACCTTGAAAACTTGATACAGCTCTGTACTTCCATAAAGGAGTGTAGTTTCAGTTCTTGTCTCATGTTGCACAGTCTGATTGGTGCTGCCAAAGCCAATGTAGTCTAAATCTTGGGATGGCGTCAGCTGTATTGTGGCTGCCTGTTACAAGAACAGTCATGTAGCGTGCTAGAGCCTGTACCTGGTCTCCACTAAGAGCTCACCGCACTTCACAAGAATGGAAATGCAAAATATGACTAGTGCTCAATATTTCTGTGTATTAAGTTATTAGGAATGCAACACTTGAACATTAAGACAGTTATAACTGCTGAACTTAGAAGGGGAAGAATAAACAGTGTAGTCCAAGAGCTTGTTTTGAATAGCATAGGTTAAGCTTAAATTTAGAATTGATATGAAATGTTCTTTGCTGTTAAAAAGAAGCTGATATCTCTGAAAATGGCTTGGTTTGTTATTTTAAGGAATAAGTATAGCCTGAACATGGAAATCCTGGCTCCGTAATAACTTGTCCATTCGTGGCAGTCTACTCTTTTTCTTTCAAGTAAATTTCATGACTTTTATCTTTTAGAAATGTATTGTGCCAGGCTCTTAAAGTGTACTGTCACTGCTACAACTTACTGCAAGACTTAAATTTCGCTATATATTCAGTTCCTCCTTCCTTTGAGCAAAGATTTTGCTTTTTTAATAACAAAGTATTTATTTTGGTGGATTTTGTGTAGTTGAGATCAGTTATTTTTCCCATCAAAATCAGACTTGAAACTGCCACCTGTGGCTCTTGATTCCATGCCAAGATCACCTTTTCCTTCAATGAAGAATGAAGCTGCTTCATTTTTCTCTACTGCTCTGTTAGTGTGCCAGGATTCTGCTTCTTGAATAATACTGAGGTTTTGCAGACTTTTTGGAATTTGAAACGGGACTATAGGTTGTTATTTGGGTTTGGTACCCCTGCAACACATGAACACTATTCTTGAATCTGTTTTCACCCTTTACTTTATTCAGAGAATATTTTTCCAATGAAAGCTTATGCTGTCATGTGTAGCTGTGTAATTTTTTTTTTGTCCTTAAGCATTGTGACAGCACAAATGCTAACCAAAACAGTGGCTGTGTAAAAAAACACTCAGTTTAGTATTTGGTTTCTCACGGAGAGAGTCAGACTAACATGCAGTGCTAAGAAAGAATAACTAAACAGACTTCAAAACTAGTTTGTCATCAAGATGAACAGGAAGAAAAAAGAATCCTAAATAGCCTGTGGGATAAGAGGCATGAAACGCTGTCAAGGTTGATGAGCTTGAAACAAACTGGCTTTAAAACAATTTTCACTTCCATAGGTAGAGGGAGACAGGAGCCTTTAGAAGATGTTGGTTCTCAGGCAGTTGGTTAAAGTTCATTATGAATCAGGGTATTGGGCTTATTTGCAACAATCAGCATGGACTTCAAAGTTGTTCTGCCCACCTACTTGTGTTTTCTGTAAATATATGAGGTTTGGGAGATGCAGCTTGCTTTGAAAGTAAAACTGCTCTGTGCAAGGACTAATGTGTATGAAAGAGAAGCTTATGATGAGCAGGAATTGCACTCATGACTGGTGTAAAAGCATAGATGCAAAAGTGTGATAAAGAAAACACTGAAGCGGTCAGAAGTGAGTTACAAATATCTGTTAGCATAGATGTGAGGCTCTAAATGTTAGATCTAAGTTACAGTAGCTCTGAAATAAATGCTCACTCTTAAATTATATGCTAACGATCGTTGCTATTAAGTGTTGCATAATTGCCTTGAAAACCAAAGTTAAGGGCACTTGTCATGCATGCTGTAGGAAGCTGACTGGGAGAAATGAAGTCTTAGTCTTGCGTCTTGATCTTATAAGCATTTGTGTTCATTTTAATCTAGAATCTAAGGGGTAAGAGTAAATAAGCTGTAATATTGAGTGGTGAGGACCCAGAGGAAAATGGGAATGAGAGGTATAGATTTTGCACGTGACTTCATAGATACAGGCTCTTATGCTTGTCCTGGGGTCGGTAACTGTAAGCATGCACCTTCTGCATGAAGATTTGTGTAGGATCAGATCGAAGGATATGTTAATGGATCTGATATGTTGTGAAAACATTCATCATACAATTTGTTCTTTCCAGAGAAGGCAGATAATGTGTTTTGGTGGTGGTTTCTTCCAAATACAAGGAAAGCTTCGTACACGCAGTTAGAGCTGACGTGAGTGTACAAGAACACTTGTTTCATTATGTGGCAGATTTGCTGCTATTGTTGACTAATTCCAAGAAGACTATGTATGGTCAAGTGTTATGAGCAAATGCTGACCAGTTGATGTCACATGGACAGTTAGAAAGTGCTTGGGTGTTTAGATAAACTTGTATGCTGAAAACAATGAATAAAAACATTGTAGTATAAGCTAAGTTGGTAAACAGTTTTTCATACAATATTATGGAAAATAGGAAATACTCATTGGTAGGGAGATTCTTTACTCAAGTTTAAACATGAACCTTCTTTAGGCATATTGTAATTCTTTGTGCAAAATACTATTTTGCAAAGGAGGCGGCTGACAAGGAAACTTTAGACTAAGTCTTTACATGTAGCTTTCTAAAGAAAAGTACTTTAAAATGTGATTGTGTTGCCTCAGAGGCAAATATATCTTGAAGAGAGGGAGTGGGAATTTCAGATGTCCAAAAGGCAGTGAAATGCACAGTCTGCACGGGTTGTGTGTAGTCTGTTTATCTCAAACCAAGGGTATCCTGGTGAGAGAGATAATAGGTACAGCAAACATAAGCTTAAAGTGATGGGGAAATGTTTCTCTTGCCATGTCAGCTGTGAATTCTGCAACATTATAACTTAAATATGTGCAGTTCAGTTTTCAGCTCCTGGTAGGACTCTGAGAGGCCTGCTTGTGTGAGTGGATGTGCAGACAGACTCAAAAGCCAGTAATCCCTTGGTAGGGCAACTTGGGAGACAAGGGCAGAGGTGCAGTGTTGCCAAGAAGTTTCTGCTCTTTTGAAATTCAAGAGCACAAATGTTTTAAATATCTTTAGCTCCTTTGAAGTTAAACGGTATTCAATTGTGGAGCTACAAAATGTGAAAGCTAATGGTATAGCAGACTTCACAAAGGGAAGCTTGGGAAGAGCAGCACAGCACTTCAACAGAAGGGACTTTTAAACAGGTAAGTAGCCTGTGAGGATCTTTCAGTTAAGACAGGCCTTTTTCTGCACTGCTGGGTTTAAAATTTTCTCCAGGCGTTGGAATATGCTTATTTCTTCAATGGCAATTTTTCCAAAATGTTTTGTTGAATAGGAGAGTAATTCCAAATCTGATCATAAAGTTGTCTGAGGCCTATAACTGAACATCCAAAGCTGACTCCACCTCTCTCCTTTGCTGGTTCTGTTTTGTGTTTGGTGACCTTGTGTGCCTCCTGTGATCAGCCCGTGGTCTCCGTGCTGACTGCAGCAGTTCATTCTGTCAGCCACTCATCCCTTGTGTAAATAAATTCCTCTGGAGTTACTCATAGGCCAGATGTGCCTTTTCTTTTTCTGACCTGTTGGCTTCCAAATTGGTAACTATCTCTAATTTTGGCATCCGTTAATACTTATGAATACTTTTGTACATTTTTTTCTTTTTTTTTCTTGCTGCAAAATCCCCTCCCGGGAAGCAGTTTCATTGCACAGAGCTGCAGCTCTTCACAATTGGATGTGAATGTGTGTTGTCATTTGCACCTCCTCCACCCCCTTCTATTTATTTATTTTTAAGAGTTACAAGGGAGGAATCCTGCATTCAACAGCAGGGGATCCAACCTTCAGCCTTCAGGATAAATGTGGTCTGCAAAATTATTATTTTTCCTGATCTGCTTGTCACCTTGTTTTTCTGAGGATGCGTTCCCACTCCCAAGAAGCTTTAGTCTGGTACATAATTGTCTTCTTTTTGGAGTAAGTAGGTAGATTATTTACTTAAAAGAACAACAGTGTGATGAGCGCTCAAGATGTTTCCACTGTTCTCTACCCTGCTTGGCTGTTGGAGCAGAAGCTTCGTACGGCTGGGCAGGAGTCTTCCTAGGACTGATCATGGGATGCTCAGGAGCTCTTCCCCACGTCTTTCACAAGCAGTGCGGTGGCAGATGGTTACTCATAGCTACCTAACCATCACTCTTCCTTCATTGAAGGAAGCCCACTCATGTAAGCCTATTGCAATGTGTGACCTTGTTTTTTTTTTTTTTTTCAAGGAGAAAGAGGTTCAACAGGAACAGGGGAAAAGGCTTCTTTCCTCTCCCTCCTTTGTGGTGTGGACAAAGCTGGGACTCTGCCTTGGCCTGTGCCTGAAGAAGCTGTGCTTGCAAACATTCTGAGAGCCAGAAGGATGTAATTTTCTTTCCTTGTTCATATCCTTCTTTTAACAAGAGCAGCTAATAGTTCTTTCTGTGCAAGCAGTGTGCTTCTGTGGTGTCTTCCTCTCATCTTGCTGGAAACGAGAGAGATGGAGTAGGATGAACTCTAACCCCCAAGAGGTACCAGACACTTAGTTGACTAAGTTGTCATGGTGAGCAAGCCTGCCTAGTTGAGAATGTTTGCTTGAGCTCTTCCTGCCCAGTTCAGCATCCTTAGACTCTGGGAAAATAATCATTCTTCCCATTGTGGTAGTATGGTTAGTAAGAACTATGGCTAACGTGAGCCAGAAAGAGCACACTGCCCATTCATTTATAAACACATGTTCTTGTTAACAAAAGAGATGGAAACTTAATCTTATGTTGTGTGTTTACAGGCCTATCTGATCTCCTTCACCCTGATACAGATAACCTAGTTCCAGCCCAGAACATCAGGCAGGAAGGCATCAATGTTGCATCATCTATTTTGTGGGTAGCCTGAGTGAGTAACCCTTCAGTTTCGTCATTGAAAAGGCTGGATCCAACTGAGTCCAATGATTAAGAGTCCAGCTGTAATTCATTGGAGAATAAAGTCTAGCAACAGTACCATGTGTCTTCATCTTAGGAAGCAGAGTTTATCTGAGCAGAACTGTCTAGCTATATCAGTTGACTCTGCTCTTTGTGGAGCCTCCCTGCAGATCTCACTGTTTTTCTGCATCTTAATTTGACTGTGAGGCTGCATGAGAGCAAAATAAATGGTTTTCTCTCGCTCCCCTAAATGAGTGTTTACCTCGCAAACAGCTAACAGCAGAGCTTCTTTCCGGACAATATTCCGGAAAGCCTCTGTTATGGCTAGCCCTCTAATATTCTGTTTCAGCTTGTTGGTGCTGCTGTGTGAAACTGAATTTTCCATAAGCTAGTGGGTTTTGCCCCTATGTTGTTGCTCTTTCCTTTGAAACTTTTGCGTTTGCTTTTCCATTGATCTGGTAAATGTGAGGAGAGAAGGGTGTGCATGACAAATGAACGCTTATGTCCTCTCTGATTTTGTGTGTTAATGGTGGGGTTTTTTTTACACATTATTGTAGGCTGTTTATCAGAATTTTCATACCTTGATTGATGAGGGGCTTGAGAGAGGAAGAAGCAGGGTATAGGCACCTTCAGCTTGGCTTTCCAAGAGGCTCTGAATGACTGCAACAACCTGGAACAGCTTTGCCTGTTAATGGATTGGAGCAGCCATGCTGCTACAGCTGTTTTCCCTTGTGTTCTGGTTTGACAAGATTTTTTTGCAGAAATAAGAGATCAGCTTTTAATTTCTGTCATCTTACAGCGAATAGATTTGTTCTTTAAGGCTCTGGAACAATAAGGCAAGCCCTGACAAGTCATTATTGGTCAGAATAAAAATTGCCTCTTAAGTTCAGCATCTCAGGCTAATTAATGTAAATTCATCCACTTAGGTTGCCACTGTATGTGGCTTGTTTTAATGCTTGAGTCATAATTCAAAGAGAAGAGACAGGATCTATATTTTTTTTTTCCCAAGAAGCTATTCTGTGTCAGCTTTGAGATGGATGAAGACGGCTCAAGCTTTTAAAGTTTCTAAGGTCTCAAACGTTTCTGCTAAAATCTGAACTTCCAGCAAGAGTAATAACAAATGGGCATATTATGTGTGTGTCTGCATATGTTTACATACGTGTGTATATATAATGTGCATTATTTATACATAAGTAACATACACAGGCATGCATATATGTATGTTACATAGTGTATACATATTTCATTAGAAAGGCAAATGATTCTGCTGAAGAAAACGAGCTGGAAGCTGTTGTTCACACTTCAGGAGCTCGCTGTGCGTGTTTTGCTTCTTGCCTTGGGGACTCTTGCTTTTAGTATAGAAGAACCTGGAGCTGGATAACCCAAGGCTGAAGATAAACACTTTGTTTCAGTGTTTGGCTGCTTTTTCTTGGGAGTTTTTCCCAAGAGCGATCTTAAAAGGGACCAGAAAACAGTAGCTCGCTCAATTCATGGTGAAATTTCTTACCAATGGTTCTCATATTTATATTTCTGTTCATATAGTGGCTTGTTTCCACACAAAACTGTTCTTTTGAGATTTTTGGTAATGTTATTCTCCAGGAGCAGCATTAGGATAGCCAGTTGAGCATCACCTGTACAGCAAAGCTTAATTATTCCATCCTAAATTCTGGAATTTTTCTTCATATCTCTTAACAAAACGTTAGGACTGATGAGATGGGAGAATTGGTTAGGGGAGGTAAAATGCCTAGGAAAAGTAGGAAAAGACGATGTCTAAAATGTTGAAGGTGATACTTAGCTTTTTCTTCTCAATAAATACAGACCTGCTTTTTTTCGTTTTAAACAGCTGGTAGTCATTTTAAGTTTTACCTGGCCATGCACTATTTCACTGGGCTCTCGGTGTCTGGCATCACTGTTTCCCCATTTTCGCTTGTCACAGAAATGCCATTTGTGCTTGTGGAAATGTAATCCGTACAAAACTTTCTCATTTTTCTTCAATGTTTGTAGAGAGTTTAGCTATTTAAAAAGTAATTCAAATGGGAAAGGAGTTGACTATGGAAAATTAGTTCCTATATTTTAACATCTTTTCTTAGTAAGACTGTGAATTAATGGAAAATTGTATTAATCATGAGTCATTTGAAAACCCTAGCTTTTAGAGGTGTGTTCCTTACTGGGTTTGGATTATGGCAATCCCCTTCACCAGAGTTTATCAGGAGCTGTGACTTCCATTCCTTCCAGTGCCAGATACACTCCTCCTCAGAAATCAGTGCAGGGATCTACTTTCTTTCAACTTTTAATACAAAATAAAGATCAGATAGCATAAAAAAAAATCCATGAGCCTGATCTCAGCTGGCACAACCAGTTGATGCCATGGTATATATATAGTGGTGCTCAGTACGAACCAATGGAAAAGCATGGACAGCATGTAGTTTGGATGCTTTTGTCAGTCACTTGTTACCTGAAGTTACCTCGAAAACCGTGATACTAATGTTCTGTCTTCGTTTAAAAGTGATACTTACAGAATATAGCGGTAAGTTAGGTGGACCAACAGACAGTGAACCAGAAGAGCAAGGTCACTGAAAACAAGGGAGGGGAGCAGCTTTTCCCTTCTGGCAGGAGCAGGGTGAGGACCTGTTCTTGGCCAGAGAGTATCAAACAGCATCACTTTCAGAGATGGGATCCTAGTATTTCTGTAGGCAGATACAAATTTCACTCCATGTGCAGTCTTCTATGTGTGGCCAGGCTGGTTTCTCACATGTTTGAGTACTGTAGCTGGCTCGGTGCAAGCTGTTACCCCTGTTTCCTTTCTGGCAGCCTGGTCAGCAGAGCTGGATGGGATGATGCTGCTTCACTTCAAGTACACGAACCTTACTCCATCCGCCC
This sequence comes from Stercorarius parasiticus, assembly GCA_013396915.1. Taxonomy (NCBI): domain Eukaryota; kingdom Metazoa; phylum Chordata; class Aves; order Charadriiformes; family Stercorariidae; genus Stercorarius; species Stercorarius parasiticus. The sequence goes on along the minus strand of VWZL01003476.1, from coordinate 192,906 downwards.
GCCTCTGCCAGTGATTCACTTAGGCTTTGGCGCAAGAGTGCTTTGGGATTTAAAGAGGTTTGAGATGTACCTATTAACTGTATTTCTTCTTGGGATTATCACAGACTTAATATTTATTGACCTATGGCAAAACATGGCCATTACTGTAGAGGTGCCAAGTTTTAATGTTTTTAATTTGGTATTTTTAGTAGCACCAGTAGGTAGAAGGGTTCCGTCTCAACCATTTATGGCCTCTTGCCTATCTAACTCAACTTACCTTTTGGTGTGAGGCAGAAATGTGGGGGGAGGGCGCAGGGGGAAGGGAATAGTGTTCTTTTCACCTTCCTTCCTTTTTTTTTTTCTCCCCCTCCCTCCCAAATCCTCTTTCACTATCAAAACTTGAGTCCTGAAATAAGAGGTGAGAGGGATGAATGGTCCTATGAATTGTTTCACAAAGCTAATTTCACTTGTATCCTAATTCGAGTTGTTACCCTATGCTGCTTGGAACAGTAGATGTGGAGTAATGCAAGTCTTGAAGAATGTGATTGCTCCAGAAATTTCAGTGCTCTCTTGAAGAAGGGATGCTTTTCCAGTCTAGAGAGATGTGCTTGTGCTTGGAGAGCTGTGTTCGGTCAATGATATTTTGTATGTAGCAGGGAGAAATGAGGTTATCTCTCAGTTTTTAATGAGTTCTCATGTCTAGCATGGTGTACTCCATCTGACCTTCCTGTGAAGCTTACCTTGAAGCTAATATGCTTCCACTGGATGTCACTGTTGCTCTCTGGGAACACATTTAAAATATCATTCTACCTGTGACAAAAATGACTCCTCCAAATAGACGACTTTTAATAGTATTTCTCTCTCATTTGGATTAGTAGAATTTGGGTCCAAATAAACAGTGTACATCACTTTTGGGAGTCTTCTGCTCCTCTGTTGTTTCTAGGGGAATCTTTTTTTTTTTTTCAGTTAAGTAAATTTAATTGCGCTTAGTGAATTTTAATACATTAGTTGTCTATAGTGAATTGAATACGCTGGATGTATGTGATGCTTAAAGGGAATGACATCTTTCTAGATACTTGAAAATTCATTCTTGTTAACACCACATCCTCTTTTAAAAAAAAAAAAAAGGCAAAAAAGACAAACACAAAACAGTGGGTATATAGTAGAAATTGATTTAAAGGACTTAAAGGTAGAGCTGAACCTACCCTCCTCTCGCCACTCAGTTTCTACCTTTTAGTGGAGAGTGATGAAGGGAAAAGAAATATTTCCTCTGGATTGAGTTATAAGAATCCTGCTTTTTATTAGTAGGTGTAAAATTCAGACAGGTGGTTATCCTGACAATATATCTTCTAAATATCACCATTTAGAAAGCAAAATGGCATTTTTCTTAAATCTCTCTTGCAGTTTTACTATGGATGTACATGCGTTGTGTAGTTAATGCTTGCCCCCCACCCCCGATCAGCACTATAATAGCTGGACAGAATGCTGTTTAGCCAGAAGAATTTTCGTAAGATATCTCTGGAATGAAGGGAGATTAATTTTCCCCTTCCCCCAAGTAGTTGCACTGTGCTGTCTTTAAGTGGTTGCTATAAATAAATCACTTCTGTTTTCCCTTTGTCACTGAGAGCTGTATTGTATTCTGAAACTGCTCATCTATTCTTCCTTTAATGTTCAGCTGCTTCTTGCTATACTCCCAGTGCTTAATAAGCAGATGTTGTAATAAGATATTTAATGGCAAATACATTTGTTCGGTTGTGCCGAGTAAATTGTGCACTTGAACTCTGACTAAAATAAATTAAACCTCTGCAGCAGTGTCATTGTTTCTGGTGCCTGTCCCCAGGATTCAGCTGGCAGTTTACCTTGCAGGTGAGTCAGAAGGGAGCACAGGTGTCTCTGTAGTCGTGATGCTCATCAGTACTGAGACTGTTACAAAGCCCATGCATATTTCAGGGCTCTTTCTATATTTTTTGCAACGTTTTTTTAAAATCTGCTAGAATTTAAATCACTAGTGGCTGCCTCACCACATGATACAGACTGCGATTAGGAGAACGGTGGCTTTAGTTGGGTCTATGAGGGTTTTTTTCTTCATTCTTATGGACAGTAGCAGGGATGATTTAATCCTCTCATAGAAAACTTGGAAAGGTTTCAATCTGGGGGCAATTCAGTTCTTCATCACTTGGATGCACATTTCATTTCAAATGTACTGGCCATTAAGGTAGTGGTAAGTACAAGTTGTAGTCTGGCTGTTAAGGGAAAGTTTCCAAACATTTCCCTCTTGTTAAGCTTCCCCTGAAGGACCCCACAGTGATGCTTACCGCTGTCTAATTTGGAAGCTGTATTAACGATTCGGTAGAGGCAGCCTTATTGCCTTTATAAGGCAGCTTCAACCAGTGTCGCTGCTGTATTTGAACTACGACAGAAGTGCAGGTGGGTGCTTATGGCAGACAGTGTCCCTCTGAGCATTGCACTCTTTCCTTTTTTTTTAATGAAGAAGAGTGTGTTTGAGCTCACTAAATGTTTGGCAGCTTCTAAAATTAATGTGAAACAAAATTCAGGATGTCCATTCAGATTCAGGATACTTGTAAAATGCCCCAGCATCTGCCCTGTGAAGTCCCAGTTGTGTTCTCTTAGCAGGCAAAGCTTTCCTTGACTATAAAAAAAATTTAGACTTTGGCATGGAAGACTCACCCTGTTTTTCTCCTTGATGCCATGGTAGGAGGGCCATGGTATCACTTTTCCCCTCTCTTCACAAGGCTTCTGTTAGCTGGCAGATAGAGGGATGTGCTTTGGGCAATGTCAATACAAATATTCCTACTGGGGCTCCTCAGCCACTTTGGAAAAAAAAAAAAGTGAATTGAAGTTAGTCTTAGTGAATCTGATACAGATGGATGCAAATGCTCTGCTTTAACCTGTGAAAAGGAGAGTGCTGTGCCTTTGTGAGCAGCAGCAGTGTGCATTGCGTGTCCATGTTGTCTGTCAGCCAGTCCTTTGCCTCTGTCCGTTTGCTGTTCCGTACACCATGGGCTGCATTTGCAGCTTGTAGTATTTCCGTGTGTGTCTAGCTGAGGGTTTGCAGGCATCTTCAGTGAGCCCCACCTTGCGCTGGACATGCCTACATTGGGCAAATCCAGGCTTAACCCTTGTTGAGTGCTCTGCGTCTAGGGCCCCTCTGAGAAGCCTACTTGGATGGGTCTCAGACTTCAGATTGCAGCTTGATGCCATCAGAGTGGGTGGGATGAGTAAGAAGGTAGAGCAAACTGACTTCAGCTGCTCTGCCTGGCTGTTGGTGGGCAGCGATTCAGGGTGCTGTCTGTTGGTGTTGATACTTGAGGTTTTTGCACCCGCTGTGGCAGGGTAGGATGTGTGTGTTCCTAGAACTGAATATTCAAAGACCTTGGCCAGTTGAGTGCCTCCCTCTTGGAAGTCACTCTCCATAACACATTGACATAGTTGGTTTTTTTTATTTTATTTGATGCCTGGATGTATCCCTAGTTTAGGTAGATAAACTAACTCAGAACTTCATTGCTGAAGGCACTAGCTACAGCTTATCTTCTTGATGATGATGGGCTGTAAGCATCCTTTCAAGCAGCTGTAGTTGAAATGGGGCAGTATGCCATATTGTCGTGCTTCTGTTATTGAATGTTCTTCATATTTCTGTTCTTGGGGGTGGTGGTGCCACCGCTCAGAGTGCCTTCGGGAGCCCGCATGGGCTTCGTGGAGGTGGCTCACTTGGTTTTTCATGGGGGTGGTACATAGCCTGTGAGCTGATCAGCAGAATGTAGCGTCAGTGACAAAGAGCTGCTGCCGCCTCTGGCTTCAACTTGACATGATGAGGGACCACTTGACCCCTAAAGCATCAGGTGTGGGAATGTCTACTCAATATTGCCCTTGGAAATATGCCAGACTCTTAAACTATGTGGACTGTAATGAAGAGAATATCAACTCCGACATCAACCCAGCAGCTTTTTATGAAAAGCTGTCTGACATATGCTATAAAGGCAGAGGGAGAAAATATGTTGGTACAGTCATTTTACTGCTGCTGTGAGTCAGCTTGTTCTAATGGGTTTTGAAGTGGATAGCTCATCATCATTTGGGGTTTTTAAGTGCAGGTTGTATGCAGTGTTAGCTCACTCAAATTTCTGCTCTGCCATGATTGACTGGCCTAAAGTTACATCCTCAAAATATGATAGTCAGCCTTAAAATAAGAAGAAAACCTGCTTTTTAATGCTAATTACCTATTGAAAAGCAGTGTTTTGGTTTTTTGTTTTATTTTTAAACAGCAAATAGCAGCTTTGTAAAGCTGGCTTTATCTTGTCTCTGCAAAAGCATATTTTAGTTGATTAAATCAATGCATTGGTGAGCAACATGTGGCTCTTGGGCTACCTGCAGCACAGGAGTAGTTTGAGTGTGGCTCCCACTGGGGGGCTGTGCAATGCAACCCAGAGTGTGGGCTGCATTGGCCTAGAGCCTGCAGATAATCCAAATTATCCAAGCAGGTGGGAGGAAGCAAATTAGCGGAGGCTGGCATGGCTGGTACCATTGCTACCCAGCTGCATCTCAAGCCTGTGGTGTAACACAGTGATCCCTGAAGAGCAGTTGTTATATGTATCCTTTAAACCTTTCCCTTCCTTTCCTTCTCCTTAAGCAAAACTGGTCTTGTGCTTGGCTGTGCGAGGATAGTTTGGTTGGCAGGGTCTGGAAGAATGGTTGGCCCTTACTAGTGGTTAGTGGACAGCAGCAGGCCATTCTCTTGTCAAAGCCTACTATTGCTGTGGCCTCTTTCTTTTTTTTTTCTTTTCTCTTCTCTTCCCCTCCCCCCTCCTGCTTCCCTATGTTTCTGTTCTTTGCGCTGCTTATTGCTTATTTTGCCTAACTGTTGGGCTGACCTCAATCTTGGGAGCCTTCCTTTCCAAATCAGTGACTCCCAGCAGTACAAGGTTCTTTTTCTATATATTTATTTTTTAATTTTTTTAATATGTGTGTATATGTATCTTTATAATGCACTAAACAGTTTTAGGTTTAAAGTTATGTGAGCTATTCTGAGGTCTTGCTGCAGTTGAGTTGCACATCTGCATACACCTGGTGTCAAGTATGGAGACGAGCAGGTAAATCAGTGCAGCACTGATGAGAAATGCATTCACAGTAGTGTGTGTGAGAGAAGAGATGGAAGCAGCTCTTACTTTCTTGCTTAGAAAAAGTACCTGTGGGAGAACTTTTAGAGACCACTTCTCATTCTGTCATAATTCCTTGCTGCCTTGTTGATTTGCAAAACTTCAGTCATTTATGTGAGGAATAAGTGTATGGGATGGAGCTGCACTGGGCATCGGGCCACGGAGAACTACATTTTGAGTGCTGTGATCTTGGCTTTAGATTCAAATCTTGTCTGTTAGTGTAAATTGAGAAACTTAAGTCTCCAATTGCTTAATCAGTCGGCTACCTTGTTTGGTTAGATAAACTCTGAACTTCTACTGGTGGTAATGCAGGTAAATAATGCAAATAGTGTTTGTTTTAGAAGAAAAATACCCTTTTGAAAGAAAAGGAAAGAAGAATAAGTTCCCTGCTAGAGATCTATTTGTGCTTTTAAAACTTAATTTATTCTGAATGAAATATTCAGACTTGCATAACTAGAACAGTTGAAATTGAAACTTCAAAGTAAGCTTGTTCTTAACCTCATTGAGGAGGGAAAACCAGTTCAAGATACAAACAAAATGACTAAATCAAAACTGCCTGTTTTAATGCATATTGAAACATCTTGCTTCTGCTGAACTTAACTGCGATAAGGCATCCTTGCCTTCTTACCACTACCAAACAAGAGGCTTTTACTTTACCATTGGAGTGAAATAATTGGACTCCTCTCAGGGTAGCTTGCTTTATTCTTATAATTTGGATGTAGTGCTTCCAGGTGGCTCCAGTAAGTGTTCATTTACCTGTGCTGTCTATGCCTGTGTACCACATGAGCATGTCAAAGCTCTTTGCACGTACAGAAGTTGAACCTTGCAGGATTGCTTCAAGATTGTTATCTAAAGTTTGCCTTTCCTGATGAGGGTTTAAAAACAAACAAAAAATCATGCACAAAAAACCACCCTGAAAACAACAGGAAAAAAAAAACCCTCCACCTGGTAAAGACAGGCAAGTCTGCAGCAGCTTTTCCTCTTCTAGCTGTGGCAAGAACAAACAATTCCTGTTCTCTTTTGCCTATTTTTATGTCCCAACATAAACTGTTCTTTACTGTTTACCCTCCATGAAACAGCAATCCTTCTCCAGTTGTTAGCATGGCAATAGCAGATTTTCTGTTTATTTTTCTAGCAATCAGAAATGGATTGTGGTGTTCATCTTAAGAAAACAAAAACTCAGGATTCTAGTAGGAACCAGGAGCAGCAAGAGGAGGAGATGAGTCTCGCAAATACCTTGGAGCATATTATGGGGCAGCTGGATGTTCTGACTCAGGTATGGTTGGTGTTTAATTTTGCAACGAAAAATGTATCTCTGATTGGAAGACTCGGGAATATTTTGCAATAGTTTCACAGAATAAAAGTGTGGCTAGTTCAAAATGTCTGCTTTTATTGTTGTGGTTTTTTTTATAAATCTGTGTTCATCTGCTTGTCAGCTTACCTCGGTTGGTTCCCTCCTGATTCCTTATGCTGCGGTATAGCAAAGCGCTACTTGAGACGGCTCTGGTACTCTGTGCTGTTAGTCAGGGTTTATCTAAGGTGATGCCTAAAGGAGTGGTTGGCAGTAGGACTGTTTTTGGTGAATAATCTCTTTCTCTCTTCCCTCGTCCATTATACTGCAGTCTATAGGTAAACTCCGTTCAGATCCCACTCCTTTCCCCCACCCGACATTCACCTACACAGTCCAATTTCTGCAGTGTTCTCCTCCCATCAACAAGTCTGGGCCCTTCTGTGCCTCATCTCTGAAACATGCTTTTCACCCACAGCTAGCAAACAGCTAATCCTTTGCTAAAGCATTAACATACAGCTCTTCCTCAGAGTCACTGAGCAATGCCTGAATAGTATCAACCCTTAATGGGGATCCTCACAGTATGTGTTTACTTAATAAGAACTTGGGGGTAGAGCTGTTTATTGTTTAACTATACAGCTGCTCATTGCTTCTGTGAAGAAACACTATTTCTGATCATTGTCTGGGGCTGAATCTCGTTGTGTTATTTTTGAGGTATGTGAGAAGCAGGGAGAAAGCATGGGATAGTAAGCATTGGTGATCTCCTGTAGATGAGACCATGGTCGTAGGATGAAAGAATCTGTGTGGGAGGGCTTTTCTGTGAGTTTGAGTGTTGTTTCTAAGGAAGAACAAGCAGGTCTTGAACACTTGGTATTGAACATACTGATTACTAGTCTGAGTTAGCTATCTGCTCTTGAGAAGTAGTTGTCAAAAAATGTAAGATGATGGGTTGCAGGGCCCCTCAGTGGATTGAAGTAGGGCCGATTTAGGGATTAAAAAGCATTCCAGGACTACAGACAGCCTAAAATAGTGTAGGGTGAAAACCAAAAGGTATTTAAGTTCATTTGGCAGAAATGCAAGAAAGCACTTACCCTGTGATCTCTGAAACGCTGAACACTGGATGGGGGGGGTGTGTATGTGGAAATGTTGTATGACATTGGGCCCTCGTGCTTGTAAGTAAAATGCAACCCAGTGTATACACAAAATATTTTATTACTGTTTTTACGTCTCCCTAGTAAGTTTGGAATGTGATCATTATCTTTCATTACATAAATCAGTTCTACACTCCTGATGATGGATGTGTAATGGCTCCTTTTCAACTTCATAGGTGTTTAGAGGAGGCAAATATTGCAGTAAACAGTATGTGTGGGATTTAAACTAGATATAAGCAATGCGAACATCTCTCTTGAAGATATTGTGTAACTGTAGAAAATTCCAAATGTTGTTTTAAACCTAGCAGAAAGAGAAACTGAGATCAGTGGGGGAGGAATAAATCAGTAGATTATAGGATAAAATTGGAAATAGACCTGAAATTATAGTAAAAAACCAAAAAGCTGCCTTGAGTAACTCTGCTTTCAGCAACCTTTTACCTTTTTGGAGCTTTTTTTGCCGTCCTTGAAGTACTTAATTTCCCATTGGTTCTAATCTTTGTACGTTGTATTTTGTATTGACACCGTTTGAATGCATTTGTACAAGTAGATGTTCTGGCACGCTTTTGAAATGGTTTCATAATTCTTCATTTTCATGCCAAGATTTTGATATTTAGCAGTGAAACAAACCAACACCAAATAGTCAAGCTAATGCAAATGAGCATGAAAAAAGTCCTCATTCCTAGAGTAAGGGAGGAGGTTCCTCAAAGAGGAGGGATGCAGGTGGGTAGCAAGGCAGAGCTGTGGAAGGTAACTCTGGAGGGCATCTGCTTATATAGCTAAACTTTGGGTTCTCCAATGCTGATGGCTGTAACAGAGAGGGGAATGTGACTCTGAGAGCTGCTGTTACCCCTCTTTTGTGCAGTTAGGTGTTGACCGGGAGGAGCCATGGCGTGCCGATTGCTAGCAGAGATCCAAGTGAAATGGAAACAGCAGCAGCTGGCATTGGGTTGGTTGTCCATCTCTGCAACAGCAAAACTGCATGCTGCTCCCTTGCGCGTAGCAGATTCAAACCAGTGTTGTGTGTTTCACATGGCAGCTTTGGGCTTGCTGACTCCTTTTTGTGGAAGGAGGACACCACTACTTCAAAAACAGCACAAAAAGCTTTCATAAATAATGCATAACAGGTGTCAGTATATTTCCCTTCTTGAAGAAGGAAGGGCAGAAGATGTAGTAGTCATCTCCTGGTGCTCTGTCATAAATCATCCATTCGTAATTCCTGAGTGGTGCTTGTTTAAAGGGAATAGTAATGGCATAGGCAGGGCCATACAGTTGGAGCAAAAAGGCAGAGTCCCTGTGGTATTTCCAGAAACCCTCTATTGATGTAGCCATCCACAGGTTTTCCAGCAATTTATAATTTGTTAGCTCTGTGGGAGACTGGGTGTATTTCTAATGTGGTACCTTGAGTTCCTGCACTCTTTGTGGTGGTGTAGCTTCCAACACTGTTAATGCGATGTAATATACCGGTGAGGGAGAACTTAAAGTTGGGATAAACTACTTTGGGAAATTACAAAAATATAAAACTAATATATTTTCCTAAAATTTTTTCCTTAGCTATCATTTTAAAGTTTATCATGCTAAACTTGGTGTCATGTAAAAGTGGAAAGGAGAGAAAATACTTTCTGCTGAAAGAGGTAATAGTAAGACATTAGCTGAAGGCTGTCATTGCTTGCCAGTGCACAGCTGTGTTCTGAGCTGCACACTTGAAGCTGCATTGTCTGCTGCTCACCAATTATCGGCACCTTCCCTTTGTTGACAAGAGATTTCCAGATGAAGTGGGGTGTCTATGTACGTGGAGACAGCGGGATTGTTTTTATTCCATTACGAGGTCTCTTCCTGCCAGATGCCCATCACAAGCAGAAGCGCTGAGGCTGTAGAGGGGTTGTGCCCCGCACAGCACCGTACACATGAGCGGACTCACTCCCTCAGTTGGGCACTTCAGCTCTTACTAAAGATGGATCAGAAGAAACTAGTGGCTGTTGTACACCACACCTAGCAGTAACCACTGTAGCAAATAGGTATGTCCCCCCTCAGATTTTACAAAGCTTCATTTTCGTGGTGTTGACTTCGTGCCATGATTTTATTCTTTAATGTTTTGGCAACTTTCTTCAAACTGGTTTTTGATTCAGTCAGACCTTCCCCCCTGCTTCTCACCAGAACGGTCAGGAAATCTTTTGTTTTACATGTAAGAAGATGGTCTAATGTAACCTGACAGGGTCTTCATATATTTTCTAAACGTGGTTTGTGTTTGGCCATACTTCACGTGCAAATAAAGAAGTTAATGTTTGACTGCCTCTTTCAAAAGAGTAGCATGTGCTTAGTAATTCTGCTGCCTTGAAGGATGGAGTGAAGTTGAGACCCAGACATAAGCCGGTTGTTTCCAGTATTTTTGGATGACTTAAAAGATACCCCGGTGCCCCTCTGTAGGAAGCGGGCAATTCAAATCTGGCAAAGGAATGAGGAAGATGAGAGTATTACATGTATGATATAAATGCTTTGCTCCTCCCTTTCCTGCAGCTTAGTATCTTGTCAGTGTCTCAACGTTTAAAAATCATGTTTTTTACTGGCATTTCAGAGATGTGAAAAGGAGGAAAATGCAAAATATTTGTCAATTTATTTTTTTTATCAAAGGCTGGATTTCAGTAGCTCAGTGCCTCTATGAAGAGGTGGGCTGAATGTTAAAGTTTAAGGCAAAAAGCAAGGTGATTCTATCTCTTGGATAACTTCCTGGAACAGAAAGGTGTGTTTTGGCTGGAACAAAAATGGAGCAGATATTAAGAGTTTACTTGGTTCAAATATATTTTCTGCACTTGCAGATGAACTGCACTTATAAAAGAAGATCATCTGTGAGTAACCATCTTGGCTGCAGTGGAATCCTTGCATTTGCAATGATCATCTTCAAAGAGTTTGTGTACTCTTGCCCTCACTCCAAACACCTGCAGCTGCCGCATTCATACTGTTAATCCATAGGACTGGTGGGCAACAGGCACCGAGGCAAAAGCTGCTGGGTTTATGTGGGAAGGAAAATGTCTGCTCCAAATGAAGAGTTCAGAATCAGGTTAGCATAAAAATTCATAAATAGTTGCGATAATCCACCCACAGGAAACAGCTTTATATGCCTCCCCAAACTAATCTTGCATTGAAGCTGGGAGAAAACAACACAGTGAAATGGAGAAGACTTGTTAAATCCATAAAATAATCCAAGCCTGAATTGAAGGACAACCTAGTTCATGTGAGATTAAAGGATTATTTCACTCCAGAAAAGATTGCAGAGGGAGGGAGGAGATTTTTTTTTAAATGAAATTCTTTAGCATAAAAAAAAGACTTGTACAAGTGGGTTGCTTTTTAATTATAAGCACATCATTTCCAGTTCTAGTGAAAACCAGTAAAGCAAACTTGTTACTCCTGGTTTTTTGAGATGTGGTCTCCAGAGCCTGTGTTGGGGAAGAATGAATGGCTCCTTTCTTCTGAGAAGTATTGAATGTAGATTAAGCAACTGGTTTAGTAAAATAAATGTTTTTATGACTTCAAGTAGTTAAGTCAAGAATAAAGATTTTTATTTTTTTTCTTTTGGTCATAAGTGCTACCTCTGCCTTGCATAAATGTCTTAGTTTCTATGTTGCTCTCAATACCTGAGTATTCACTGGCTACAGGTGTACCCAATACATGGGAGAAGAACTGCAAGCAGTCTTTATTCCAAAAGAAATAGTTTGAAATCCAAAACACTAATAAAAAAAAGCTCTCATCTGAAAAAATCTGTGACATGCCAGATGAGCTTGGTTTTTAAATCTTAATTCAAAGGACAGAGAGGCTATTTCTCATGAGTCAGAACCATCTCTTGGAGATGCAGTAGCTTTGATCTTTCACTCAAAGAAAACAAATGAAGTACCCTGGTTGTTGCTGGTCCTCTGTATCGTGTCATCAGAGCTACTTCTCTGAAATTTGCTTTCAAAATAAGCTTGTTACAAAATCTCTAAGTCTAGATGCAAATAGACTTTTCCTCATTCTAAGGCTGCCTAAACTAAATGCAGTCCTTGGGATATTGCTGTATTAGCAGGACACTGTGCAAAGGCTAGCTTCTCAAAAGTGCTGATCATCTCCCTGGAGGTCCACAGGACCTTCACCTTCCGTTATCCTTCAATGGGAGGAATATTAAACACCTCCCACAATTTGTTTTCACAAGCAGATCTTGAAGATTAATATAAAATGTTATTCAGCCATTGGGTACCAGCAGCTGGGTTAACTTAGCTGAGTGATTTGCATCCTTTCAAGAGGTAGATTGGGTGGCAGGGGAAGGATATGGGAGGTCTTTGAAGTCCTTGTGGTTGGGGGAGACTTGTAGTCTTTTGGGGTTGCTAAACTCTGTATTATGTAGTTGCTCTTATGGTATGTGCTTGGATATTTTGTCGTAGCTCATCATAACTTGCTGCATTTTCATACTGTGTGGTGAAACTTGGAGTCTTCTGACTCCTTGAGCTGTGCTGGTGTAGCCCCCCAGAGGCCTAGGAGCTCTGCACCAGGGAGGCTGCCCATACCTGTGCAGAAACACGCAGCCAAGCCCTTCCAGAAACTTGCAGGATCCGATGCAAGTGCCATCAGTTTAGCTTTCGATGATCAACTGTCAAGGCTGAAGCACCAGCAATGTGTCATGAAACATTTTTAGTAAGAGTGCTGTAAATGGAAATGCTCGGTTACAGATGGCTTGTGTGCCTTGTGTCCCCACACTGAGCACAGGAAACTGGCAGAGCCTGTGGCTCATCATCTTTGTGGCTAGGATTGATTTAATACAAAGGAGACCATTTTTTGGCCTGCAGGATCCTTTTGGTCACTGAATCTGGTACTGACCATGCTGCTTGGTCTGTCAAAGTGGACAATACCAGAATTTTCAGGTACTTTTGTATGGATTTCCTACTGTAAAAAGCATGAGTACTGCGAGTGATAACTTGTTGTTGCCATTCTGAGTCTTCTGCCTGAGTCTAGGAGGAGACCAAAGCTGCAACTATAATTTAGTTAAAGGGTTGGTTAACTGTGATTCAAGGAGCTGTAGGAAGTGGAGTGTACTGGGAGGCGGAAGGAGAGATGGCAGCTGATAATCATAGTCATATGGTTGGAAGAGACCTTCAAGATCATCTAGTTCCACCCCCCTGCCGTGGGCAGGGTCACCTCCCACCAGACCAGGTTGCTCAAAGCCCCCTCCAACCTGGCCTTGAACATCTCCAGGGGTGGGGCAGCCACAGCTTCTCTGGGCAACCTGGGCCAGTGTCTCGCCACTCTCAGTATTGAGGAGGAGGCAATAGCTAAACAATATTGGGTTTGAATTTTATAACTACCCACTTCCTTGTTGTCATGCTTTGGGCTGCTAAATAGAAAAAATTCTTTCTTTTCAAGTATTGTGAGTAGCACATATCTGGACTGGCTGAAGAGAGCTGCTGGGACTATGAGCTCTTGCGCCCTGCACTAGAGAACAGCCCACAGGGTGGTTTAGCTGCTCCAGATCTGGAGCTCTGTGTAGGGATCCTGATGAGGTATTTGCACATCTGCAGGCATAGTCACATTTTCCTAGTCCATGTGACACAACAGTGATATTGGATGAATGCTCAAAACCTGTGTTGAGGGACTTCCTAACGCACAGCTGTACAGCAGCACTGCCCAGTGTGTTCCTGTCTAGCCACACTGGAGCTAGGTGCTTTGTAGTTACAAATATAAAATTATGGAATTTGAAGCATGTTACAAAGTAAACCCAAGAAAACTCATGAAGAAATATTGAGGGGAAGACTAAAGCATGTCACGAACTGACTTCTTAATCCTGAAATAATCAATACGCTATCTGTAAATCAGCCTGGTGTGAAATAGTCTATGCAAATAGACTTTGTGAGAATTCCCTTAGAGTTTGCATTCAAAGCAATTGAGATGGTGAAGTGCTACAGAATTTATTTAAAATGGCTCTGGGGTAGCAGATCTTGTTTTAGTCTGAGCAGATGAGGAGCTATCATCTCACATTTAAAAAAAAAAAAAAAAACCTTAATTATGTATTTGATCTCTGAGATTAAGGCTTTGACCACTAGAGTAAGGCTAGTCCCAGCATGCAAAGAGCCTTGCATGCATTTGTTTGCTACGTAAAATGTTAGTAGCTGTGAAGGCTTCATACCTTGTTATACTTTCAGATGTGAGGCTTTCTTCCTCAGTCTGAACTGCCAGCTTCTGCTGAAAATGTTTCAGAGCATATTGAATGTCAGTAGCTGTTTTGGGTCCCGTCTGAAAACCGTGTTGAGATAGAACTTGCGTGTGCGGAGGGCAGCCTGGCTTTCTTGACGCATGCTTTCTAATAGCAGGGGTCTGCTTTGAGTTGCACTGGATGCAGTTGCTGAGATCGAAGGGAGGCTGACAGCAAGTCAGGGCAAAACTTAGTACGACAGGAGGAAAAGCAGCTCCTTACCAGACAAGGTTCATGCCTGAACGGCAGAGTGACTTTTGCTGCACAAGTTGTCCCATGAGCCTTCAGCCTTGCAGCTGAAGTTTGGCGTTTTAGACTGTTGTTGGTGGAAGGAGTTAAATTAGGTTTTTTTTCTGTAAAAGGTAGGTAGGGTCTACCTTGGTCCAAACCCTTCCTCTGATAGTTTATTTCCCTTATTGCATTAGTGTAGAGAAAAGGCTCCCAAGCTTAATTTACCGGAATATTTGCTAATTCCTGTCTCCACATAGACTGCGTATATGCTCAAGACTGTGATATTACTCACTTTAACTGGTGCCTTTGAAGGTTGGCAACTGTACTCCTTTTGTGCAAGACTCTTCGCTTTCCAGTATAGTGCCAACAGGACTCCTTGATGCTGGGCTGCAGTTTGTGGTCCAGGTGTGCCCTAGAGGTAAGTATGTACCTCTGAACCCACTCATTAGCACTTGCTGAGGAAGGGACCCTTGGATGCTAAGGCAGCTTTCTTATGAGGCAGTTTTCTTGCTGTACTTGGCTGTGTTTGGGACTGAAGTCAGCTCTGAAATGACCATTTTTAGGGAAAACCATAAGAAGTTACAACGGGGCATGTAGCTCTTTGAAAATAAACCAGCATTGGGCTTGCTCGTTACAGAGGGCAGAGCTCTCATGCCTGCAGCTCCAGGTCAGACTTGGCAAGCCTCATTCTGCAAATCCATGGCCATCTGTAGTCTTCGTTAGACCTCTTACAAGGCATCCCTAAGTCTCATGCTATACCAGCACAGTGCAGTGGGGAAACTGAGGGCGCGGAAACTTTACAGACTTCTGCGTTTGTTGCATGTTCTTTTGCTGGTGCATTTTTTTGATAAATTGAAAAGAAAATGCTGTCTTCATAAATTAACGTGTCAGATGGGAAAGAAAAATCTGAAGAGGTAGAAGTTATGTTTTTTTCTTGGGCCATTTGATATGTTAGTGCCCTGCAAAATCTTTCTTAGTATATGCCTAGAAACACTGGTGGAGCAAACTTTTAAGAATCTTTTTATTTGAGTAAAGCTAGGAAACTACTTCTACCTCCTTCGAGATCAATGGAGAGATGGATTTTATGCTATGAAATGATGTCAGGAATAGAAGTGCAAGTGTTAATACTTTGCCTGCGCATAGCCAAGAGCGTATCTGCTTTGCAGTCAGTGTGCAGGATTGCATCCCTTGTAGGCTCAGCCAAGTTGCTGTTACCTGATTTGAGTAACTGTTATATCAATACATGGGGTTTTTTTGGGTCCTACAATTACTGATGATGAACTGGAGCAGTGTTATGTCCCCCATGCTGTTACGTGTGCTAAAATCAAAGCTGGTGTGAGTGACATACTGAAATGCTATGTGCTGTTTGCAGGACAAGGAGCTGCACGTTTTAGCATGCAGAACAGTCATCCCTTACAGTGGGGTGAGCCTAACGTTATTCCACCCTTCCCGTGCTCTTGCTGGCTTTGCCCAGCTCCAGGGTAAGCCCTGCTTTAGTTAATGATGAGTTAATGCTTTAGCCTGTTTAGTTAATGAGAAGTTAATGCATTAGCCTGTCTCGGTGGGTCCTTCTCTCCTGGCAGGGACTCTAACCGCTGCTCCGGAGGGTTGCTGATGGCCTCTGCTTGCTTGCTCGCTCTGAACTTTGCTTTTCAGGTTTCCTTGGCAGTTGCAGAACTGGTTTCTGTTGGCATTCAGTTAGCATCTGGTTCCCCTTATCTGTAGTCCTCAAAAGAGGCAGGACTGATTGCCCCTCCAGGGCCGCTGCAAAAGCCTCAACCTTGAGGCTAATGGTTCTTAAAGTATCTCTGATGCTTAATCAGACAGGGAAGCGTTTAATAGGGATTAAGGAAAAGATACTGATGAAAGCATCTTGGAACAGCATCACAAATCCATACTATTTGGGTTGAGGGAGTAAAAATAACTTGGAGGAATAGCATAGGGGGCTTGTTGTCATATAAGCAAGTGTGGCTGCTGGGTGCTTCAGTTTAGGTGTCAGGGAGGATGGAGCTGAGTATTCCCCAGAACTTAAATAGGAGACAATTGGGGTTTTTCCTACATAGTTTCTCATTAATGTTTCCAAAGAGAAGAACAGTTTTTCTTCTAGGCTAAGTCTGCGAAGATGAATGAAGAGAAATGTTACAGGAAGTATTGGTAAAAGTGATTTAAGTGAGTTATCTTTTGTGTGAAAAATTCCATATTCTGTGCTGGTGTCCATAGTAATGCTCAGTATATTACTGTAATGTCAGAAATACTCATTAAAAAAATAAATAGGTTGATCTTTCTTCTCGTTTCAGCCTAAGCTGTTATTCTTCTACCAATTTGAGCCAGGACTTTAATAAATTATCTAGCATTTACTCCTTCGTGTGTAATGGAGACATGTGCTATGCTCCTGACACGACCGGGAGGCCCAGATCCTGCCACAGAGAAAAGGCTCAAGTGCGAACCTGGCTCTGGTGAATCCTCACTGAATCTGGCTAACAACATTTTCCTCCTTGGCTTCATTGTTGGTTTGTTGTCTTCTGGAAAGCAATAGCAAAAACTTGCAGAAGCCGAATGAGTGCAGTTTAATTTGCCTACCAACAAGGACTTGCTTTATAAACAACGACATGGAAATACAGTAAAACTGTCAGATGCTAATAAAGGAGCTTTTCTTTTATGTGTAAGTTACAATATAGCACTAATAGCAGCTGGGCAGTAGTTGTGCTTTCCCTTGCCTTCCTAGGATGTCAGATGCCCTGGGTATTTTGGGCATCATATATTGAAGTCTAAATGGAGTGTAGTCACCAGTTCCTACTTTGGACTTCCTGGATTTCATTTCTGACTGCTACTTTTCCACTTTTAGCTTCCAAAAAATACTCACTACAAGTTTTCTGCTTATACTTACATGCAATTTCCATTCCAATAAACATTTTCCTTACAGCTTTTTCACAAATTCAACACTTTCTGAAATCTGCTTTACTTGTGCCTTGGTCTCACAGTGCCGTGTGTAACAGCACTTAATGTGGATCGGCAGGATCGTGGTGGCAGTAAATCATGGGATATAGGAACCATAAGTAGTCTGTGGCTTTGCTTCTAGTGGGGCAGTGTGACCAGCACATGAATTCAGTTGATTATCTTTCTAAAGGAAATTTGATGCAATGTCTCACTGCCCCTCCTTTTTTTTAGCAGAGTCTTAAGTTCCTAGTTCTTTTTTAAATGGAAAAGCCAGGATCCCTACTGCTTTTCATTCTCTCTCTGGTTGCTTGCGGGGTAAGATCTTTGCTGTAAACCCCTGGTAGACATTCAGCCTGCTGTGTTCTGTCCTGAGCAGCTTTACTCCTGACCTCTGTAAGACAGTCACTAGGCAATAGCATGGCTGGATGCATGAAAAAGATGAAATCCGCTCTCTTTTGAATAGACGGGAGGGCTCCTGCTGGCTCTGGGGCACCTGGGATGTTACCTGCTGGCTCCACAAGTTTTCTTCTGGCTCTCTGTGTACTGAGTTCTTGTGTCTCAAAGGGGTGACAATAGAGGAGGAAAAAAACTTAAATGAAGCTAGTGCCGTAGCCCAGGGGAATATTTAAGCAACACAGGGTTTGTTCTTTCAGGTGAAGCTTTCTACCATTGCAGCAATGCTGCATAAGCAGCAGAGTTAGCTCTTCTGCCTTGTCACAGGGCAGTAGTGCATGTGTAGTAGAAATAAGCCTTGAACTACGTTTGGGGAGGGGGAAAAAAGAAAGAGGTGCATTATGGTAAATGCCAAGATACACGGCCCTTTCTGACTTTGTTGATATGTGATCTTGCAAGATGGCAGAGGGAAAGGGCTTCGCGGTAGTGCTTGGTGGTGTGTTTTTAGTAAGTCTGGTTTCTCCGCCTTCCCCCTATTCATCTCATTCCCCAAATCATTTTACGGGAGGCTTTTCCTTAGTCACTAGTGTGGCCTTAGCCAAGCTGTTTCCTTTCTTTGTGTTTTAGTTTCCCTAGTTGTAAAATGGGGATAGTGAGACCTGCTTTCTTCTGTCAGGGACTTAGAGATGGGCTTACAAAGCGTGCTATTAAAAGGCTTTCTATGTATAACTTCTATACAAACAGTGGTTGTCCAAGTTTATTTGAATTACTTTATTAAAGTCCAAGGTTCTGAACATCCTTTGTTTTTAACAGAGGATGTTATTTATGCAGTAAAAATGCTCAAAATGTGAAGCTATTGATTGTTGTTGATAAGTTTATGGATATTAAAGTATTAAATCATTGCTGCCTATTATCAGCTGTTCCGGTGTCTTTCGAAGCTGAAAGTGGTTTTGCATAGCCGGGTCCCTTGATTACCTCAGAGTGATCAATAAAAGGTTTTCAGCAGAGGCTTTTATTGCCACGTGGTTAAAATGTTCTTCCTGTGCATCCTGTATATGGTGACTGCAGCTCGAGGAGAAAGATATAACGATCTTTTGTGGGGTAACTGGATTACACAGAAATATTTAGGCATTATGTTGAGGTAGATGTTGCTACATTGGGTTTCAATTCCCCTCCATCACCTGTTGTGCTGCCTTATGCTGGGAGGGTTTTCTTGCTTGTCATTGGGCTTGTCCAGCAAGTTTTGCATGTTTTAATTGCAGCAAACTGACAGTGTTCAGGGAAGGGAGGAAAGAGTCAGAAGCAGAGGCGCAAAAATCAAAGCTAAAACTGGGCAAAACTGTTCAAAACCTGTCTCTCCTTAGCAGAGGAGTGTCTGGTGGCACTCTGGTGTCTGATGGCTCATGAACATGGAAGGACAGAACCTGTCCATGAAAGGAAATGCAGAGTCCAATTTGAAAGCACCGAGTGCTGAAACGGGTGCTTGGTGGTGTCTGCAGGAGAGCTTCATGCCTGCCAGCCTCTGTTGCTGCTCTCTGAAGTTGTGGGGGGCTCTGCCCTGCTAAAATACCTCAAAACACTCCTGTGAATTTGGCGTTTTATTACCCACTGAGAGTACAGTATGTAGCTTGTCTTTCAGCGGCTCAACAGCAGCTTTTGTTCTGTTTTGCAGACAGTTTCCATCCTGGAGCAGAGGCTGACACTCACTGAAGACAAGCTGAAGGAATGTCTTGAGAATCAGCAGAAAATCATTCAGAACAAAACGAGCTGATTTCCTGAGAGAAGATGGGAACTGAAAGCGTTGGGAGGTTTGAAGTTGTTTGTGTTCCTAACAGACTGCGTGTGACTTGCTTTAATGATTTTGAGCGCAATCTATTTTTCAATTGGAATGTACAGTTATTCTATCTGTAAATAAGCTTTGTTATTTTACTAAAATAAAAGGAATATTTTATTCATAAGCGTGGATAATTTTTGTGATCTCCTGTGTTTTCCAGAGATATAGCAGCCAGCGTGTGGTCTGAGTGCTAACTAGGAAGATTGCATCTCTTCTGCCTTTGGTGCTGCTGAGTTATTTTTAAAATGTTTTAAGAATCTTGAAGTTGCCAAATGTATGGTGCGGGCTGTATTAAGCTTGTTGTTGAGGTGAGTGCCGGCTACAGGTGACAAGCAAAGAGCTCCCAGGATATTTTGGGTGGTGGGAGTTCATGTCTCTTCTCAGACCGTAGCAAGCAGGTGAGGTCCCAGCGCGACCAGCACCTGGAGAAGGGTCTGTCTCACCGAGTCCCAGGTGGTGCCTGGCAAATCTGACAGAGAGCAGTTCAGACCCTGGGTGGTATTCGTGCAGAGGTGATTAAACCCAATGATGGGAATAGGTGTGAAAAACAATTGCTTGAGGCTGGAAGAGAGGCCCTGATGGGTCAGAGGCAGGGTAGATTCCAAGTGGATTTTGCTTTGTCTGCTTCTTAATTTAAAGGCAGGGTAGAGGGAGAGGAAAGGCAACCAAATAGCAGAACGTTTGCTCCATCGTGAAACTTCCCTCTTCTTGCACTGGACTGCCTTTAATTTTCAGTCATTTTGCAGATGTTTTCACAGTTGAATAGCTATTACTCACACCTACGCTCTCACCCTGGTCCCCTCATTGCTCCTCCTGACTTTTTTCAGGGCTTTAGCAGGTGTTCAATATGTAGCTGCACAAAAATTTGGACTTCTGGGAGATCCTGTTCTCCAACACCTCTTCTGCTAACACACACTGGAAGTCTCCTTTCTTGCAATAAAGTATTACCCACATTCCTGGAGAAATGAGCTGTGGGAACTTGAGCACCTGAGGGTTAATGAAACCCTCCTCACCACTGTCTGTCTGACCTCTTCGAACAGGGGGGGCTGCCTCAATCCCTACCCTTGGGGTAGGGTACCTCCTGCCGCCGCCATCTGCCAGCCTCGCACGTCTCCAGATGTGCTGTGGGCATTCTGGATGCTTGCCTGAGAACTGGCTGGCATCCTTATTTCACATGGGGCTTAGATCTTAAGCCCAGCCCACATGTTTTTTGGGTTTGGTTCATTTGTTTTTGCACCTGTTTGTTGCAGGCTGTGGCTGCTCCTACAATGTCTTGATAGTGTAATACTCATCCCATCTGGGTCAAGCTGTTTGCATTCCCCTGCCATCACCAGGAAGCTTCTGGTCTCCTTCCCTCCTGGTACTTTCTACATCTCTAACAGCCCCTTGTTGGTATTATCACAATATTTCAGTCTTTCATTTGCAAGAGGCTGAGAGCTTTCTCATTTCCATGCTTATTGGGTTGATTATAAATCTGAGTTTCTCTCTGCTCTGCCACAGACTGTTTGTTTTCTGTTTCCAAGCTCCGAGGCTGATAAATCATTATTTTCGCTTAGATTACGCTAATGGAATCAATTCAGTGATATTCTTCTGTGCTCTTGCTATAAGCTTTCAGTGGCTTTCTGCTGAGAGGCTGACATCATTTTGATTGAAATGAGCTTATGTTGGGATGCGGGTGGGTGGGGAGGAGGGGACTCAAAGGTATGTGCGGCCAATCTGCTGCTAGGAGAAGGCTGGTCCTGCCCTGATCTGCTGCTGCTGCTGAAGCGATGACAAAAATGAGTTGGAAGAGCCTAATTTATAAACTTGATCCTCAATGTTATGAACTGGCCTTTGGGGTGGGGGTGTGGAGGGGAGAGGAAAATTTAAGCTATTCCAACATTCATTAGTTTTAAGCTTTGCTTTAAAAATAGCCTTTGCTTCCTTTTAATGTGTAGTTTCTAATGTCCTAGAGACCACAGAAGCAATTTGTATATAATATTTTAGGGAGAGTGGCAATACAAATGACTTGGGCACATTCAATATAGACACTTTTTCTTTTCAGATGTTCTGAGTGAATCCATTTGAAAGGTTTAATTGTATTTTAAAAACAGATGAGATGCTCAGGTGCTGAAGGGCAAGCCAGTGGGATGTAGGGAAAGTTGCTTTTCTGGACTCAACTTCTTAAAAGTACTCATTTGATCAATACAACGTATTGTTGTAGAGGTAACCCAGGGTGAATGGGCGTGGGGAGCAGCAGGAGAGGGAATCTAACAACCTCGGTATGATTTAGGTGGCAGGAAAGGTAATCTGAAAGGAATTTCTTATGACAGTATGCTCCATCATGATCATTCCCTTGTCCCAAATCTCAGCATCTTGCCTTCTCTTCATTTCCCCTCCTTACAGCCCCTTGCCTGGAGTAAGATATCAGGACTTAAAATGTACCCGCACTTCTGAAGGGTGGCTATTGCTTGAGAAGCCGGCAAGGTGGGGACAATACAAGATTTAAATTATAATCCTGGTGCTTAAACATTGAGCAATAACCTCAAAAACACATCCTATTGCCTGTCTTGTCCCTAGGCTCCGTGCTTAACTCTATCCACTAAGCACCACGGCTTTTGAGTGCTGAGGAGAGAGTAGCTTCTGGAATGAGTTAAATTGACTTTTCCTTTTATGCTCACAATCTTTTTTTGACTTGGGAACATTGACAGTGACTGATTTGTGAAGCTGTTAACTCGGGGAGCCATGGAACAGCCGAGGGAGGAGGAGCGCGTTGTTTGTACTTGGCTGACATCGCTTCTACGCCGCATGAGGACATACTCTACCTTGAAAACCGCTTGTGGTGAACTGTGTACGGGGAGGCTACAAAGAGTTAAGGATTTTGTTTTGGATCTCCAAGGCATGCTTGAAGCCAAGTTCTTAAAAAAGTAGTTTAAATTGTTGCCATTACATTTGCCAGATGAATGACCTCACTAAACTTTTAGCAGCAGTTCTTTGTGCCGAGATTGGCCCCTGGGGAGCCCGGCGCTGCTGCAAATGGCTTTTTGGCTGCAATGAGTATGGAGCATGTTAAACATAACCGTGATCTGTGAAAAAGTAAGAATCTTCAAGCACTGCCCACTTTCCTTCCTGTCTGGGAGCTGGAATTGGACAGATACCACAGCTGAGCTCATAACTGAATAGGCAAAAAACACCAGAGCGCTGTGGTATTGACTCTTCTGGCTGGGAAGCGAGATGGCTAGGAGCATCCTCTGCCCACAAGGTCGTCACTGGACGTGAGTCCACCGGCTAACTAGAAAATAAAAATCCAACTATGATCTAAGTAGCTGGGCTAAAACTAGCCATCCTCATGGTACAAATTGCTTATTATATAACCTCTTTGAAGAGCTGCTTTTGAACGAAATGTTTTTTGGAACATGAGTGAGTAGGAGGGGAGGGAAGTGAATCGTTTTGCAAAGGTTTGTCACTTGTGACGTGAGAGCGGGCTGCGTTTCTTCTCTTGCTTTTAGAAATGGTTGGTCTCCAACTGCTTCTCAAATGGCATGACCTGATCAGCTGTAGTTCTGGGGAGGAAACGCGATAGGAAAGAAGATGCTCTTATTGATACTCCTCTGCATGTTTAACCTGGGTTTAGCCTGCTGTAGGAAGTGTATGTGTGTCTCCGGGAAAGCTGGGATCTATTTCCAGCCCTGCAACAGAACTGCCATCGTAGGCAAACATCACTCCTCAATCGCCTGTTCCCCTTGTCAGGGGAGATGCATATAAATGATTTCCTCTTTTGAGGTACAGGTTCTGTGGATGAAAAGCTCAGATTTGACTGTAGTGTGTCAGGGAAGAGAGAGGTGGGCTCACTTCCAGAGCATAGGTCTTGAGCATCCTTGACTTTCTCCCTGTCTCCTTATAGCACAGCAGCTGGTGCTGCTGGGGATGTGTGCTGGGCACCTTTCTGCTATTCGGCACCTGTGGTGGCTGTCACCTAGGGCTTCAGGTGGAGTTTGGAGTTAACTGGTATCACTTCTGAGCAAAGATCAGGGGTAGGTGCTTACATCAACCTGTTGGGAGAGGGTGCTGTGGGGCGGTTTCTGGTGGGGGATGAGCACGGTGAACCACTGGGGATGTTCTGGCAGAGTGGCTCATTGTCTGCTTAGCTGCAGCTGGGACACGCCAGGTGACCACTGCTTGAGGCCATGAATTTGCCATTTGCAAGGAAGTCTTTCCCCAGTGACCACTCTTAGATTTCTTTATACTCACTCCAGCCCTTGTCCCTGATAATGCAATACAGCTGCAAATGCACCATTTTGTTGTTGCAAAACAGTTAGGCTGAATCAGCGCCGTGTCCCAGTGCCAAAAACCTGTCACCTCGCTTCTCCTTCACTGTTTCTCCTCCCTGCAGGCATCTTCCATGCAGATGATAACTCACTGCTGCCTTCCGGACCCTGGTCAGGCTGAGGACATGGTGGTGGTGCTCTGTGTGGCAACATGATTTTTCTGGAAATATCTAGTGAGGGAACTTACTACTTTTCCTCATTTCTGGCCCTGTCCGTGTTGGGCTGCAGGTGAAGTCCCTGTTAAGAGTGGTGCTTTCTTACGTGGAGGTGGAGTGAGGTGAGGGGCTGGAGTGGAAGTGGCAGCGTTCAGCTGGGAAATGACTTACCCCAGGCTTCAGGTCTGAGAGCACAGGTGGGGAATGGCAGGTTGACTCTGTTCTTGGCACTGGTGCTGCCCAGGAAAGGTGCTTGCAAACCCTCCTGCTCACTGGGCATCTCCCCTGTCGTGCTCCGCAGCAGCGGTGGCACAACTGGAAAGCATCTGGCTAAAACAAAACTATAGGATGGGGGAGGATGTACTGCAACAAAAGCTCTCAAGATGATGCCCTAGCAGCAGAGACTAAAATCCTGCATGCGTGATGGAGAGGAGTGATTTGGGAGAGGTACAGCTGCCCCGCCATGGAGCTGTTCTCTTCTTCAAGGGCTTGGTCTTCACTACGACAATGTGACAAAATACTACGGCTGCTTCCACAGATTCGGGAGTGAGGAAGGCAGGCTGCAAGCTGCAGGTTTGTGTAGCAAGACCCCCTCAAGGTGACCCATTTTAATATGGCCATACCTATGTGCTGTTAAGTTGATTAAGAAATAGCTTGAATACCACTTGATCTTTTGCTTAAAGATCAATGCACACCTGCTGGGTTATTTTTTTTTTTTTCTGTAGCTCCTGTTTGTTTCCTAAGGGAGAGATTATTTGACCTGTGTATTTGTGTGATGTGTTTCTTTCCTTTACTCTATTATTTATGAAATCAGTAGATCTTAAAAAGGAACGTTGGTGCAAAGTATCTGGGGCAAGGTGTGCTGGAGAAGAATGTGAAAACCTGCCTGCTGGCACGGCCTTTCCCATCAGCCAGGCATCTTTTCTGGAGATGGGGAGAGGAGCTCACCTGAGCACAAAGGGGCGGTTTGTCCTTGAAAATGCCTTGACAGTGGCCCAGATGATGGGCGGCAAAAGCAGAAATTCTTGCCTGCGTACCTGCAGGTCACGCAGGGAGGCAGGGGCAGGAGTAAGGGTGGGCCATGGGATTGGTCTTCTAAATTTGGCAGCCCAGGTGGGAAAGGGGAGGCATGATCCAGGCTATGTGCTGTAGAGGACACTGAAAATTCTTTAGATAATTTTAACCGGAGCTGTGTTGGTGGTGTTGAGCAGGCTCAGTTTGCTCTGGAGACTTTACAGCAGTCCATGGGGCTGCTTCATCTTACTTTCGGAGGGCAGATCTGGTGCTCCCGTGCAGCACCCTGCACAAGATGGTACAAAGCTGTCCCTCGTCTCTGCCAAGACTGTCCAGACTGTCATTTACGAATACACCTGCATCAGCCCAGGTTTTTGCCTGTCAAGGTGCCACGTGTTCCTTTGCCTCTGGGGTCCCATACCCCAAACTGGCCTGCTGCTTTCCAAGCTGTGGCTCTGCCAGCCTCTCTGTGCAGACGGGAAAAGTCAAATTCTGTGTGTAACGAGGCAGCAGTGAGCAGTCTCAGCTGACCCAGCTAGTGGGGTGCAGCCCAGGAGCATCCTGGCTTTGTCTTCTCTCTCTGCACCTGTGCGAGCTGGAGAAGGGCCCTCAACCTCCAGCCTGGCTCAGGTATGGTCACGAGCTGGTGTGAGCGAAGAGGCAGCTGTTACTAATGCTCCAGGCATTAATAGTCTAGCATTGACATGGCTTTTTGAGAGGAACCAAAGCCACCAGAAGAACCAGTTTCTGAGCCAGATGATGTAGCACCTGCCTTTGATAACAGCTGGGGATGTGGGCAGAGGTATCTCCTGCAAATGTGGAGCTGAGTATGAGAAAATGCTTATTTCCCCCTTGCTGCTGCTGTGTTTTTCTGGTTGCAAGTGAGTATCTGCTCCCTTTGAGTCAAAGGCCAGCTGCTAGTCTGGATCCCACAGGATGGAACACAGAAGCCTGCAGAATAAGTCCTTGGAGGATGCCCTAGAGCCGGAGCAGGGACTCGGGGGCTGCAGGGGTGGCCTTGGGAGGGGAGAAAAGTTGTGGAAAAAACAGGCAGCAGGACCAGGGGGAGCTTGGGGTTAAACTGCCCCTTGCTGCTACCAGGTAATAAATTAAGTAACCTGAGCACCACTCTATCTTCATGTGTTGGGAGGGTGGGATGGGGAGCACAGCTCTGCAGGGCAGGGTGCTCTGGACATGTAGGTCCTGCTCCTGGAGGACAGGGAGGTCTCCTGTGCTGCCATACCCACTTGTGGGGTCAGGAGCAAGCACTGGGGTGGAGCCCTGGCCCCTTGCTGCTCCCCTCTGAGGAATTTCTGCCTGACAGCATCTCCGAACGGAGCGTGAGATCTGTGCCAACAGCCCCTCCGGTACCTGCGCTCTCCCCAGCAGCAATTCCTGCTTGGAGTTACCTCCATCATCCCCCAGTGCTGCAAAAGGTGGCAGCTGAAAGGGAAGCTCAATGTTGTCTAACTCAGCGATGGGTTTGCTGTTCCCAGGCTGTGGGTGAGGGCATGGCCACTGCGACCAGCTCTGCTGTGAGCACAGCTGGGGGTATTTTGCCAGCCTCTGGCAATTCGCTGCCTCAAGCAACTGCCTATGCCGAGGGCCAACCTTCCTGCCTGCTTACGAAGCGATATTTTAACATAGTGAGACTTGCTTGGGAATGGTGCCGAGTTGTTCCCTGCGCTGGGAAACGGTCGCTCACTTCACCCCTCTGATAGCGATGGGCCCGTTCCTTTCCCTCCGGTTGGCGGGTTTCCCTGTGCTCCCTGCCCTGTGGCTCAGCAGTGCATTTTGGAGGTTACGTTCTTTGCTACAATTACCCCGCTTTCCTGCCTCTGTGTGCTGCCTTTGTTGCCAGCTCTCGGAGGAGAAGCAAAGATGAAAGAGCAGAGATGATTATATTTAATAGCAATGAAAATTGGCATGGTGATTGGGGGCTGTTTTCCTTCCCTCTCTCTCACCTATTGAAGTTGGGAGGTGGCTTTGAAACCATACGTGGTCATCTCACCAGGACCACGCTGGGCTCCACCATGGCACTGGAGGAGAAAGCCAGGGGCATGCTTTACCTGCTTCTGTGTTATCTGAGGTTTCCAGCCTGGCCCCAGTAGTCAGGAAAGTAGCTTTTTTCCCACACTTCTTTTAAATGAAAAGTCCCTTTGCCCCCTTCTGCAAGTGCATGCTGCCCTGGCCCCCCCGGGATTGGCTTGCCTGCCTTTTAGATGCAAATACCTTGCTAATGTACAATGATGGGAAAGGAGCAGCAGAAAGCTAAATGAAGGTCAGCTAAAGCAGTCTTTCCCTAATTCACGCCGGCATTGCCCAGGCTTGCTTGGAAAGCTGCGGGATCAGCTGCCCCTCACCCTGCAACAAGCTGGGATGGTCCTGTCCTGTGGTCCAAGGCCAGTGCAACACTTTCCTGCCGGACGGGGAAATGCTGGATCTGGTCTCTACCGCCTCCCCAGGTATCTCTGCTTTCCCCAGGGCATGAACCACCCCAGGGCTTTTGGTGAACTGTGGCTATGGGGTGGTGGAGAGCTGTAGCCTGTGTTGGCCACTCTTCTTAGGACCCCTTTGCCTTTTCCCACATCTTTTTCCCACTAAACACTCCTTGTTTTTATACAGTGAGAAATTTCATGTGGTTTAACTACTCAGTGGAGGGGTTTTTGCCCTCTTGTTACTCTTACTCACTCTTGGGCTGCATGGAAATTGTTCTTAAAAAGTTTTACATCAATTCATCTGAAGTTGATTCCTTGGCAATCTAAGCAAGGCTGCTATAATCCGTCCACATCTACCTGCACCAGTTTAACTAATAACCCACTTGAAATCCCCGAGGTTAGTTAAAACTAGCCTCTGTGTCTAATTGAAAGGGGTTTTGCAAGGGATTTAACCCTTTGCCTTCCCTTCCTAGTCACAGAGAGCGAGCAGTGACGTCCCAGCTGGCCGCCCGGGAGCTTTCCCTCGCCAGAGGGGAGATCAGGTACCTGTATGGAAATTGTTCAGAGCTGGGGCTGGGGCCAGATGGTTTGAGAGGCCCCTTCCGAGGTTATCAGCTCTGATGAGTTGTCCAAATGCAAAACGTGTTGCATGGAAAGACGGCAGTGAAATCGCTTTTGACTGAACACAGCATCTTTGCAACCATTTACAGGACTGTTGTGCTGGGGAGACTTTAATGCCTCCTTTCCTCTGAGCCGCGACACTGATTTTCCTTTTTCCTGGGCCTTTTCTTTCCTTGTGTTTGTGTCCTGGCTGCACTTAAAGCTGCTTTGTGGCCTTGCAGGGTGACTTGCGCGTTGTCCCTGCAGCTGGTAGTGTTCAAATGGGTCCTGTCGCACCTAAGCAACAGATGGGCTGGTGGCGGACCTGTGCAAAGTATGGGAGATGGCATTTCCAGGAGGCTTTGTGTGGGGTTGTGTTCAATTTTGTGGTCTTTGTTCTCATGCTGTGCAGGGATGAAGTCCATCAGCTGGTACAGCCCATCGACAGGCCATCCGTGTCTCAGAGCGATGGCGTGCACTTGGAAACCTCTCATTGCCCTCAGGTGTGACAACCAGGTAAAGCCAGAAAACCGATGTCAGGAATGCTAAGGAAAGCAATAGCTGGGAAACCTTAAGAGAAGAAATGTGGTCGCAGCCCACCAAGCAGCTGGCAGCTCAGCAGGGTCGCTCTGAGTTTGCCTGATGGGACAGCTCTGGTTTTTCTTTGCTCCTACTTACCTGTGGCCTCTGCTAACAAGCCTGGCCTGGCTGAACTACATTACCAGAACTTCGTGCGCTGTGTTTCTCATCATACCCTCGCAGTCGTGGGCTCCTGCAGGCCCTGTGGCTGAGGTCTTGTCTGGAGGCTGAAGCCTGGTTGATGGGTTCAGGGCAGTCGGTGTGTAGAGGAAAGGGACCGCTTCCAAAGACACGTGGGAAGCCTGTCTTTTCAGATCTTCTCACTAGCATCAGGGCCATCCTTGTCTCATCTGCCGATGTGAAGGGTAAATCTCTCTTCCTTTACTTTATTGTGCTAACAGATCAGGATTTCTTACCCTTTCTAGGTGGGCTTTGTCTGCTAGAGTTCCCTTGTGGAGGAAGGGGCTGTTCATGAGATGGGAATGGAGGAGCTTTTGCAAAGCCCCTTTGTGAAAGGCTTTCAGGGCCAGCTCTGTGAGCTGGACCTGACAAAGTGGGGCTGGAGGGAACAACACCTGCCGCTTTTGTGTGCTGGTATGTGGGTCTCACCAGTGAGTCAACCTACCCCCAAAAGTCTTGGATAGTGCTGGAATTCCTCCAGTGGGGAATCCTTCACAGAGCCCAACCACATCCCTGCCAGTAGGTTTCCCAGTGCTCCTGTCTGATGGAAACTATCACGTAGATGGTGTGTCGTGTAATCGTGGCATTGTGCAAGCATCCTTGAGATCTTTGCTGGAGTGCTGTGACATGGGAGGGGTCATACTCAAACCACCCCTCATGGACAGGGATCCTGACTCACTGGAAGGTGGAGACACTTGCTTAAGACTCTGTAACTTGTCTGCTTGTGATCTCCAGCTTGGACGCGGAGATGCAGATTAGCTTTAAGCTGGCTGGCTAGGGTGCTGCTGGCGGTGGAAGTCCAGCATGGCTGGACCGTCTGGTTGTTTTGCCACTGTCTCAGCTGACTTTTGCAGCCTGTGTGGAGCTCAGCTTCTGCAGCTGCACGATCTGAGCCAGCGAGAGGCTGAGCCAAGATCAGCACCTGTGTTCTTGTTTCTTTTGGCCAGGCCGTCCCATAGGACACTTGCGGCTTTGCCTTCTGGAAGGCGCCCTGGCGTTTGGGCGCTGGATGGAGACGCGGCACTGCAGGGAGAGTTTGGTTTGGCTCTGGGTTCCCTGTCCTGAGCTAGAGCTGGCGAGCTGGGTCCCGAAGGCCTTTTCCTCCCATAGATAGGGATAATATTTCTATTAATGGGGTAGTGTGAAAGTCCAAGCCAAGTGAGCAGAGGTAATGCTGAAAGACCTGCAGGTGTTGGAAAGCTACAAGAAGTCCCTGCTGTGGTGATGTCCTCTCCAGTAGTATACTCCAGGAGGCAGAAATGTTGGTCCGAACAAGGGTTGCTGAGGGTGAGCCAGTCTCTTTGGAGACTGCAGAACAGTATCCTAAAGACAGGTCCTAACAACTGCCTACATCCCTCACCAGTGTCCATGCTTGGCTGAGGAAATAGCTTGTGGCTGTGCTGAAATGTGTAAGGTTGGGTCACAGCCCAGGTGCGGAGCTGTTTGATTTCCTGTGCATCTTACAGCTTATCTCTCAAGTGCTTTCTCAAGAGGCTATCTTGTCTCCTACACCAAACCTCCTCCCTTATTGACTCTCCACTGTCTGATTTCTACACTCAGATTTTGTGACTTACTCCCTTCCTTTGTCTTCTAAGAGTTTGATGCTACCTGGTGGATTCACTGGGGACCTATGAGAAGGGAGGGGTCCATCTCTCCTTTTTCTTCCCTGCAGCCTGCTTCCCTTGATGCAAAGCCTTCCTCCCCATTGTGTTGTGCTGAGTGACCAGGCGTATGTCCCTACTTCAAGCCCATTTTCTTTCCTCACCCTGAAGATGCTCAGAATTTGCTAATAGGGTTTGTAGTTCCTCACAATGACCCCTTTCCTCTAGCACCAGGTGTGGAACAAGCTGCTGCTAATGCTTTGAGACCTCTTTCCTTGGTGGTGGGGCTTCAGGCACAAATCCCAAGCTTAAATTTCCCTTACCATCCTTTTACCACTCCCCCATTGCTATGTTCAGCCAAGGCTGGTGGGACTCTGCCATCCCGGGCAGGAGGCTGGGAGAGGGGCAGGTCCTCTGCGGGCGGTGCCACGGGGCTTGGTGACTTGGCTTGTCCGGTGGAAGAGAAACAGCATCTCCTATTGCCCAACAGAAGCTGCCGCATGGTGTGTTCCTGATAACGTGCGGTGGGAAATCACCTCTCAAACCTGACCCACGGGGCTTGTGCCGATGAGATAAGCCCGCACTGGGTGGGATCTGCCCTGGTTGGTCGTGTTACGCCCGCATTGCACAAAGTGGATTGCTCAGGCAGTCTTACTTCCCTCTCCAATACGTTTGGGGTGACACCCGCACTTTCACCATTCTCGGGGTGGTTTGGGGCACAAGGGGAGGCTGGTGCAATAGGCAGAAGAAGGAGCCAGGAGGGTGGTGAGGCTTCTGCTGCTCAGGCTGGCTGCTGTGGAGCAGAAGGGTTTCAGAGGTGCTTTTAATGGGGAGTCCACAAAAGTTGGACATGCCTCAATGCTTTCCCTGAGCTTGTGAGCTTGACCTGCCAATGGGCAAACCAGCAGCTCAATTCCCTCCCCCCAGGTGCTATCGGTGTGTGGGGCTGCACAGCTGGAGGGAAGCCTGGGAGATTGGTGCGTCCACTCCCCAGCCACGGGGAAGAATTAGTTCATTAAACTGTCCCCAAGACAATAAGCTGCAAATCAAAGGGAGAGGAGGTTAGTCAAGCAGCGTGCACGCTTATCTGCCCTTCGTCGTGCAGCACTCCTTTGGTGCCACACGGCGCCTGGGGGTCCATGGGGCAACCATTGGGGAGTGGGATCAGTGCTTTGGTGGTCTCTCTGGCCAGGCCAGTGTGCGGATTGTGGGCAGATTAGGCTGCATGGGTGGCATAATCGGGAGATGATTGTACCTTCTCTTATCTTAAATGCCGCCTCTTATCTAAAGGTCCTCAATTGTGTCTTCTGCAACAAAAGCTTCCAGGTGTGAGTAGAAATGAGTTTACCAGGTGGCAGCTGTGGTGTGGATGGGTGAGCAGCAGATGCCTGGCAGTGAAGGGCAGCTTGCAATAACTTGTCTTTGGTGCATGACGCTTGTGGAAAGCATCTGGGCCGGTTGATTTCAACCATTTCTTTCCCCTGAACCCCACGCTTTGGGTCTCTGTACCGCCCTGGAGTGTGTGGTTTCATGCCAGCAAGCAGAAAATGGCAGTGAGAATGTGATGAATGAAGGGAAAGGAGCATGGCCCTCCAGCTTCACCATGGTTTTCCAGGACACATCCTCTGCAGCGTTGGGAAACACTTACTCAACTGGTGTAAGGTCTCAGTGAAGGAGCCCCAGTTTCACTGCAGCAAGTGTGTCCTCTCCGGGTGCCATGGTCCGTGGCAGATATCTGCTTTGCTCAAAGCCTATGCAACACTTCGATATAAACTCATTTTGGGAGGGGTGTTTCAGAGCTGTAACAGTTTCTGTTGTTGAATGTGATGACCCAGCTCAATGGAATTGCTTCTCAGCTCCCCAGCTGAAGGAGCTGGGACTGTGTCCTACCCATTGCAGGGGTTCAGTGTTCGAAGTCCTGGTTACAGATGAAACTTTCCCTCTGCCCTGAACCCAGGTGGGCTGTGAGCAGTGCCAGGGCGCACGGCCCACTGGGCAAGGCAGAGCAAGTATCTTGGTGGAAATAGTGACACTATTGCGTTCCCTGATTAGTTGTCTTTCCTAATTTCTCCTAAATTTTGACATGTGTGGACAGAAGAGCACTGTGAATCTTTTTGTCATTAAAAAGTGCCTTTGCTTTCCAGCTGACTCTAGATCCCATTGAAATATTTTGGGGTGGAGGGTAATCAGTCACCCTTAGTGCAAGTATAAGGTGTAATATATATGATTGGATGTTAGAAACTTTGAGCGTTATTGCTCTTGTAGAGGTAATTCTGATCTCCCTCCTTTGTGTTACATAGATGTTACATATGTTTTCATACGCTCAGAGTCATGTTGTGGAGGAGGCACAAAGCAGCAATTTTCTGTTTTTCACTCCCTGCCTAGAGACCTCTGGGGGTCTTTGGGAGAAAAAATGATGAATACTTTTTTATGACAGAGAGAAAATTTATTGTCTTTTTTTTTCAACATTTTTTCTGTCAAGTGGGAAGCTGCTCAGTTTGTAATGTGGTCAAGCCCATGGAGATGGGGGAAGATAAACCCTGAATGATCAAGGCGTTAGACATCAGAGGTAACTTCTGAAATGTCAGGAAGGAAAAGGATCTTTAAGCCACGCACCCTGGCTCAGCAAAGCTGTTGCAGTGACGTTTCCTACTTGGGTAACTACATCTGCGCGCTTCCCCTGCGGGCTCGGATGACAAAATGACTTGTTGATGTTAGTGGTGTCCCCTTCCAAGTGATGTGGCCCTTCACCACAAGCATTGGAAGGCTACTGTGACCCTCAGGTTGGTGAGGAAATCAAAGGGAATTCAGGCAGGGGCTCTCCTGTCCCTGGAAAACTCTTGCAAATTCTTGCCTTGGACTGAACCACAAGGGAAAAGTGACCAAATAAATGGGAGACCTCCAGAGCAGAGATGTCTCAGGCACAGGATCTGTCCAGAGCAGCAGGCTGCTTGAACTAGACTCCCTTCCTGACAGGCACAGACCTGTTTAGGCTCTCCAAGGGACAGTGGAAAACATCACTGGGTGTTTTTCTACATGAGTTTTCGTTTGGTCTGTCTGAAGTTTGGGACCTTCAGTTCCCTCAGTCAGTGGCCCAATTAATAGCAGACGCTTCAGGGTCACATAAAGCTGTTAAGTTTAATGCTACTGCTTTGGTAGCCCCTGCCAAGGAAAGTGCCTTTCTTTTGAAGGGGTGGGGTGGTAGGGCGATGCTTCCTCTGGGTGCATCTGCAGGGAGGGAGAAAGGGATCTGATCTGGAGTCTAATTCCAGAGATCTGAGCCAAAGGACCTGGCACTGGGGATGAGTATAGCGAGGATGTTGTCTCACCTGGGTGCTGAGACGTGACAATGCACCCTGGTGTAGGTGTGAAATGTCGGCAGTGAATGTTTACCAACGGTGCCTGATGTGATGTGCAAGGACCTGCCTGTCATTTTGGACCATCTGTTTCTTCTTGTGGAAGTGTCTCTTGCCTTTCCTGGTGTCTTCCTCAGCCTGGTTCTTCTCTTTCCACTCATGGTCCCCGCTGCAGGTGCTACTCTCTCCCTCTCCCCAGTTTTCCACCCTGAGCCTGCTCTGTAGCCTTCCTCCTGCCAACATACCAGTATCTTGGGTTTGGGTTTGATTTTTTGTGGTGGGTTTGATCCCTGAAGCAGTACCCCTCTTGTGTACTCATTTTACTTCGTTCAAGTGGTTCTTGCTGTCTCTCCCTCTCCTTTGTGTGGAA
This sequence comes from Stercorarius parasiticus, assembly GCA_013396915.1. Classification (NCBI taxonomy): domain Eukaryota; kingdom Metazoa; phylum Chordata; class Aves; order Charadriiformes; family Stercorariidae; genus Stercorarius; species Stercorarius parasiticus. Next base: position 159,111 of record VWZL01003476.1, on the reverse strand, counting down.
GACACGCTCTGACTATGTATCTCTGACTTCCAATTGCTCAAGCCCTGGGGACTGGAGAGCTTGTCCTGACGTGATCCTCTAACACGTGGAGTGTACCCCTAACAGAGGGGTGAAAGCATTTGTTGCCAAACTGACTAGGGAAAATGGAAAATGCTTGCCTGACTGTATTCAAGCCCTTATGGTGGCTCTCCCAAAGGACTCTGCTCAGGGAAGAAAGTCCCCTGGTCTTTTTTCCTTCCCTATTCAAGGCTGGTCAGCGCTGTGGGAGCGTGTTCTTGTGTTCCCAGGGGTAATTCTTACCCTCACCCCACAGCATTGGGTCCCCGGTGCAGGGAGAAGGGACGATGACCCCATCATGGCCTCACTCAGAGTGGAAAGGCAGACTGACATGTGATGTGAGGAGATGTCAAGTGGGCAGTTATTGTAGCCGGTTTTGCCTTGCTTTTGGTGCTGGAATGGGGGTTCACCCATTGCTCTCCCACCTCTGAGGCAGACGTTGTATTCTGCTTTGGGGATGCCTTTCTCCAAGGGAAAGGGTGAAGACCCGCGAGGAGCAACCCCAGCAAGAGCTGATCATGTCATCCTGCTCGGTGCCGGGCACTGTCTGCCTCCGCAGGGACAGCCCCAGCCACCACCGCGGGGTTTGGATGGGCACAGGGTGTCCCCCACCCTGGCACTTCTCCTCTGGCCATGGCTGGTTCTTGCTTTGTGCTTTCTCCTCCCCAGGCGGATGATAAAGGAAGGAGAGCATTTCCCAGGAAATCTCTTCGGCACAGTATTTCTCTTGCGGGACTGATGTGTTGTGCACTCTTCTTTCTGGCTAATTCAAGCAAACGCACACAAATAACACTGCTTTTATCTGCCCAGGTCCAGACCGTGCTCAAAGCCTCCTCTTGACGTGACTCACTCCTGGGCAAGCCGTGGAGAAAACAGATGTGGTAATTCGGTTGCAGATCCCGTCCTTTTCTCACGGCCCTGTGGTCAACCAGCTTTGTCAGATGTGCCCTGGGTGGCTGATGGAGGAGTGAGGTCCTCCGAGCAGGAGCCTTGCATCAGCCAAATGCCTGCTCCTGTCCCGCTCCAGCCCTCCCAGAGGGATCCTCCTGGTTTGTGGGGGCACTCGTTCCCACAGCCAATTTGGGATGCCATTTTCTATCAGCTGAACCAGTTTGGTTCTGGTGGAGGTGTTGGTGTAAACTGGGTTCTCGATTGGGTAGTTTGTAAGTAGTAGTTCATAAAAAACGTGCATCATGCCATTTGTTGATGTCCTCCCCTCTGCAGGCTTCTGAGAGGGTAAATTTTGTTAGCTGAATTTTTTTTTTTATTTTTTGCAAAACGACATTTTTTTTGTTATCCTTCTGTTCCCTTTCTCCTGTTTTCCCTTTCTGTGTCCTCCTTTTTGATCCTGAAGTAAAACCTCAGTGTAAAGAAAAATCCATATTTTAGGAAAACAACCACATAAAACTGAAGGGGGAAGGTGGAATCCAATTTGATGAATAATAAATAATCTCAGGCTCAGAAAAGCCTCAGCTATTTTTCTCAAAGCAGCCAGTGCGCTGCTAGCTTGATGCGCTGCCGTAAATATTGGCCAGGTTCTTTCAACTCTTCTGAAGGCAAATGAGAAGCAGTTGCCAGGTTTGCTTGGTATTGCGCGTCTGGGATGATGAAAGGGCCAAAGAGTCGGGGAGATCTGTAATTGTGAGTGGGGTGCTCAGCCATGCGGTCTGGGAGCCCAAGCGCCGAGGTGCAGCAGGGAGGCACGCGCTTGATGTGGGAATCTCCCTTCGCCACGGTTTCTACTTGCCAAACACCAGCCTGGAAGATAACTCGCACTGGCTCCAGGATGGGAGGATGCTAAAAGCGTTCCTGCCCAGACGAAGAGACGAAGCTCGGTGACGTGGCGCCAGGGTGCATCTCCGGGCACTTGCATCGCTGCTCAAGGGTGAGGGGTTTGGAGCGCTGACACTCCCCGTGCACCTCGTGGTGGTGGAGCAGTTGGACGTCAGTGGGCAGGTTGGTGCTGTGATGCCTTTCCTTCCTTCCTTGTGCCTTAGAGAAGCATTTTTGCTTCCTCAAGTCCCACACGTGACAGATGAAGCTTTGTCCTCTCTCTATTTTCAGTGAATCAAATTCTGCTTTCCTTTGCCGTCTTCTTCGGATGCCATAGAGCCCTTCTGCTTGACACCCTGGTGACTCTTAAACTCGCAGACTTGTCTGTCTCCGCATCTCTGCGTGCTTACAAAGCCCTTGCTGCTGTGCAGTTCCAGGGCAGCCATCCTTCAGCCTGCCCCAGGCCAGGTTGGTGCGGGATTGTGCATGGTCCCTTTCGGCATGGCCCAAGCCTTGGATTTGGGCTTTTCCCCAGCCATGCCCAGCACAGGGCTTGAGTACAGGCCTGAAGGAGGAGATAAGTACAGCCTCCGTGGGTCCAACTGGAAGCATCTCCTGTTTCCAACAGCAACTGTGAGGGATACCGTGAGGTTAAAAGAAGAATTAGGGGCATGTGTAGACCCGTCTTTCCCTGGCAGGCAGCCGTTGGCAAGCCGTGGTTTAAGCTCTGCTTCCCCAGCATAGGTGGTTTGCAGTCCATCATGATTAAGAGAGGATGACTTATTCTCTAGGAATTTATAGCCTCCTTTTTTATCACAACTTAAGCTTGTCCTCCAGGCTCTGTGGAAGTGCCCCCATCACCAAGGCTGCTGTTACTTTCCTGAGGCTGCTCTACACCCTGAGGATCGGGATCCAGGCGGTGCCTGCTCTGCCATGGTGAGGAGGGCAGTGAAACCTTTCCATTTCTTCCTGCTCTTTCACCTTGTAGGTTTAAGACTGAGGAGGACGACATTTTGGGCTGGGAGATGTCCTGCTCTTCACTGGCAAGGACTTTTCTCTGTTTCCTTGTGGTGGCTGATATCGCACCTTCACACCTGACTTGACTGGCCGAACTGTTGAAGAGACCAAGTCCTTGAGAATAGTTATCTGAAGAACAAGAAAGATTTGGGAATGTTTATCCATTAGCTTACCTAGGGGTTATTAATGACTTTTCAGTGGAGCCAATTAAGCAGGTGTGTTGATGAGGACATAGCAAGAGCTGCATTGCTGCCAAGATAAACATCACGTAAGTGGTCTCTAATGCTCTCCTGGTGTACATGCTGTTGGTGCTACCCCGAGGGCTCAAGCAGCTGTGAAACCCTCTTGCCCCTGATCTGAGAGGGTTTTGCTGTTGCTGGTAGGTTGGGTTGTGGGTGGGTTTTTTTTTTTTTTTAGCAACTTGGCCAAGGAGGGTTTCTTCCAGCAGCACTGTCCTGGGGAGCCTGGCTGCGGTCCCTGCCTGTGCCCGGCTGTGCCGCAGTCGGCCCCAGTAGCATCGCCGCCATTTCCATGACAACGGCACGTGTGCGGCCGTAATAAAGTCATATTACAGCTGCTTCCCTGTGTGTGCAGGCAGGAAAGGAGTTATCTGAGGTAAGAGCTTGAATGCCTTGCAGAGGAGCGTTTTGGCTGGGGAAAGGCAGACTTTCCAGCAGCTAGGGAGGCTGTTTGTGCAGTGCTGGAAAGGCTAACGAAGATTGAGTGAGTTTTCTGGGATAGTTTTTTGCTCTGCCAAGTAGATTTCATGCACGCTTGTAGTAGGAGCTAAATTTAAAGGGTGGTTGTCCAGAAAGGGCGACGGAGCAGGTCTCTGAAGTCTCTACCTGTCCCACAGGGTAATAACATGGGTTGTGTATTTTCTTGGAAGTGGCTTTAAAGGTTGCTGTGGGATCCAGTCCCAGCTTGGAGTCATCTGCTGGGGTGGCTGTTGATCACAGGCCGTGTGTCAACAGCCAGGCTGCGGGGAGAGCTCGACACAGCCCTTGAATTTCATCTCCTAAGAGCAAGAGCCAGGCAGGACTGTGTTTTGGGTTGGCCAGTGATGAAGATGAGACCATGCTTGCTCTCTTGCTATGGACAGGCTGGTGGACAGAGCTGCTTTGTTGGCTCTCAGCAGTTACCAGCATCCTTTGAGCTGACCTGGGAGGAAAATGGAAAGGTTTGTTTGTTCTGCAGACCCTGGTCCATCCTACTCTCCTCCCATCATCCCTCTTTCACCTCTCTGCTGGGGTAGTCAGGGTGCCACCCTCTCTCATGGTAGGTGACCTTTGGGCCAAATGACTTGCGTGGTCCCTGTTCCCTCTGCAACAGCCTGCTCACCTCTGATGGGGTCAGGCGTGAGCGGCAAAGCCCATGGCACGTGTTACACTAGTAGAGTAGGGGCTGCAGCTGATGCTGGGAGCCACACGGCTTGGCAGATGATGCCTTTGCAACATCCTGACGTTGTTTCCTCCTCTGGAGCATGTGTTGTAGTCTAAAGGTGTCCGTTTGGTACCTCTGGAAGCCTCCTCCTAATGAGGCCATGGTGGGACTGTTGGTTGGTTGTACTCCAGCGCTGTCAGTGCGGCAGCTGAGTTTGCAGACATCCAAAACGAGTCCTTCGACCCCAGCGTGGCAGTTCCGGCGCTTTGCTTAAAACCAGGAACCCTTTTAATGTGGTGAGACCTGGCTTTCCCTGTCCAGTTCAATTACAATTAGTAAAGTGAGACTCCTGGAGAGGCTTAGGAGCACAATTTCTACTTAAATATCTAAACCATACACGAGACCAAGGGGATTTAGGTGCTACGTGGGTTTTGGAGCTGTGCTGAAGCGGGAACGGGGATGCTGGGGTGGGGAGGACACCGGGGGAACTTGCTGCTTTCTGAGAACACCAGATGCATCTTGGTGAGGTTTCTTTGGTCTCTCCCTGCTCAGCCTCGTGGGGTAACATCAAAGGAAGCTGCCAGTGGAAATGAATAGAGACCGTGGTAACGCCTCGTCATGGGAGAGCCCTGGGAGCCCTGGCCAGGGGAAACGTGCCTGCCCGGCTCCATTTGGGCTGGTGAGGCTGGCTATTCCCAGTGCAAAGTGTGCGGCTGTGCTAGCCCTTCCCTGGGGATGGGACTGTCAGACACTGCCCGGGGCAGCTGCTTACAGCAGAAATTATGGCAAGCGCCAGTGAGGTGTCACAGCCCAAGGAAGCTCCCAGAAGGTTTTAGGGGAAGGATTTGGGTGTTGGTTAAGAAGGGTCAGGCTCCAGATATTGTCAAATGTCACAGAGGTTCAGGACCACAAACACCCTGCGGTTTACTGTCTTCCTCCGCACAGTCCCTGCCACCACCTCTCCTGTGTCCCCCGTGACGTGGCTGTGAGCTGTGTGTGTGTTTTGGAGGTGTCACTCGGGCAACACCCACGAACCCACCCGGCGGGTGTGAAAACCAGGGGCTGGGCCCTGCCGCGGGGATTTCAGCAGTTCTGAAGCATCCTCTCTGCTCAGCTGAGCTTGGCTCGCTTTCAGCAGTCTTTCACTCCAGCACCAAATTCATCCTCGGAAAGTGTAATATTCATGAATGAGACATGTTAATTAGCAAGCCGTCTGCTCCCTGCTTTGGCATGTGAGTAGGTGGTGTTACCTCTGGAATTAGGTTGAAATCCAGTTGGTATTTAGGTGCATTTGATTTGCAAGAGCTTGGAGGCCCCTGAAAGAGCCCCTCTAAAGCGCATTGAGCTACATGCAACCTTCACGTTCCATGTTTTCTCTCTTTAGGTCTGGGGCACGCAAGGAGAGCCCATTCCCAAGCTGGTATCCCCCAGCCATCTGAATAAACTGTGGACAGCCCACCACCAGCAGTCGGAACAGATCCTGTCCTTCGTGAGTGCATGCTCTGTGCTGGCAGAGCATCTGTAAAAAGAGCCATGATTATCTTGGACTTTGTCATGGAAGTTGCTCAGGGGAAGTTTATTCTCAAATGGCACTTGATCTTTGGTTGGAAGTCAAACGAGCAAATCCTGGTTATGCAGCTTTGCATGTAGCTTTGCTGCTGTCCCCAGCCTGGAGGAATATTCCTGCCTCTGTTAGAGAGTTATAAACCCAAGGGTTGTGTTTCAGCCCGTTATTGAACTCTGACAGCATGAAAGTGAAGACAAAAAGGTTACAAACACTATCAAACCCACTTAATTACAAATCAATGGTTGGCTATTTCCACCACCAACGTTGTTCCAGCGCTAGTATGTAGTCTTCAAGTATCCGTAAGTTTTGGCAACTTCTCTATGAGGAGCCAGGAACTCTGGAATCAGCTTTTTTTCCTCAAATCTTTTCAAGAAGTCTCCTCCTCCTACTAAATTCTAGGAGTAAGGAGGTATAGAGTGAAGATGCTAAAAAAGACTATGAATCTCACTTGTGTTGTAGTTGAGAAACAGAAGTTTCTTCTCTTTAGCAAATGACTTCCAATGGTTTCAACATTCGATTCTTTTTTTTTCTTTTCATTTTGTCACAGAAAAAAAATTAAAGGAAAGCATGGGGGAGAAGTAATGAAAAGGCCAAATGTTTCATTTTCTGGTTAATCTCTTAAGAACTTTAAAGAAGTGGATCATGCTAATTTCTGGAAAAAAGAAGAGAAATTCTGCTTTGTGCATGTGATTTTTTTTTTTTTTTATTATTTCCCCCCCCACACTTGAAACAATTCATCCTGCCTTAAATTAAAATGTTCGATTTGGAAACTGGGGCAGAAGGTGAGTGTTTGTGGGTGTGTTGGCAGGGGCATCGTGGGGGGATAAAAGCTTTTGGAAGGGCAGCACGCAGCCCCAGCGCTGCAGGATGAGCTATCCTGGGACTCCCTCCTGGTAAAACCATGGCGGGTGCTGCTGGGGTGGACAAGGAGGTGAAGACGCCAGCCCAGAAAATCTTTAAATACTTCCAACACAGGAACTCAGCCCCCACTCCTGTTAATTTTGGGAGCTACTCCCAGCTGCTCTGTCTGGGTCTGGGAGATGCCCTGCTCCCGGGGCCAGCAGCCTGGGCGCCCAGCATCCCCCAGGACAGCACCTTGCCCTCTCTGCCTGGGTGTTTTGCTGGGCATCAAAGGGACTGGAGGAAAAACCCAGCTGCAATGAGGGGTGTGTGCCCTCCTTTCCTGTCAAAGCCCCTCTGGAAGACATTCATTGCTAATGCCATGTTTCTCTCATTTGAAGGAAGATTTCTGCATCCCTGCTCTGGACCACATGGATCTCCATTGTGGGACCTTGACCTGAGGGTAGGTGGAGGTTTAGCTGAGCCCGTGAACTCCTGGTTATCTGTGGGGTGGTGGTGCTCCTGAGCCAGGCTCAATGAGAGGGACTGAGCTGGGTGAGTCGTTTCCTTCCTGCCTTTTCTGAGTCTTTTCCCACCAGTGTCACCCAGCTCACCAAACACTGGCACTCTGGGGCCGCTTCTCCATGGCAGTTTACTCGGAGCAAAGGTGTCGGGTGCACCCAGCCGCACTCCCCGAGGTGCCGGCTAACTCTGAGAGCAGCGAGGCATCCTTTGCTGGCGCCTTCAGAAGCAAATCCTGCAGCAGGGGACCGCTGTTGCGCCTGCTTTCCCCAGCTGATGATGTTGGGGAGGAGAAGGCACGTGGGGAGAGAATGACTTCACGGATCTGCTCTGGGAATCGGTCACCCCCTCCTCACAGCGAGGGCTGCTGGAAGGGAGCCCGGGCGAAGCGCTGCCAACGATGTCTTCATCCTCATACCCCGTTATGGGCAGTGTTTGCAAACGCTGAGGCGATGCTGTTCAGTGAGGAGCCAGCCAGCTCGGCTGATAAACGTGGCTTTTGGTGGCTCCACTCAAAGCCTCAAGAGCCTCACGGTGTGTTTTGGCTCACAGCGGTGGGTTTGGATGGCTCCATGGGAGTGGAAGAGGTGAAAGGAGAAAGCTGTCTATTTGTCTGTTTTTCTTAAAGTAAATGAGCTCCGCCTGAACGATCAACCCAGTATGGCTGTTTCTAGACCCCACAGTCTGCAAGACGAGGATTTTATGGATTTACAGATGTGATGTTCTCCAGATACACCTGAAGCACATGATGGGGGTCTCTGAATGCAGCTCAGCTCCCTTGGGCTGAATCGATCGCTGGGGAAACGAACCCAGGCCTCGGCACACTGTGAGGTATCCCTGCAACCCACCACCGCAACAGAAGAGCACTGCAGGAAAACTCCAGTCCTGGTGCAAGGGCTGCATGTGGCCAGAGCCCATCGCTGTGTGTTGTGCAGGGAGGACCCCCGTCCCCCTCAACCCCCACGCGGGGCTGCTTTTGCAAGAGCAAGAAGCAGGTTCATCAAAGGCATCTCCACTGGAGTGCTAAAAGTGCTTTGAAATGATCTGGTTTGCACTGGGAAGGCAGAGAAATGCAGAACAGATGGTTCTTGTAAGCTGTCTCACATGAAATGCTAAAGGATGGAGGCAATTAATCAATTAATTACACTAGCCTCATAGGAAGGGTGCTGGCCACGGCCCTGGTTAGTGGTTGATGGGGCTGTGGAAGGCGGCTGCTCCCTTGCTTTGATCCAAACCAGCGTGAGCGCCCATGCTGGCTGTCCGGAAACCCGGGGTCGTGATGGCATCCTACGGTGCCAGAGCCTGAGATGAGAGATGGCTTCTCTTTGAAGTCAGGATCAATAATCTGTGAAAATAAAATAAAAAGGAGGACCTGCTCCTCTCTGCTCCCCCAGTAGGGAAGATGTGGCAAAGCCTTACCCGTGTTCAGGTTAGTGCTCTAAGAGAGGAGATCTGTAGCAGCCTATCTTCTCAATAATGAACCCATTCCAGTCCTGTGGTTAATTATATTAAACCATTATGGGATTTAGCTCATTTACCCCATGCTTTTTCACACCCTGGGTGTCCACATGATGTCAAGTACAAGACGAAGCAATTAGGGCAGGTGGACTCCATGTACCCAGCTCCTCCACTGCTGCGGGATGTGGCCGTGCCTCGGCCCTGTGCTGGCTTCTCCGCCCAATGATGGTGAGCTCAGAGGTGTTGAGGATTATGTCAGCCACATGCTGGGTATCCCAAGCAGGAGATAACGCAGTGGTTGTGTCTGGAGCGCTCTGGAAGACCCAGTGCGCGGCTGGGAGCTGTTGCATCTTGCTGTGCAATGAAACGCTGCCACACCTGTGCAAATTTCCCCGTAGCCTGGGGCTTGGGTGGAAATGTTGTTGGATCATTAAATAGAGCTGCTTGAGAGCTACTTGAAGATGGAAGATGTGAAATCAGGCATATGAAATGGTGATCGTGTCTAGACGATCCCCTGAGCATCTGCCTGCCTCCAACAGAGCCACTGTTTGCAGCAACTCTGGTTCTCGGCTTGTGCCCCTGGAGGGACGGGCAGAGCTTGCTCCCACAGAAAGCCTGGCTAAGCTTCCTCTCCATCTTGGCAGAGCGGTTGGGGCTCTCCTGAAAAGGCCACGATGTCACCTTGCATTGAGGAGCCAGCCAGCGAGTTCAGGTTGGTGGTGCCTGTTAGGGCAGGACCTGCAGGAGATCCAGGAAGGGGTGTGCAGATCTGGGACGCAGACCCCAGGTGCTGGACTTGAGGCAGAGTTGGTCCTGCTTTGTGGAAACATCCACATATCCACGTTGCTTTTAGAAAGGCTCTGCTTAAGTTCTCTGTGTTTGTGCCTTCTCCTGGCGGCCTCCTTCCCCTGACTGAGATCCCAAGGAATTGGGAAGGAAGCTGGGTGGGAGAAAAAGCCTTTTAGTTTGAAAGGAGCCACAGAGTGAGTTGACACATGCCCCGGCCTCATGCATTTTGGATCTTCCTTACCGTGTTGCTACATGCAGCCCAGAAGGCTGCTCTGAGCAGCTCGCTGCCTGTCTGCATCCCTGGGGGATTCTGTGTTGCTCACTCACCTTCCCTTCCCAGGGCATGAGAAGAATTCCCGAGAGCCAGGACCGAGCACTGGGGTCTGATAATGCAACATCTTTTCCATTGGTAGTCAAAACCGCAGGGTAGCAAGCTAACTTCATGCCACATGTTCATCCTACAGCTCCTGAATGGAGAATGCCATGTCTTACCTCGGGGCAAGGGGGTAGATCAGATCACAGGAGCCACAGTTTTCCCTTGGAGACTTGTGCAGAGCTGGAGCAGCTCCAAGTGCAGCTCCCAGGCTTGGTGCCTGCTCCGTGCCAGGATGCGTTGGTTGAGGGGCTGATGGAGCACCCAGGTTTTGGCTGGCAGAAGCAGCCAGGCCACCGGTGCTATGAAACCTGCAGGATCCTGCTGCAAGACCAGCTCAGCTGCTTTTTTCGGAGGAGCCGCCTGCTCTGGTGCAGAGCAGGGCCGGAGACTATTTACTGGTGAGGAAGCGCAGAATGGGTTCAAAAGTGGATGTTTTGGGAGTGATTTCAGCCTGGAGCATCTGTTTGGGGTAGCTGTGGGGCACAAGCCATGGTACCTGGATGGGTGAAGTATCCCCAGCCCATGAGCGTGTTTCATGAGGCTGTTTCCTTTGGTGCTGCCTGCTCCCTCCACGCAGCTTGTTGCTAACGAATCTCTGCATCCTGCCTAGGAGACAGACTGACGCTGGCACAGCATCAGCCAGGCTTCGGCCGGTACCCAGGGTGCCTGGTAGAAGAAGAGCTGTCACGCTGCGGCTGAAACCCAAATGCAATTACACCGTGTCTGCGAGGCCGTGAGGAGCTTGCCTGTGTCAGGAGGCAGACTGCTTCACTGCCTGCAGAAGGTACTGGCAGCCGCCAGCAACTGGTTGCTGCTTATCACTGAAGCATCATTGACTTTTACCAGCAGCTTCTCCTCTCTGTAACGGCGGCTCCGAGGCACTCTCCTGGCTGGGGCAGAGGGAAGCGGAGCCGGCAGGGTGAGGCTGGATGGAGGAGCAGCAGTTTTCAGTACAAATAAATGAGGCACAGGCAACTTGTTTTCCTCCTGTTTCACTGCTGGTTGCCTTCTGTGCCTGTACAGTGAGATGTCAGGCTGGGATGTTCCCTTTGTCTCTGTGGGTCTGCGTGGCATCGGGTTGGTCTGTAAACCCGTCCCCTGCATGGGGACAGATGCAAATGGTCACCTACTGCCTCTCCAGGCGATGTTCAGCACGCGCCTCCCTGCACTCCTGCCGCCTCCTTGCAGTCGTAGCTCAGAAGCATCTCCTATCTTTAGCTTTACAGCTCCGAAGTGCATGTTGGCTTCATCACATGTTTAGCACTGACTGTGGGATGTGCCCAAATATTAAGTAACTTCCCAAGCTGGGTCTGGCTTGGACTGATGGGATCTAGGACTGTTTCTTTCCAATTGGGTCACGGAGGGCATTTGGATAGGTAGAGGAGATGCTGCCCTCCCCAACCTGCTGGTGGGAGAGGCGATAGCCAGGAGAGAGCTGGGTTGAAGGTTTGCTTGGAGAAAGTCTACTGGGGATGTCTCGCTGGGCCTAAAGATACCTTCAGCATTTTGTCCCTTCATCAGGTGTCCCGTCACTGTCAGAGGGGATATTTGGGAACCAAAAGCACAACTCTAGAGCTTGATTTTGGGTTCCTCTTTCTTAGGAAGAGGGCTTGGCATGTGGGATCTGCCTTTCCCCTGCAGGAAAGGGGCTGGGGAGCCCAACAGGATGAATAACACGATGGCTGTACCCCCCCTCCCCCAAGGCGGCCTCGGGCAGCTCCCGTTAGATCACTTTAAATCCAGCCCTGCTTGGCCTCTGTGTCTGATTTAAACAGCATGACCGAATACTTGCCAACGGGGAAGCCTTGTTTGATTGTGGAGGTAATAAGATGATTTGAACACAAGAGCTGATAGTTTCAAGTAACTGAAACTTAACCTCCCCGTATAAAGCGTTATTGTCCCGCCACAGAAATCCTCTGTCCGGGAGAGCACAGCTGCGGGGAAAATAAATGCTGCTCTTCTTTTTTTTTTTTTTTTTTTTTTTTTTTTTTTCTTTCTTTCTTTCTCTTTTTGCTGTTTGTTTGTTTAAAACCCGGGCACCTCGGGTTGGTTTGCTCTTGTCAGCCGTGGCGGAGTGGTGGTGGGATGCGGGCGCTGAGCTCTGCCCAGGGAGCTGGGGCTCCCCAGGGGACTGCGGGGCAAATTCCATTTAATTCAGGGAATTGAATCCCAAGCAAAGCCCCATTAATTAAATCCCAATGGCCCCATTGAAGTTAAATGTGGGCTTTGGCTGCTGGTGTCAGAGGGGTCGGGGCTGGGACCTACTGCCAGGTGTTAAGCACATCTGCCCTACCCACCTCAGCAGGATGGGCTGCCCTGCCCAGACATGAGCACACGGCTGGGATCCTGCTCCCCAGGCACTGCCATGCTCGCAGAGCACTTAGAATGGCAGCGGATACCCTCTTTGTGCTTTCCCTCCCCTGTGCAGGTCCCGGCTCCAGACCAAGCCCACCTTGCTCCATTAAAGCCCTCCGTGAAACCTCACCAAGCAGCAGCTGCTAATTCTTCAGTCACCTTGACACCGTCTCCTGATACAGAAACAGCTCGTCGCTGCCTGTAGCCAGCAGGAATGCCAGATCCTGCCAGCATCTGTTTTGGATGTCGAGGCAAAATGGGTCAGGGATGGTTTTATCTGGGGCTGGAAAACTGCTACCACAGAGAGTGTTGCACCAGGGCTGCCGCTCGCATGCTGCCGCTGTGACGGGAGGCCGGGAGAAGCACTCCCAGACAGGCTGGAGACACCTGGCCTGGCGGCCGTATTGCCCGACCCGCGCACCCATGTTGCTTTTCAGACTGTGTTTGTGAAGGTAAGGAGATTTTATTTGGTTTGCTTAGTTTTATTTTTTAAAAGCTTCCTATTTTCACAAATTCCTTGCCCACGCAAATCAGCAGGGTGGACAGGCAGGGTGTCAGTCCAATTGGTTTTGGGTATGCTCAGAAATCCCCACAGGGATTTTTTTTTTTTTTCTGGGATACTCTCTTCCTGCTCGTAGCTACCATAAGAACATTTCTTCTGATAAGTTGCACTTATGTATTTGTCCAAACACACAGCAGCCGAAGCCTGCATTTGTATGTGTGCTCAAATGTCTTCCAAAAGCCACTCCTACCACCCCTGCAAAATAGTTGGAGGGTGACACAAGAATGATAACTATCTGGCCAACCGGAATGCTTTGGAGTGAATGAACGGGAGTTGTGAATGGGAACGGCTCTGGGCAAGTAGCGCTGCGGTGGTGGTGACTTCACTCGGTGTGAGACCGAAATAACCGAGGCAATGCCCTTGTATCCCAGGGGAGAGGCAAAGACCCCGAGCACCCGGCTCAGGAAAGTCTCTCGCTCATGAAAGAGGCTTCAGGAGATGCTTCATCCAAGCTTTTATGCTGGCATGGATTGAGGTCTGGATTTGTGCTTAATGGTTCACACTGAAATCTGTGCTTAACTCAAGGTCATCTCGCAAAGGGGAAGCAGTGATTTGTAACCTGTTGCGGGAGTCAGCTCTCCTGTTCATCCAAGCTCTCGGCTTCGTCACGGGATATTTGTCAAAGATGTAAGAAATTCTGCTGCTTGGGACTGAAATAATGTCACTTTATTGTTAATACCCAGAGAAAGCCTCAGAGACTATGTCCATACTAAACGCTGGTTCCCGTGCTAGTAAAATCCTGCTGGTGTAAGCATGTTTCTAGACAAATGTGATTTTTTTCTTTACTCTCGGGAGCTAGTGAAGTTTTATTATTTTTTATTATTTTTCAAGTGTCGCCTCTACAAGCTACTCAAACTTCTCCAAGGGAATATCTTTGCCATTACTACTAAGCAGGTGCTTTTTAAAAGGATTAGAAAAATGAAGGCTGAAATGAAATCCAGGAATAATCAAATTATCCAGTTCTGAAATTGATTCTAAACCCAAACCTTTTTGGAGAAATTTCTGTATGAAAAATTGTGAGGGATGCGTATCGACTCTTCTGACTCGGCACCCAGCCACAAATCATTTGTGACTTGGGCAAGAAACATGCGTAGCTTTGGTGGTGGCTAAATTTCCATCAGCGGAGATGCCCTCGCAGGTGAAAGGGCTGCTTTTCAGCCCAAAATTGGGTTCTGTGGCAGGGATCGTCCCCGCAGGGTATTCCTGCTGCCTTTGCCGCTCCCCACTGGTGATGCTCAGGCTGCCCCCTTCCCTCCAAATGGTTTTCCGTGGGGACTTTGGTGTTCCCAGTTGACATGTTCCCAGCTCTCTTTCTGACAGTGAGATGTCTTGGGCGATGGGGTTGCTGAGGTGCTGAACCTCCCAGTACACACCACCCAGTGCGGGAGGCAGGAGGGGACACCAGGTCCTGAGCCCAGGGCTCACTTTCTCCTCCTCTCCGGGTGACTCTGGGGCAGAGGCTGCCGCTCCTTCCACCAGCACATGACACCCAAACCCATGAGTTGTTTTGCATCCCCTCAGTGATTTTCCTCTGGTTTATGGGCGTCTTCCTCAGTCTTCTTTGGAATGCTTGGGTTTTTGCTTCAAAACATTGCAATAGTGGGAAATGGTTTTGACAGAAGATCCAGCCCTTTTTTCTTTCATGTCCTCAGCATGGAGGCAGCAAATGTTAGAAGAAAACCCCGAGTATTTTCCGGATGGCGATTCTCAGCCACTGTCATGGGCACTGGGGAAATGCAAGAGCACTTGCCTAACAGCCGTTGTAAACTTTGCTCTGCCGGCAGCACCCTGAGTCTGCCACTTGCTCTTATTTTCCCCAGGGCAGTGGGGAACCGAGTCTCCAAGTTCAACATAAGTTTCATGGTCCACGTATACCACAACCCCCACTGCAAATGGCCCAGCTTGGCTCCGTGCCCCCAGAGGTGCTGACAGTGGGGGGCTCCATGGACCACGTGTCCCTGCACTTTGCATCTCTCCTAGCCCCCATCTGCAGCACATGCGCAGTTCCCTCAGGGATTGCTTGTGACCCAGGACCCCACCACTCCCGGACCTGAATCTCTAGCTCTTCTGCGTTTCATTTCTTCTCTCTGCTGTCCATAATTAGGGGCAGAGCTCAGACAACAGACCCACGTAGGAGTGGGAATGGTAGTTGATGTGGCTCAGGCTGGCTAAGGAGGACCTCGATAATGGACTCAAGCCACAAGACCTAGGGTAGCTGTACTCCGGGATGGGTGTGATCTCCCTGAAGACTTCCCTGAGTCCTTGACTTCTTGACTCGGGGTCCTTCAGCGTGTACCAGACTCAGATCCCAGGAAGCTCCAAGTCACATGTCACTTCTGCAAAGTCTTGGACTGTCCATCTCAAGCCAGAGGTGCCTGATGAAGCTCTTGTTATCTTCCACAGGGGTCCACAGCAGGGACCCTGGCTCTGTTTGCATCTCCCCGAGTAGAGGTAGCTCTGACTGCCAGTGTAGCATCACTCTTCTCCTCCACCAGAGACGCACAAACAGGGAAACTAGGCCAAAACATGGCGCTTTATCTGCCTTGTCTCTTGAGAAATCTCTTTTTCTTCATTTCTTTGGTGACCTGTGCCTTAGCCTAGCTGGGCAAGAGCTGTTTTATGATGTGTGGCTGGAAAAGAGAGGCTGAATCAGAGAGTTTTGGCAGTGGCCGGGCTGAAGGTGGGGTTTGAGCATGGTACCAGCTGCAGGAGCTGCGAGGGCTTGAGCAGGCCCCCAGGAGCCTCCCCAGCTGCTCCTGAGCCATCTGCACCTCTCCTAGAGGCAACCCTGTGCTGGCGCTGGGATTTCTCGGTGTGTGCCTTGGTCCTAGGAGGGCTTTTGTCCTCATGGGGAGGGTTGCATGGAAATAGCGTGATGTGGGAATCTGCTCTTTGCACTGAAGGGGTTAAAGTCTGCTCCCTCCTCCTAGGCTGACCATGGAAAATCCTGCTCACGACGGGGACTAAATGCAGGACAGAAAGTAGGGCTCCTAGGATACAATAATACAAATAACACAACTTGTTCCACAAGCGGTGGAAACGAGCAAAGCCTGGCTTCCGACGGATTTGTGTCGTGGGGTAAAGGGTGTGCGTGGGCTCTCGCTGGCCAGTAAAAGCTAAACATGTGCTCATCAGCTTCTCGTCAGCCACCAGGCTTCACCAAATTTACATTCCCATAATAATTTTGGGAGCCCCTGTACAGAATGGCTGAAAGTGTCCATAAAAAAGGAGAGGCAGAGAGGAGGGGTGCACGGGTGGTATGGCTGCATAAACCTTGTTTCCATAGAAAATCAGGTTGTAAAATGAAGGACGCAGGCAGAGCATCCTCTGGGGAAGCTTAATGGTGTTTCTACCAGTTTCTGTCCCAAATTATGCATTCACTTTGTGATGATGTTCATTTTGCTGGAGGCAAAGGCACCTCAAAAGGCAGAGTTGCTGCAAGACAAAGTGTTGGGCTGGGGTACTTTGGTCAGTGGAGTTGTTCTGTTTAGTAGTCTGGCTTTTGGCCCTCAAAATGGAGAAACGTTTCTGTTGCAGCCTAGACTTGGTGTTTTTGGCATTGATCACCCTGCGGCTCGGACACAGGGATATCTTGGGGTTGATGGATGCTAAAACCAGAGCCCTTCCACTGTCCTCTGCACCAGGAATGGATTAACCCCATGAGCCATATCCAGGGAAGATGCAGCTATCGCATAACCAGCTTCTGGTGGCCACGTAAATAAAACAGCAGCTTAGTTTTCTATTTTTTTTTCTGCTGGGATCATGTCACACTTGTTTTCTAGGAGAGAATAAACGTGTGATGGAGACGTTCAGCAGATGTGTGTTGGAGCCCCACAGGAGCCAGACCTTCATCTGTTTGTCACAAGCCCCTTCTTGGAAGCTTTGCCAGCCCATGCCACCCTTCAGGGGACTGAGGAGCAGTGGGGGTGAGGCAGGGGTTTCTAATTAAACCCCACAAAGATGTGCTTGTTGTTTTTTTTCCTCATTAGGATGTGGTGGAGGCTCCTTTGTGATGCACTGGTGGGGAGAAAGAGGAGGAGGGAGCTGCTGTGTCATCTTCACGAGGGTGGCAGTGGCCCCACTGGTGTCCTCTCGCTCTGAGCACCCACCAGTGGGGAGATGCGCTGGCAGAAATTGATGTCCTATGAGTGAGTGGGAGAGATGGGGGAGCCCCATTCTTGTCCCCACTCGCCTGGGTAGGAAGCAGCATGGTCCATATCCCCCGTCCCCAATCTCCTGAGCCACCCAGGGGAGTTGTGGCTCTGGTGTGTTCCTTGGCAAGTTGTCCCTTGTGTTGAGGGATGAACATAAATGCTGTCCCCAGGGAGCTGGGGTGGCTTTGCGTTACTGGGAGGCCAGACCTGATCTATCTGGTTTGCAGGGGGATGGCACAGGCTGAGATAACTCGTCACTGCAAATGCACTAGACGTTACCGGGGTGCTCTGTAAGATTAGTGGGAAGGGAGGAGAGGGTCTTAAGGTAAACAGAGCAAAGCTGGCAGATGACTGCGCCATCTATGCGCAACCTCGTCTAAGCCTATTTATATAAATCATGTGAAACCCAAATTAGAATTTCATCCATCTGCTGTGCTGTAAGTCGCTCTTCCACTGGCACAGCAAGCCAAGAAAACGCTCTTAACTCCGTAAGATCTGCCTCAAGCATGAGAAAGGTTCGTCAATACAAGCCCCAGAGCTGATGGGAGGGCTGAGATGCTGCATGTCGCAGCGTCCTGCGGGCTGCAGGACACATTGTCACCAGATCCTCCAGTAGACAGCAGCATCTTGACATCAAGGGCAAGCCAGGAAGAGATGTAAATGTTCAATGAGAAGCCTCCAAGGCTCCCCACCATGTGCAGGAGGACAAAGGCTCACCTCTGCCTTGTGCATGACATAACCGTGGGTGAAAGCACTGGGCATGACCATCTCTGCCTGGCTCCTGGTCCCAAAACCAGTGCCCAAGCACTGGGTTGAACTTGTAGTGGTTTAGCACAATGAGGAAGGTAGGGAAATGCCCTCTGTCCTTTCCCATGTTTTCTACTTGTGGCAAAGCTGGACTTTTCAGCCTTTCCCTCAGGGAGACTCTTACCTTCTTGCTTTGCAGGTGTGCAGCACTCTGCTTGGGGCGGCTCCTCAGGGGAGTTACACCACCAGCAAATGTGACCACAGCTCTTCGCCTGCCTTTACATGTGGTCACTGAACTCGCCGCTCATCTGGGAGCACGCTTACTGTAGGAGCATCCTGGTGGCCGATGACTCGTCCAGCTGGACACTGCCCTGGCAGCCAGCACAGGGCTGACACCGCTGCCGTCGCGGAGCCGATTTCTAGGAAGCACGGCTGCCAGCACACACAGCAGGTCCCTGATGAAGATGGTGACTCACCAAGGGATCTTTTGACCTCTCTACCCGGCAGCATTGCAATCTGGCTTTCTTGGCGTTTAGTGCTTTTCCTGTCATTAAAAAGAAGAAGCTACTTTATTTTTTTAACTTTTTTTTTCCTCTCACTGAATTGAGGATTTCAGTGAACAGTTTGGGGGTAAACAAGCTAAGATGACACTGTGGAGGAACAGTTGGTCAAGTTTGCGAGAGATGGAGCCAGATCTAAATATGGCACAGCCTCACTGGTACAGAGCAGAAGGAAGGCGGCATATGTGTCTGAGCAGTTGGATTGCTGCATGCTCTGTTAGATTTCCTTAACATCAAGTGCGTCTCTTCCCTTTTTCTTTCCTTTTTAGCAAAAAAAATAAAAAGGAGCAGAAGCTCACAGAAAAAGTCTTTGGGCGGAAATAGGGAAGGGCTACAAGGAGGACATGGGCCCTCTGTGTCCCCACTGGCTCAGCCGGCAGGTGGAGGCAGGTGTGTCTGGACAAGATGCTCCTCTGCAAGGATGAAACCAGGAGGCAGTGGCCACCTCCAGTGCATCTCGCTGCTGGTGCCCACATCAAAGTTTGGCCTGGCAAATGCCTTTTCCCAGGTGACCTCCATGCTGCTGCCAAGTGTTTGATACCGATGGAGCGGCTGCCCCGGGCCATGTACCCCGCAGTGTCCAAGACCTGCAAGGAGGATAAGGTCACTGATCCTCACATGGAGATGCTGCACACCATCAGCCTTCCAGCTGGGCCTCTGCACACCAGGAGCAAGATGCCTTTCCCAGGTGCTCTGGACTGTGTATTGAAACTGAGAGTCTCCTCCAAAGTCCCAGGCCACTCCATCGACACAGAAAAGCGGCTTGCTTCTAGGAGTTCCTCCTGGGAGATGTATCCTCACACCCTACTGGTTGCATAAGTTTTTGAGCCCCTATGTCCGCTGACAAAAAGCCTGCAGAGAAATCAGAGTGTTCTTAGACTGTGTTCACCGCTGGAAAAAACCGAGCAAGGATTTCACTCTCCCTGTGCAGCTGATGATGGAGACAGCCGGAGGCCAGGCTGCGCTGGGAAAACAACGCACTGCCAGATGCACACTCCTTGTGTGGCTGCCGGCTCCTCCTGTGGCTCCTGCCCGTCCTGGAGGGCAACCCGCAACTCCTGTGCTGTGGGGGATGAAGCTTTCATCCTGTGGGATGCTCTTGCTGGGTTTTCACACATGCAGGGAGCTGGGGAGGGGAAACCAAAGGCGAGACTGTTGTGAGCAGCTTCAGTCAGGACTTGATTCTTAAACCACCCATTCACAGGGTTAGTTGTGGAGCCTTCTCCATACCTGCAGAAGATAGACTAATTTGACTGTGAAGCTGCGTGTTGGAGTCTTGTGTCCCTACATTTGGTCATTTAAACCAAGGCTTCCTCATGGCTTTCCAGCAAGAAGGGTCGACATGGCTGAGTGTGAAGGATTTAACGCAGATACAGTGGGCAGGTGACTTCTCTGTCCATCACGAGCAAAGGCAGGGCCATGCACATGAAGGATGGGAAGGGACCAGCGCTGTGTCCTGGACCCGAAGAAGACAGGAGCTGAGGGTGAAACACCTTGGGGTGGGGACCTGCTCAGTGGTTGCTGCTGCTGAGCATCTCCCCCTGCAAATGACACCCCCCATCCCAGCACTAATGTGGGGAGCAGCCAGCACTAAATCTAGCCTGGACCTTTCTGTAGCTCTTTCAGCTTTGGTTGGCCCAGGGTCCTGCCCAGGAGCTGGGGAGGGTGTCCACAGCCTGCTGGAAGCACCACAGCACCCTTCCTGCTCTCCCAGGCTGCACGGATGGGCAGCCAGGCCAGTGTGTTATGCAGAAAGTCAGTAAACTGACACTAAAAAGTCAGTATTTGCCAGTGAATAACATAATGGCTTTTCTTTTGGTTTAATTGCCTCAGAGTAAGTTTCCTAATCTGCGTTTTAGATCAGAGACCCCAAAATCCTCAGCAGAAGAGAAAGAGCTCCAGAGAAAGAAGGAAACAAGGACAGGTCCCGGAGCACCAGTTATGCTGCCTGGTGTGTTGCAGCGACGCCGGTTGCCTGGGAGGAGCACCTCAGTTTGCTTTCAGCTACTTCTTCTGCCCTTTGAAGACTTGTGTGGAAATGACCAAGGAACAAAGCACCCAGCCTGCTTCTGAAAGGGTAAAAGGCTGCTGGTAGGGCGTTGCTTGAGTGAAGAGGCTGAGGATGGTGCCTGACTTCCTGCATTCGCATCCTGGGAAAGCAGGTGGAAAATGATCCTGGTTTGGTCATCCACTCCTGAGCGAGTTCTTAACGCCAAACATGTGAGTAAAAAAAGGATTAAACAGAAGTTTAAGAGCTTTAATTGCATAGAACGGAGGTGGTCAAAGTGCATCTGTAAGGAGATGTTTCAAATGCTCTTTTGTGAGTGCTGAGATTCATCTTATTTCAAGGGGTAGAAACAGAGGAATATAAAAGCAGAATCTTCTGTGATGCAAAACTGCCACTTGTTTCATGGTTTTGCTTAATTCATTTTTATGAACAGGCTTTTAATTCAGTTTAACTCAGTCTCTTTTCTCCCCCTGCTCCCCCTGTGCAATGCAAGCCCATTTGTGTCTAGGTTACTGGCAACCAGTATATCGAGCTCTAGCCAAGCATGTATTAAAATAAAGCTGCAATCTGCTGAAAAACAGGTTTTAAGATGGAAACAAATAATTAGAAACACACAAATTAGTGTATGTCTGACAACAGGTTGAGCTCCACACGGATTTAAACAAAGCTGTAATGGCAGGATCCAAGCGATTCAAGCCGGAGGCGGTGGCGGAGTGTTGGATTTAACGGGTCAGACGGAAAAGATGGGGGGAAGGAGCAAAGCTGGGGGGGGTTTGGCTGGGGCTGGGCACCCCGAGCTGTGAGGTGAAAGAGCAACACGCGGGGGCTTTGTGTTAACTCGCGGCCTCTCAAGGACTGAGGCCTCGGATGAAGCACGAACTGTTGGCTGGTGTTAGGAGCCCACGGAAGCATCTTGCAGCCGGCGCTGGTCCTTCCCCTCTGCCATCTGCCCGCACTGGTGTGTGTTTACTGGGCAGTCGCAAGGCACCAGTAAGCTGCTTTGGTGGGCAGGGTGTGGAAGCACTTTCTGTCATTTTGTACCCGTGTGTTGGGTGTTTTTATGCCTACAGGCTACAGCAGTCCGGCACTGACCCGGGGACAGGCTGTATCCCCCGGGCAAGGCAGGGGGGAGCAAGGGCATTGCCCCTGGCTGGGCAGTGAACAGCGGGTCCCCTAGGGAGCTTTCTAGCAGCTATCGAGAGCAAAATGGTTAAATACTCATCTTTTTTCTCTCATTCACATAGGCACCTCACTGCTGAAATTGCAGGGTGCCTGTTCCTCGGCGTGCGTGCGAGCGAGCCAGGCACACCAGCAGCATGGATTGTTCTTCTGCACCCATTGTTATGGAAATTGCCTTAGAGACAGTTGCTCCAGCGTACATTTTTAGAAGCGTGAGTGAGCCGCGCAGCAGGAAAACCGCTGCAAGGGGAGGTAAACCACCCGCCGGGCTCCCAGCAATGCCCCTTACTCCAGCAGCATAGTGGAGCCTTGCCGGTTCTCTTGGTGGGGATGGGATTTAGGGTGTTCCTTTGCTGGGTAAGGCTGGGAGAAGGAGTCTCAGGAGGAGCAGCCCCTTCTGCGTCAGTCTCCAAGGAAACCCTTGGGGCTGCGTGGCTCAGCCTGGAGTTTGGGCAGTGGCGCACGTGTCCCAGACTTGTGCCTGAATCACTCATCCA
This sequence comes from Stercorarius parasiticus, assembly GCA_013396915.1. Lineage (NCBI taxonomy): Eukaryota > Metazoa > Chordata > Aves > Charadriiformes > Stercorariidae > Stercorarius > Stercorarius parasiticus. The sequence goes on along the minus strand of VWZL01003476.1, from coordinate 137,267 downwards.
CACTTCCATCTGCAGTTTGCTAGTGCAAACAGCCCCATTTTAGGCAAATTGTGGGGTTTTCCCACATCCCTAGATGCCACTTTATCTCAAAGATTCTCACGGTTGGATTGGCATGCAGGAGAAGCGATGTCCTCCGATGAGCTTGAGAGAAACCAGCCCTATCTCTGTTTCGAATGCACATTCCTCGCCGCTGAGTCTGAAAGGAGAAGCCTTTTAACGCTCCCACACCTCCCAGCTTTTGAGAGCAAGCCTGGGAGCCACAGTGGTTATGGGGAAGCTTGGGCAGCGGGTGCTTCCAGGTCTGCTGCCACCAGCCCGGTTGCAGTGCCTGAACCAGAGTGGGTCACCCTGCGCTGCCGGGGAAGAGGGGCTGCCTGGTGGCAGGCCGGAGAAGCGGAGGACACCAGGCAGGTCCCTACCCCAGAGGTTTCCAAAACACCCCTGGGTCAGGGCTGGCCAGCTGCACAGGCGGATCCACTGCTCACCCTCCATTTGCACAGAGACGCCCATCCCTCTCATCTCACTTTTGACTGAAAAATTCAGCAATTCTGGTCTCGATCAGTTAAAAAGATGGGCAAGGTTTGCTCCTCTCAGGCTTTGCCTGCGCTCGTCGTGGCTGCCTGCCGCGGAGCAGGACCCGACCCCCAGCCTGTGCCCAGGAGCTTCGTGTGGCCTCAGCTGATGGAAGGGGAAAAGCGTGGATCCAGTGACCTTTGTTTGCACAACCGCTGCCCACAGCCCCTGCCTGACATTTGAGGAGCGACTGTAAGTGCCGGGGGGGTGCATGGTGATGGGGGTGCTGGGCAAAGCAGATGAGCCTCATCCCTGCTGGCGGAGTACCAGGCTGAGCCGTGGCCTGTCCTTTCTCTCTCTGGAAGTCCTGGTTGACTTGCACGGCGGTGTCTCGCCAGGAACCAAGGACAAGAAACCTGCCTCCCGCTCCTCACTGGCCAGGCAGAGAGTTTGGCCACAGTTTGTCTATTCCCAGGACTGTTTTGCTGCCCAGAGCAGCGATGGAGCTGGAGCAGTGAGGAGCGTTTGGCTCTGTGGGACGGTGTGTTGATCGGTGCTGTGGGATGGGGCAGGAGGGAGCTCACAGGCTGGGAGGGCACCTTGTCATCAGAATGGGGTTGCTGGGAGTCACAAGGTGATGGCAAGATGCCACTGAATGGCCTGGCCAGCCGGGTCCCCAGCTTCGACCCTGGCTGCTCTTCAGCATCCTCCTGGGCACTGCCTGGGGCCCATGCCTGGACTGGGGTGGGGAAGGATAACTCCGTCCCACACCTGCCTCCTCTGGCTTTTGCAAGCAGGCTGGCCTTCATACTTTCAGGCTTCACAAAGGACCACAGTGTCGGGTGCTGCAGGTGCGTTTGAAGCCGCTGAGCATACTGGCCTTTGCACTTGCAAATCGTCCCGTTCTGCAGCCAGTACAGCACATTTCTCCCCAAACCTGGGAGCCTCTTTATCCCAAAGGTCCCTGCTGTTGCTAACCCCCAAAGCTCAACCCTCAACAGTCAGAAGCATGAGATTAGCACAAGCCCCCAGCTATGTTTCTTTTAATAAAGAAAATTTTGAGGGAGGATGGGGAAGGGTAATTCTTTACATTTTACGTTCTGAGCCATTTAAGCTTATTTTACTTCCCTTGCTACTTTATCTGCTGCACTTGCAATGGCTGGAAGCTCTCTTTTATTTTGTTTTTTTTTGCTTTTAATGTGAAAACAGAGATTTTTGGGGCAGGTCGCTGGAGCTTGGCCACAGGAACTGACAGCCCTGGGCCGTGCCTGCCCGTGAAAGTCAGATGCCTTTGCTGGACATCTGGCTGCTTTAGCAGATAGCAGGGAAGCGCACTTTAGTATTTATCCTGAGCTAAAAAAACACATAGAATGGAGAAAAATATACAAAGTAGGCCATGAAAACAGGGTTTGTGAACATCTGAGATCCGCTCCTAATTAATAGCAGTTCCCATCCCAGAAATCATACCATTCAGCAAAAGTTAATCATCTTTGCTCATACATACAATACACTTCAAGGGAGAATGAGTCACCCTCATTGAAATGTCTAATGTTATGAAATCTAGTGTGACTGATGTAACAGAGCTGGCTAAGCTCTCCAAATTGGCCGGGAGCACCAACAGCCCCGTGTGTAAGTTGACTTCATTGAGTTTTGCTTGTTTGTACCCAGCCTGGATTTCGCCTTCAGTTACCAAAGCAGAGTCACGGGGAAGGGGCCAAGAAGGACGCGGGCGGGCAGGGGAGCGGGGAAGGTGCTGCAGAGAGGGGCAGGAGGGGTTGGCATCGCCAAGCCTGGTGCTCCTCAGCTCCCACCCTGGAGCTGCCCATCCCCACCTTTGGAAGCCCAGGAAGCAAGTCCGCACAGGGGCCCTGATCCTGCAAATATTTTGGCATGGGTGCAATTTGCAGCTCTGCTCGGGTGCCTGGGACCAGCACTTCAAACGCATCACTCTGCGTGTTTCACTGTTCACAGGCCCAGGGATTTATTCTTCATTTCTTGGTTCAGAGAAGAATGTAGGTTGAAATCAGCATTAAGATTCTGCCTTGATATCAGCTGTTCCCTCTTAAATTAATTATTATTACCTGCAAACATTTCCTTTTAGCACTGGGAGCAGTTTGCTTGGTGTACTTTGTTTAAATGTCACCATATGAATTACTGAAAGTAATTTAAATATTTAAAGACATATACTGCAAGTCTAATTTTATTTTGAAATACTGAGCCAGACTTGCAGCTGATGCAGCAGATAACAGCTCAGCCTGGCACCCCTGGTTCCTGTCCCAGTTCTTTAAATTAATAATTTGCATTTCCAACACCTTTCACCCAACAAGTCTGGACTCTGAGATTTATTTTTTTTTTTCCAGCCAGATTTTCTTCTCTCTTTGAGGCCTTGCAGCCCCTCTAGGATGGGTGTGAGTCCCTTGGCGGGCTCCTCTCCCATCCATCCACCTCACCTGCCCTTCTACGGTATCTGCCCCACAGGGCAAACCCTGGGAGAGATAAGATCAGAAATGCCAGGGCCCCAGCAGAAAAGACAGCAGCGCTCTCGTATCTCATGTTTTCCAACCAGAGAAGATCTCCCTCCCGACGCAACCTTTTCATCTCTCATTATCTTTATGAATAGCTTTAAAAAAAGTATAATTTCTGGCACAGTGGCCACACTGCTGAAGAGCTGTTCCTCTTCCACCTCCTTCTTCACCCACTCAGATGGAAAGCTACAGGTAATGTTGGGGAGTAAATGAAAGGCTTTCCATGGGGAAATAAGCTAAAATAGTAAACAAAAGACTGATTCTTAAAAGCAAAACAGCTGAAGATGTCAACAGGAAAACACGATGACAAAACACTCCTCATCCTTGGAAATTACCTTGTATGCTGTTGGAAATTACCTTCTGACTCAACCGGCTCAATGCGTCTGATGCCACTTTCCTAATAGCTTTTACTTGACCTGAATACCCATGGTTTTCAAGGAAATAACGTTCCCCGTGAGAAATGCCACCACCCAGACCTAAGCCTTCCCTAGCTTTCCTGAGAAAAGCTTGAGTTAGGTGGATGCTGTGATGTCTCCAGCTCCTGGGAGCAGCCCCGATGAGCCATGCTCCCACCACCGTGTCCCCATGGCCAGCTGGTTTGCGGGGCTGGGACAGGCTCCCTGCGTGCTGAGCTGTATGGGAGCACCCAGAGCCCACTCGGCTTTGATCTCACACGTCCACATGCCATCTTGGCCGGGTGTCCGAACACAAGGTCCAAGTTGCCTTTTAATCACGCTGCAGGCATCTCCCTGGAGTGTTCATCTTGCCTGCTGCCCTGCCTGCCCCTCTGCCTCCAGAGATGAGTCTGGCTTCTTACGCAAAGCCAGTGACTCATTCCCCGGGATGTGTTTGCTTAAAAGTTGCCTGGTCACCTCTTTTCTCTGCTTGCTGCTTCCTCGCTTTTCAAAGCGGGAGTGAAGAAATGGCGTCACACAGGCACAACGCACGCCTGTGCTGAAATGGCACAAGCTACTTGCAGGATCCCCCTTCCCGTGTGCCCTGTGTGTCCCCAGGCCACGTGTCCCCCCGTGTTGTGGTCAGCGGTCAGATATGGAGAAGCATATGTCTATGATGTGAGCTCTCCCTGCCCCCCTGGCTTTGCACATGCCCTGGGGCCACCCCAGCTATAGCAGCTGCCTGTGAAAGCTGGGCTGTCGTTACAGCTGGGAAGGTTCCCCCAAGTCCCCTTTGGCCACCAAAGCTGGCCCCTACAAGTCATGCTCGAGCAAGCTCCAGACCCTCAAGAACCCTTCAGAGATGATGCTGCCAGTGGGCACGGCAACGCATGTGGTGTCTTGGGTGGGATCTAGCAAGCGCCTTCAATGATGACCTCCTGTGCATTGCTGCCTTGTGCTGGTACCATCCAGTGTCTTGTCCGCTGTGTTTGCTGGGGTGATAGACTGGGCTGAGGGTCCAGCAAAGCTTCCAGGGCTTGGCTGCTGTGACATAGATAAATTGCTTGATGCCCCACCAGGGGGCCTGGAGGACATCTGGGGAAATTGGGGCATCTTCCTCCTTGACCTACAGCACAGCAAGGAACCAAAGAAACCATGGGACCACCTGTAAAGCCGGCACAGGAGGAGCAAGGCTGCAGCTAGGACATCTTTGCCATGGCTCAGCAGCCAGGCAGGTGCAGCAAGACAGGCCCACAGCACTCGGAGGGCAGGTCTTCTTCTCCAGACAATGCTGGTGTGTCCTTTCTGGCACGCAGTGGGATGAACTAAAACCAGCCTGAATGGCCATGCTCAGAGGGTTGTGGTTAGCAGCTCAAAGCGCATCTGGAGGCCAGTGTTGTGCCCCAAGGGTCAGCACCAGGCCCAATACGTTTAACTTCTTTGTTAATGACCTGGATGATGGGACCAAGTGCACCAACTTTTAGAAGATGCAAAACTGGGAGGAGCGGCTGATCCATCAGAGGGTCATGCTGCCATTCAGAGGGACCTCAATGGGCAGAGAGAAGCTTTGTGAAGTCCAACAATGGGAAGTATGAACTCCTGCCCCTGGGGAGCAATAATCCCATGCACCAGCACACAATGGGGGCCAGCTGGCTGCAAAGCAGCTTTGCAGGTAAAGACCTGGGGGTTTCTGGTGGACAACAAGTTGACCATTCACAGCAATGAACTCTCACGGCCAGCAACAGCATGGGCTGCATTAGGAAGAGTGTTGCCAGCAAGCTGAGGAAGAAGAATGAAGAAGGTTTTGGTTCCTCTGTCACCAAGCACTGCTGACACTGGTGGAAACGGGACTTGCACCTCGTGGGTGTTTCAGATATTGCTTGCTAACTCTTAGGTCCAGTGAAGCACTGCATGGAGGGGCTTTAATCCCATTTCAAGGCTTGGAAATGGGATACAGGCGGGGGTAGGGACCTGCCTAGCATCACATATTAGGCCAGTGGTGAGTTGGGAAGGGACCAGTCTCTTCCCTGAGACCTGATCCAGTTCCCTCTGTGCGGGTCATGTTCTTGCAGGTCATATATGTGTATCGGAAAGCTGTGAGTGTACCCAAGAGTGTCCAGCCGGCTGGACCAGTGACCGTCAGGGATTGCTGAAGAAGTTCACAGCAAATTGGAATTTTGTTAAATACACTAAATAAAAAGCACCAAAAAGAAGCAAAAAAGAGATCGTCCCAAGACATGGTTTGTGTTCAAAATAAAGCTTTGTTTCCTGGAAACTAAACTTTTAGGGGAAAAACAGTGGGGTTCAGCTGAACATGACTAACACTGGGAGGAAAACAGAAGTCGTTTTCCGGTGCTCTGAAAGGGGAATCAGCGCCTTGCTCCTGTAACGCTTCACGGAAATGGCTTCTTGGGTTTTGTTCAGTTTTAGTTGAATCGCAATGAGGGGTTGCAATACCAGAGGACTTGGTACAAGAAAAAAAAAACACCTTCAGGAACTGGAGCATCTTCACAGATGGCTGAAAAAACTTCTCAATGAAAAAGCAGTGTTGCCACAGCGCAGGTGGTGAGACCTCGAAGCGGGGCAGGAGCCTGGGCTGCCCGTCAATTAGTAGCCACCAAATACATCCAAACCAGAGCAACTACACGAAGAGGAGATGAGCAATGTGCACTGTCTGGGAGACCTGCCCTGCTTGTTGGAATAAAAGGATATGAAAAATAATGGACTTTAAAGCCAGGCACGGAGAAGTGGCAGCACAGGGCAACCTCCTTCCCCAGTATCTCTGCATCAGATAAGGGCTTAATTGGTGCAGTTTGGGGTTTCGTTGATAGGCAGGGATGCGGTGTACCACCACGTTGCTGAGTCTGCCTCTGATCTTGTCACAGTGCAAATCCCAGACGGTGCTGCCAAAGCCACCAGGACGGCCTCAGATCCGCCGCAGCAGGGCTGAGCTGGGCTGCCTCGCCCTTTCAGCGGCGGGGAGAAGTCCTGGCTGGGTTTGCATGGCAGAGGAGCACCCAGAAAGCCAGGTGCCTTGCAGGACCAGGCAGAGGAGTGGTGACCGCCCAGCTCAGGGTGGGGAGAGGGGAATGTCCTGGTATTCGGTGGCCCTGCTTGAAATCAGACCCAGAAAAGTAGTGAGGAGGGAGAGCGCGAAGGCTGGTGAGCCAAAGCCTGGCAGAGTCATGGTGTCTTCTCCCACCTTCTCTCAGCTTCTCCCACCGGAGGGACAGGCTGGGAGCTGGAGGGGCGACACAGCACCTTTCCCAGGAGGCTCTGCACTGCCTGCACCCATCTCAGGTTTTCACCATCCGTCTTCTCCCCTTGTCCCGAGCCAGCATCCCAGCAGCAGCTTGGGAGAGGTGGGTGAGGGGCACAAAACTCACCCCCCGGGCCTGTATGGGGCGGGAGCTGGGTTAGGGACACACAGCTGGGTGCAGCCTGCACCCGCCCTGCTCATTTCCAGCCCTTCCTGATGGGTGGTGAAGCTGCTTTCGCAATTGTTTCCTGTGAAAAGCCCGCACCAGGAAGCTCGCCACTTAGTCTCCTTGAAAAAGAAATGTTTCTCTGCAGGAAATTGCTTCTTGAACACAGCCCGGCCGCCTGGGAGAAGCTGCCGAGGAACTGACGTGTGCGCAGGGCGGGCGGCCGAGGACACCGAAACTGTGGAGCCAGAGGAGCGATGGAGATGTGAGCGGTTCAAAGGGGAGGTGCTCAGATAGCACCAACAGGTCCTGCACTTGCTGTCTCGGGCCATTCCTCGCTGCTTGTTTTCTTAGGAGAAAGGACTTTTTTTTTGGTGTACAAAAGGAAGCTTGATTATAAATGGGGTATGTAGGTATATATTCAATTACATACCATGCAGTTTGTGTCCAAAACGTGCATGAGACAGGTTTGAGAGTAGGTATTACTGGCTTTTTAAGTCCCATAAATACCCTGTCCTGCTCCATGATTGCATTAGACTCTGGAGGGTCTAATGCCAAAGGGAGCATCGGAGCTGCCCCCTCCTCTAATTTCGTAAGGGTGGTGGCACACCGCTTCCACACCTACTCATTTAAAATCCACTGCTAAAAGGGTAAATAATATTAAATATTCTCCAGTTCTTCCTGTGGAAGGAGCCTGGAGCTCAGGAAGCAGTGGTGAAGAAGAAGGGAAGTGGTCATGCTCAACGATGTTTTCCCAGTTTAATTAGATTGGAGCTGCCCTCCCTTGTTGGTGGAGCCCATGGTGGGTCTTGGCCCCTGTTTAAACATGAGCTCTCTTTCTCTCCTGGGTTTTATAGAATGTGTGGGGATGTCTGAAGTTCTCATTTAAGCAGCTATTCCAACCAAAGCATTGTGAGAAGAGCTGGGCCAATATTTCCCAGATATATTAATTTTTGGCTCTGCAAATTTGATTTTTTTGCACCCAGGTGGAAGCATGCCCTATTCCCCCCATATAAAAATGCAAAGGTTTCCTGAAACCCTGAAGATGGACATAGACTTTTCTTGGGTGCCCAGTGAAAGGATAAGAGGCAATGGGAACAAATGGAAGCATGGGACATGACGGTTAAGCATAAAAAAACCACTTTTTCACCGGGAGGGTGGTCAAATGCTGCATCAGCTTGCCCAGAGAGGTTGTGGAATCTCCATCCTTGGAGATATTGGGATGCCCAACTGGGATGCAGTACCTGCCTTAGTGGATGCTGCTGTGAGACACGGGTTGGATCAGACACTCCTCAGAGGAACCTCCAGCCTCAATTCTTCTGGGCTTCTGTGACCTCTAAGAGATGGTCACAGAAAACAGAAAAATGGGGTTCTTGGAGCCTCGATTTTTGCTGTGGAGATGTTTAAAGGGAAGCGAATGTCCACATTCCCCAAGGAAACACACAGCTTTGCTCCTCCGCAGTTTCACAGAGCTTCTAGATCTACCTGGAGACCTGCATGGTGGAAAGGCCAGAACCAGCCCAAGGAGAAGGCTCCTTACATCGGGTCAGGTTGTGCAGACACAAAGTGGCTACAGCTGCCCTGAGCCACTGCACATGCCTTCTGGCTTTTGCACAGGAGGGGTTGGTTTGCTTCTTCTGCAGGAACATGCCAGAGAATAATTTTGTAGTCTTTGAACCAGAACTCATTGACATGTTGATGTGAAAGTCTCCAAGCTCTGCAGCAAAAGTGCCTCCCAGAGAGGTGAAGGAGAAACTGCACCACCCAAGGACCTGGCCGTGCAGCTTCCATGTGCTCATGGCTGCCTCATGCTTCACAAGATGCTCCACAAAGGTTTCTCCACGTGGCGGTTCTTCTCCTCTTCTCCAGCCTACATCTACCTGCCCTTGCTGGGACAGCAGAGGGGAAGACGCTTGCCAGGGCTCAGCAGCCTCGCAGAATGGAGCCCACCGGACACTTTGCCCTGAAGTGGGGCTGTGTTAGGGAGGAGAATCTGTTCCCATCGCCGAATTAGACACCTGCACTGTCAGCGCTGATGCTCCACGGGGACGACTTGCTGCAGAAAGGGGAGCACTGCACTTAGATCCTCCTGCTGAGTCTTTGTGGGTGAAGTGCTTCACCAGGCCAAAGTCATCTGACATTTTTCTCGGGGGCGGGTGAAGCTAATGAATCCCGATTAGGCAGTGCGGAGGCCGGGGAGCTAGATTTCTGCCGAATATATATGAAGACAAATGTAAATTCTAAACTTTCTAGGGAGTATTTTTACCCTGGCTCAGTGTTAACGTTGATAAAAATAGTCACAAATTAGTGCAGAAGTAGAAAGCAAATTTGGGCCTTTTTTTTTCTTTTTTTCTGTTAAAACCACGCATCTATTTCTCTACCAGGAGTTAACCTCTTACATGCATTAATGAAACACGGGGTAAACCATCAACAAGTGCCCTTCCCTGACAAAACAACTCCTACCTCAATTAAGTAATCAGGAAGGAAAGCTGAAATTAAATAAAAAGCCTTTTTTTTTTTTTAAAGATGGAAAAAAGTGATTCAATCGAAGAAATTCAGCACTGCGAGAGGATGTTACCATCACACCAGCCAACCTGCCCGGTTCCCTAGCACCCAAATGCTTGCAAAGGTGATGGGGAGGCACTAGCCCTGTTCTACCGATGGGAAGACTGCAGTATAGAAAATTGTGATTTCACTCAATGTGACAGAGTAAACCAGAAGCTATCCTGGGAGCCCGGGTCATCTGAGCAAATTCCCAGCTGAAATACTGCTCACAAAATACTGCTTCGAGCTGCCAGACCATCATGAAACTGCTAGGAAGGAGCATCCTCTCTTGGTACTGATGGATATTTGACCACCCACACCTGAGACAGGTGAAGACTCCTACAAGAATGAGCTTAATAGGTTTATGGATTGATGTCTGGGCCATGAATCATACCTGATACTTGTTATTAGATGTTGCAAACAGCTGACTGAGCAATGAGAAGGTAAGTCCTAGGAAGGTTTAGCTGCTACAGGCCAGAGTTGTTGGGGGAAGGGCTGCTTTGACAGCTGACATGGGAAGGAAAATCGTTTTGGGATGCAATGTGGCTGAGAAAGTGCATGTTAAAAAAAAAAAGGCAAAGACATGCTTTTCAGAGGTTCATTTTTAAGAAGGAAATGTGGTTTAATTTCTGACCAGCTTCTGATTGCAAATACTTTTGCTTTACTCTTCAAACCCTTGGGAACCCTAGCCCTCACCTAAGCTGCATTTAGTATCATGAGTCCTCTCATTGTGTGACACCTTCCTCCTGTTCCTCAGACTTTGGCTGTTCCTTCAGCTCAAAGTAGCAGCTGTGACATCTCTGGGAGCAATTCCCACCGCAGGGCTAAGTCAGGACCTGGAGTGAGTTTGGGGTAAATATCTGCTAACAATGCATTTATCTTGCGTTTTGCCATGACTCACAGTTGTGGTCTGTGTTTCTAAACCACAAGACGAAGACCCAGGTAGAAAAGAGACATCAAAACACAGGCTGGGAGAAGAGAGGTGGCAGCGATGGAAATGAGGAACTTGAGACAGTGGCTTCATTGGCATCACAGGAGACTGGGATGGATGAGAACAAAAGCAGTCTGAAGCCAAGCCAGCAAGACGTGGCTGTGGGAATGGGGAAGTTGCTGGTCACTGTGCTGGGCATCAAGTAGAAAGGCTGGTGGAGGAGAGAGTCTTTCCACAGCAGGACAACAACCAGAAAGACACACACAGCCCTGTGTATTAGAAACCCAAGGCCACATGTGGTGGTATGGCATGGAGACGATGGCGGTCCACATGTAGAGTGGTTGTCGCTTTATGCTATCCTTTTCGCAGGCACTTGGGACTCTTTGGAGTTGAGCTGAAAGCTGCTCATTTCTGGACATGTGCTGACGTTCTAGCTGTCAGCAAAGCTATGTACATGGTGAGACAAACACCACCGAGAGCCCCGAGCCCCGGCCAGCCCCTCTGTGCTGGTGCTGGCGCTGGCACAGAGGATAGAATCACAGAATGGTTTAGGTTAGAAGGGACCTTAAAGATCATCTAGTTCCAACCCCGTTGCTGTGGGCAGGGACACCTCCCACTAGACCAGGTTGCTCAAAGCCCCATCCAGCCTGGACTTCCTCCCCAGCATCCTGGCCCCAGCCTACGTGCCCCTGATCTGCCATATTTTGGGAAACTCACGGCTGTGAGGTGCCTTCTCCTTGGGAGCGGATTTGAGGGGGATGCCCACGGCTCTCTGCACAGCAGAGGTTTCTTCTTTCACGGAAGAAATCCCGCTGGACGGCAGCCCCGGCTGCTGCCGGCAGGATGCAGGGCCTGGCAAAGGGAGCCTGGCGCTGGTGGATGCTACCTCGGGCTGGCTTCTGGCTGCGGTGCATTTTGGAGCGTTTGACTCAAGAGGGCAGCATGCCGACAGGCTGGCACCGGCCGCTGCCCGCTGCCCTGCCTGCGCCTGCCTGCTGGGCTGCAGGGGGAACCCACCGGGATGAGCCCTGCTCCTGGTGGGAGAAGCAATGGGAATCTCTGTTGCTCCCCTGCCAACGTCCCTCGGCTCCTGGCTGGGCAGGCAGAGGATGCCACACCAGCGTTTGGTGACATTATTTCGCTTTCTCCCTCGTCAGGGCGAAATCTGGTCTTGCCTCTGCAGGTGATGCGCCTCGAGCCTGTCCCGAAACTTATGCGGTTGCTAACGCCACCGCAAAATGGAGGTGAAACGTTTCTCTTCTGGTTTCATGGCACTGCATGCCCGTGGTTACACCTGCCTCCCTCGTGCCGCCCCAGAGGGGCCAAGGAGTCCCCATAAGACTTCTGGGCACCGTTTTCAGCACACCAGGGGCTTTAGACCCAGATGTAAGGGGCTTTTTTGCACAACCCGCTGCTCTTCCCCACGTGAATTGAAGGTGCTTTGATAAACATACTGAAAGGTCAGCTATTTTCACTGTGGCTTGCATAAGAACCTCAACATCCTCTGCTGCAAGAGCAGCGTTAGTAACTTCCTACTGCAACACTGAATCACAATAGCTTCCCACAGCAACCATCGGTAAAAATAAACTGGACAAGGGGAAGTGGACAGCTTCTGCTGTTCCGCTTTCTCGGGCACCCTTGAGTCACAAAAAAAGCCATGTAAGACGAGCCGTTTATTTTGCTGATGCCGACGAAATCCACCAACGGTCAGGAGCACAGTCCCACTGAAATCACAGAGTGTTTTGCAACGGGATGCTCAGCATGCTCAAAGTTAAGCATGTGCTTGAGTGCTGTGTTGAGTCTGTATTTTTCATTAGGATCCAGACTTAGGAATTAGACCAAAAGGAGACAGGGATCCCAGCGTAGCTGAGTGCTGCTTTTGTACTAAAGACAGAGGAAAATGGCCTCCTTGGGATGTTTTATGTGTCGAGGGTATATAAAAGACCACTGGGGAGACAGCAGCTCTGTTACGGTTTCAGTAGTAGATCTTGGCTTTGAGAAAAGCAGATCTTGACTGGATGAGACGTGTCCTCAAATACAATCCGATTTGTATTTTTTGCCTTGAGACGTCATTTGAACAGCACAGTTTTAAATACTATTATGACTAAGACTGTGTGTGTGTGTGCGCGCGCGCGTGCACGTGCACACGTGTTTGTTTGCGTGTGGGGGTTGTTTTAAAGAACAATATCTTTCCTGTTACACAAAATACAGACCAGGTCTTGAAATTCAGCCAGCTGGGAAAAAACGCTGTTGAGACCTCGTCAGGTTGCTGAGCCCGGGAATCTGCTGGTGAGACAGACTCCGGCTCTTCCCTTTGTGACAGTATTTGCTGAGGAAGTTTATAGTAAGAGGCTAAAGTGAACATAAGTTAGAGTCAAAAAGGAATGGCTCATCTGTCCCAGACTGGGGAAGGGGAGCCATTCCCCTTTCCACTGATGCCCTCGGGAATTTGGGGACCTTGTAGGATAACCCAGGTGAGAAGGGACCACAGAAGGGCTCTAGTCAAACCTCTTGCTCAAAGCTGGGTCAGCTCCGGGGTCAGCCCAGGTTACCTGGGGCTGCACTGAGTCGGATCTCGAAAACCAAGAAGGATGGAAATTGCACAACCCCTCTGAGCAAGCCATCAATGTCTGACTGCCTGCATGGTGAAAATAGACTGCAACAGAAGCAGCTCATGCAAAACCATGTTTTTAATGTCATCCTGCTCGTTAAAAAGAGAAAGATCAAATCTATTTTGTAGCAGAAACAGTTTATGTGAGGCATGGAAAACTTCTGGTACCAGAGGACTGATTCACATGAAAAGGCACATAAGAGATGGAAGGAAACCAGAAGGATGCCTCCAGTTACATTCCTATCTTGAAATTTCAGTATTTCAGCACAAAAGGTTTGTATTTATAGTAGTGGATACCAATAGGGAAGATACTCTAAAAATAAGTGAGGATGCACAGATGAAATCATCTATTTTTGAGGCTCAAAAGAGAATCTGGAGGCTTAATGAGTCTCAAATCAATGTTATTTTGGAACTGCGCGCTGCCGTCGAAGACCAAAGACTGAGGCAGGGCTGCCTGCGACCCGCTCAAAACCCACGCAGGCCCCTGCCCCCCGTGGGCCCTCTCGCTTCAACTCCCGCCACTTTTTCTTAAGCTTTTGGCTGAAAACCAAACCGGGGGGCTGGAGGGCAGGAGGG
>VWZL01003476.1:29010-123569 GCA_013396915.1 Stercorarius parasiticus | reverse complement strand
CGCCGCCCGCCCCGCCTCCCGAGGCATGACACGCCGAGCCGCCGGCGAAGCCCCGCTTTAATTGAGGCCGCCGGGATGGGGCGCACCGCGTAAGGCAGAGTGGGGGCCGCCGCGCTCTGGGCCGCAAGGCAGCGCGCACCCACGGCTGTGCGGGAGCGGAGCCGCCGTCCGGCAGAGCGCAAGTCTACCCCGGCCGCGGGGAAGGGAGCGGGGCCGCGTCCGGCCGCCGCGTGGGTGGCCGGTGGGCCGGGCGCTGGCGGCCGCCGCTGCCGAGCCCCATGAAAACGCAGGTCTGGGGGAGCTCCCCGCGGGCGCCCATGGCTGCGGCGATGCCGTGCAAGAGCGCGGAGTGGCTGCAGGAGGAGCTGGAGTCGGGCGGTGGCCGCTCGCTGCTGCTGCTCGACTGCCGCCCCCACGAGCTGTTCGAGAGCTCGCACATCGAGACGGCCATCAACCTGGCCATCCCCGGGCTCATGCTCCGCCGCCTCAAGAAGGGCAACCTGCCCATCCGCTCCATCATCCCCAACCACGAGGACAAGGAGCGCTTCGTCAAGCGTTGCAAGGCCGACACCGTGCTGCTCTACGACGAGGCCACCGCCGACTGGCAGGACGGCGGCGCCGCCACCTCCGTCCTGGGGCTCCTGCTCCAGAAGNTCCGCGGGTCCCCCCGCTCCCGCCACGCCCCGCCTCGCGCGCGCCTTCCCGCGCTCTGCCCCCCGCCGTCGGCCCCGCCTCCTGCCCATATTTGGGAGAGCCCGCTTCCCCCCGCCGCGCCTCATTGGCGCTGGGGGCGTGGCGGGAGGCGGTGACGCGGCGGCGGCGGGCGGGGCCCGGGGCGCGGGGCCGCAGCGCCCCGGTGCGTGTGCGGGGGGGCCGCTTCGATCCCGATCNGCCGAGCCCCATGAAAACGCAGGTCTGGGGGAGCTCCCCGCGGGCGCCCATGGCTGCGGCGATGCCGTGCAAGAGCGCGGAGTGGCTGCAGGAGGAGCTGGAGTCGGGCGGTGGCCGCTCGCTGCTGCTGCTCGACTGCCGCCCCCACGAGCTGTTCGAGAGCTCGCACATCGAGACGGCCATCAACCTGGCCATCCCCGGGCTCATGCTCCGCCGCCTCAAGAAGGGCAACCTGCCCATCCGCTCCATCATCCCCAACCACGAGGACAAGGAGCGCTTCGTCAAGCGTTGCAAGGCCGACACCGTGCTGCTCTACGACGAGGCCACCGCCGACTGGCAGGACGGCGGCGCCGCCACCTCCGTCCTGGGGCTCCTGCTCCAGAAGCTGCGCGATGACGGCTGCAAAGCCTATTACCTGAAAGGTGAGGTGCCCCCAGCCCTTGTCCGTCCATACCCGCCCCCACGCCGCAGCCCCTGGTTGGCCCCTGCATCCCCGGCCGGAGGTGGCTGGGTTGTCTTGCTTCCTTCCCCCCACCTCCCTCTGCCTAATTTATTATTTTCTTTTAATATTTTTTTTTTCCTCCTCTGCATCCTGTTTTAATCCCTCGCACAAAATGGTCGCAGGTTGGAAGCGGTCGGGAGCGCCCCGCTTCTTCCTGCGTCGCCGCCTCCGGCAGCGGCAGAAGGGAGCCCCCCAGTCCTGCCACCGGGGGGGTGCTCTCTAGAGCTGCCCTGTCCCAAGGCGACCCCGGCCGGGCACGCCGGGAGCGCCCCGCTTCTTCCTGCGTCGCCGCCTCCGGCAGCGGCAGAAGGGAGCCCCCCAACCCTGCCACCGGGGGGGCGCTCTCTAGCGTTGCCCTGTCCCAAGCCGACCCCGGCGGGGCACCCCGGGGGCGCCCCTCGCCTCCGCTACCCGGAGGGGGCCTTTCGAGGGCTCCCCGCCCCGGCGCCAGGCTCCGCTCCGGAAGGGATGGCCAGATTTTGCGGGGAGCAGGAGAGCCCACCCACCTCTGTTTTTGTCCGTGTCCCTCCCCCCCCCTCCCTTCATCTCGGAAAAGCGAGCGCTTGGGTTTTTCTCCCCCTTTCCCTGGAAATGCCGGCGGGGCTGGGAAGCGGGTAGCCCGCCTGGTCCCCCGGGGCCGGGCGATGGAGGAGCGGGGAGACTGGTGTGGGGGAGCCGAGCCCCGCACATGCCCTTCCGTGAGGGCTGGGGGGATTTGGGGGCGTTTGGTGTTTTTTTCGTGGGTTTTTTGGCCGTTTTGAAAGATCCCAGCAGGCCTCTGCAGCGGGCTGAGCAGAGGCCACAGCTGGGCTGCTGGGACCCTTCCCATCCTCCCAGTGCTCCCAGTCCGGTCGCTGGGTGGCGGGTTTGAGGCAGAAATAACAGGAGAGCGGAGGAGCGGTGCAGGGGGCGTGGGGGGGAGAGTGGTGAAGAAAGTTGCCACTTGTAGCCCTTTAAAAAACACTGCTGTATCTTGATAGACCCTTTTCGGGTAGCCGGGGGAGCCCCTGGTAAGGGTTTGGGGTGGCAGGGGGACAGGCGGGTATTTGGGGACCAGCCGTCAGGGCTGTGCTGCCCGCACAAGCCTCCTTCGAAGGTGACACGGTTGGGGGGGACAAGCACAAGGCTGATCCCACTTCTCCCCTCTCGTATCTCCACTCCCCGCCCGTGCCGGTGGGCGAGTCCCCCATCCCATCCCGGTTTGGGTTTTCCCGATGGGCTCCGTTGCTCCTTCGCTTTGTCTTCCCGTTCCTCTCCCCATCCTCCTCACCACTAGCTGGAAGGAGCAGCTTGGAAGTTACTCCTAAGCTCTCCCCGATGGGCAGGGGAGGAGCTGAGCCCCTTTCTCNGAGGACGAGCCTTTTTTTCATGAATGGATGTGGCAGGAGCTGTCTGTCCTGCTCAGTGACCCTGCCACAACCACCGAACCCACTAACAAAGTTTCCAGGAGGTCTTTCTAATTAAACCATTTGTCAGTGTCAGATACCGATGGCTGAGCTCCGGTTTAATATTGCCTGGAAAGGAGGGAGATCAGTGGGGTTTTTTTTTTTTGCTTCCCTGCCTCTGCCTTCCTTCCCAAACTGTTGAGCTGGAGAAAAGGACTTCGGAGCGGACATGAGGGGTCCCTTCCCTCCTGAAGCCTGCTGAGGTTTAGGTGAAGAACAAACCTGTGACACTGACCTGTCGCAAAATGTTTGTAGTGATAAAATAGGTGTGAGGATTGCTCTTTGGCAGAACTTACGGCCTTTTTTTCCTGCTTGAAGGTGAATTATTTCATTGGGGTTTAGTGCTGGGGCTGGGTATGTGGTTGTTCTTGCTTTATCTTCTCAGACACAGATGCTTTTGTGCTTTTCTGTCTAGGTGGCATAATAGCTCTTGCCTAAACTGCCCCAGACACGTATTTCAGAGAAGCTAAATGAGATGAGATTGTCTCTTGACATTGATTTTATTTTTGGGTGTTTGTTTCTTTTGTAATTGAGATTTGGCCCCTATTTATCTCAAGCAATATAGAACTTTGTAAGAAACACTATTTGGTTTTTTGGGACCTGTTGGCCCAGGGAAGATGAGGGAGCAGGGAGATGCCTTTCTTGGGGTGAAGTTGAAGTTATACCAACTTTTTGCTGGCAAAGACTTGCTAAGTAATGTGTGCCTGTATCTAGGTAGAAGAATTTCCTGTTCTGCAGAATAAAACATCTTTTCTCTCTGCCTCTCCCCTTCCCTCCCTCCTTTCCCAGGTGGCTTTAACAAGTTTCAGACCGAATATTCGGAGCACTGCGAGACGAACCTTGACAGCTCCTCGCCCAGCAACTCTCCCCCAGCATCAGTCCTTGGCCTGGGAGGGCTGCGGATAAGCTCTGACTGCTCAGATGGCGAATCCGACAGGGAACCCAGCAGTGCCACGGAGTCAGACGGGAGCCCCATCCCTAACAATCAGCCTGCCTTTCCAGTCCAGATCCTACCTTACCTGTACCTGGGCTGTGCCAAAGATTCGACCAATTTGGACGTCCTGGGCAAATACGGCATTAAATACATCCTGAATGTGACTCCCAACCTGCCAAACATGTTTGAGCACGACGGAGAGTTCAAGTACAAGCAGATCCCCATCTCAGATCACTGGAGCCAGAACCTCTCGCAGTTCTTTCCCGAGGCCATTGCTTTCATTGGTAGGTACTTGGCAGAACATCTCTTTTCATACTCACTGCTTGGGAATGTGGCGAGCTGCTTCCCAGGGCTGTCGTTCATCCCTGGCCTCACCTCTCTGGGGCACAGCATCGGTGCTAGCTTATCAGCTGAGCTGAGGTGGCACTTCTGGTGCGTGTCACCCTGGCTGGGTTCAGGGAGGTCTCTCCTTGAAAATTCATCCCTCTTACAGCACCTCAGCTGGATTACCTGCAAGTGGTAGGACTGGCCCTGCTGGACCCGGCTGTCTCTTGCCCTTGTATGGGGATTTGCGCTTGTGTGAGATGACTGAACCGAGGTTGTGGGGAGCTCCTTTGCCTGCTTTGCTCGGAGAAATGAGTGTTGATGGGAGCTGCATTAACGTGACTGGTGTCAGCAATTCCTTAGCCCCAGGTGTGGTTGAGATCTGGGGTTGGGGGGGGGATGTTTTCTTTTCCCAAGGGGATTTGCTAGTCTAGTTGTGATCCTGCTGTAAGTCGCCCTAGCATAACTAACTAACTCCTTGTATGGATACTTCTCCCAAGGTAAGTGTCAACACCATGAGTTAGTGATTATAATTGCAGTGCAGAGCTCAGCTGGAAAAACTGCTGTGTAGATGGCCCCTGAGGCAGCTTTGGCTGGTCATGGGGAGGAGTGTGGGGGGTAGATCTCTTCTCCTAGGCAGGCATAGACTTTGAAAATTGCTTCTTATTCTGTGAAAAGTGTCTGTTGGACTGAATAGGGATGTATACTTGCAGCGTGACTGGTGCTGTCTGCTGGTGATGGTCGTTAGCCTGATCCGTTCTGATTTATGGGAGGTGAATGGCACAGGTAGTCATTACCACCATTAACTATTAAAAGCCTTATGGCTTCACATCTGGTTTAAAAACACTGGTGTAGGGAAAGGCGAGGGGGACCTTTACCTTCAGACTGAAATCTCTGCAGCCCATTTTGATGCTGCTGTGTTGCCTCCCCATTTTGGACCCTGCTGCATGTGCTTGCTTGCTGTGCTGTAAGGCCTGAAATGGGGCAGAGTGGTGGTAGATCCTCCTCTGCTCTTCAGCTGTTAGAAACCCTGGTTCCCACGCACTCTCCTTTGCCCCCAGCTTCTGTCATCTAGTAACACCACTGTGGTCAGCAGCGGCTGCTGCAGTGTGGCAGCAGGGACCCGTCTAATGTCCCATCTACACTTCCCACATGAAGCGTAGTATTAAATGTTGGGGGTGAGGTACAGGGTTCCTGCTGGCGTGTGGCATTTGGGATCCGTCTGCTCAGATGATGTCTCTGAACACTGCACTTGTGCTTTCCAGTTAATGACAGGAAATGGAGGATTACCTCACTCTAAAACCAAACACCAAGAAATGCAGCGCAGGTCAGATGAAAGGCAAAAATGTCTCAGAAAAATGTTGAATGGAGAGAGACTGGGGGAGGGCTGGGTACGCTGGGGGGCGATTGCCTACTGTACTGGAAATTCTTGCTGGGTTTTGCAAGCTGGGGCAGAAAACCTGTTGTGGCTTGGGTCTGGATTTTGTTTTGCCTGCGTCTGCTTTGCCCTTCTCTGCTCTCGTGGTGCCAGTGTCCCTTACCTCCGGCTTTGCCCGGGGATCCTCTTTCTCCTGCCACCTTCTCCCTCCCCTCCAAGCTCTCAGTCAAATGACTGACTTCAAATAGGGCTGCCCAGAAGTAAGCGGCGCTGGGTACTTGCGTGCATTCAGCACTCTCAGCGGCGTGTCCCTCTTTCAGCACTAAGATGTCAATTCATAAAGGGATCACGCTGTTCCGGCTGTGCGAGAGACAATGAGTGTGTGTGTGCTTTTCAATCGGTGGCAAGGGAGGGGAAACTTCGTCACTGTTCTCTCGCCATTTTTTTGGTCCAGCCTGCATTCCTGCTCCCCGCTACCATTCATCCTGAGAGTCTCCTCCAACACAAGCGTTTGTTTGTAGTGAAGTGCGTTTCTGTCGATCCTGAAGAACAGTTTCACAATAAGGGGAGTTCCTGCACTTCAGACTCAGCTTCAATTGGCTCCAACTATGTTCAGATAACTTTTTAGTGGAAGGAGGGCAAGGACAGTAGAATAGAGTAGCTTGTGTGTTGCTGTAGGCTCACATCAAGTGCGCAGCCTTCCCCAGTTAGTTGGTGTTGAGGTGGGTGTGCTGTGCCCAACCACCAGCATCTCCCTGGAGCTGTTGTTTCCAGCTCCACCTGCATTTTGTAGGTTACTCCATTTCTTGGTTTGAATAGAGGGGTACCAATGCTCCCTTGGCAAGGGATGTGTTGCCAGGCTTGATTAATACTTCTCAAGCATGTGAGATGCTTGGCCTTGCTGTGCGAAACGGGGATGTGCAGCTTCGCTGTGCAGTGGGAATATCTCAGGAGCCCTTTGGGGAGAGATGAGGGTGTCAAAGGGACAGGACATGGTGTCCCTAGGAGCGGGGTATCCAGTTCTGGCAGTCGTCCTGGTCCTGGGAGCTTGCAGCTGCCACCTGGCCCTGCTCCAAAGCCATGCGTTTTTGGTGCAGAATAATAGACTCCCCCTTCCCCTTGTCTTGTTTCAGATGAGGCCCGTTCCAAGAAGTGTGGGATCCTTGTTCACTGCCTCGCTGGCATCAGCCGGTCCGTAACAGTCACTGTCGCCTACTTGATGCAAAAACTCAACTTGTCCCTGAACGATGCCTATGACTTTGTGAAAAGGAAAAAATCCAACATTTCCCCAAACTTTAACTTCATGGGCCAGCTCCTGGACTTTGAGAGGACTCTGGGACTCAACAGCCCTTGCGACAACCGCTCGCCCAGCGAACAGCTCTACTTCACCACCCCCACCAACCACAACCTGTTTCAGCTGAACACTCTGGAGTCCACATGAAGGGGATGCCGCCTGGTCGGGAACTCGAGCATCGAATCGCTTCTCTTGAGCATTTCAACTCTTAGGAAAATATCTGTCTTGACAGGCAGCTCTGAAAGGACTAGCTTCTCTGGGCAGAGGTGCCTGATCGCTGCTTTAAGAAGGCTAATGCCGTTCATTAGTATCCTGATCAAAGTGGTTTGAAGAGGTAGTCTTTTTACAGGGGGTTATTTAATACGGGCGATGTTACAGCGTTTTGAACGCAGCTGTTACCGGCAATAACCGCTTTCCTGGGTGCATTGGGACTGTCAGAGCACGCACACATGTGAAGAGCTACCAGGGGTTAGCTTGCTGTGGAAAGTGAGGAGATTTATGCACTTGGAAACCTTGAACAAAAGGTGTTGGGCCAAGACTGTTTTAAAACCCAAGTTTACTTTTTTTTTGATTTAAAAAAAAAAAAAAGGTAGATCTTACTCGAGCTTTGGGTTCAAACTCTTTTTAAATATGTAAGTTCCTGACTGTTTGTACAGACGAGGTTGCAAAACCAGTATTTTATTCTGTTTCTTGTTTGATCATTTATTATTTTTTTTAATCAAATGTTTATATTGACCAAATGCATTTTGCACACTTTGTGAAGCCTTGGTATGTCCTGGCATATTACTGGGTACTCCAGAGAGAGATACATGCTGCTGCTGTTGTTGTTAGCATCTGGTAGGAAGCTTTGTTATGTGTGAAGGCCAGTTGGGCTTAAACACAACCCCTTCACCACTCCTGCACTCACAATCACAAACTCTGCACTGATTCAGCCAAGGTGACTAAGCCGCAAGCTTTTTTTTTTTTTAATGCCACCCCTGCCAAAAACACTGTTTGCTATTGCCAGAGGTAAAACTCTTGTAGCCTCCAGAGTTGGTAGAAGCATGTCTGAGCCCAGCTTCATTCTCTGCTGCCTGTTGACTGACTTAACGTCATCCAGCTGGCCTGAAACCATTCCAGCTTCCCGAGTACAGAAGGTAGTTGTGATGTTGGCGTTTCTCGTGCACACTCAATTCTTTCCCCACGTGCGCGGGGCGGAGGGGGGAACACGGCGAGCGCCTGGAGCAGAGCAAGGATTGCGTAGCGAGATGGGACTGAATCGTCATGCATGGAGCGTGTGAGGGGAGTGAAGAGATGTGGAAATGATGACAAGAGTGTTGTAACAGAGAATTTTTTTATATATATATATATATATGAATATATATATTAACTGGCAAATTCTGAGATGATTGGAGCTTTCAACAGAGGTTCTGATTTTTTTTTTTTCTTCCTCTTTCAAATAACTTTATGCCGTGCCTTCTATTCTGAGAAGACTTGTTTATATTTCTGGCTAGTGTTTGGCAAACACCTTATACCAAGCCGGGAGGGGGAGGAAGTGGTAATAATTTCTGGGAGGAGGGCAGAACGGATTTGGAGATTTCTTTATTGGCTGCAATGTAGTCCCTCCTTTCTCCCCCCTCCCTTTCCACTTTAACTCTCATGTAACTGAAAAAAAAAAAGCCACGGATTTTTTCTAAATATCCAGTTTTTTGTACTTTTTTCAAGAAAAAGAAAAAAAATAATAAAAAAATCTCCGTCTGGAGGAATGTTTGATGCTGTCACATCCTGAAACCGTTCTTTTTGTTAAAGATATTACCAGAATGTTGGAATGAGCTTCTCTTTCTTGTTTTCTGGTTGTTTTTTGTTTGTTTGTTTGTTGGGTTTTGTTTGCAACAATGTTGGGATCGTGGGTCATCGGAAGGGAGAATGAGCATAAGTACGGTTGCGAGTGAGAAAATTGAGAATATCCTAATTGCATTTTACCTCATGGAGGAATTTATTTTTTCAGGGATTTTTTGACAGTGCATCTGTATTGCATTACAGCTAAGCTGGTTTGTAAAGGCTTCCTGTGCTGTTAGTGGTCTTTCTTCTTTAAAGGAAAAAAAAAAAAAAAAAGATGCATCTTCTGATTAGTACAAATGAGAGCTTGTTAGTGAGGAATGGTTCTGCTTTCTGAGTTATGAAGGAAAATTAGTGACCCTATATATACTGATCCAATATTGGGACTTTGTTTGTATTGCAAATAAATATTATTTTTTCTTTAAAAATGATGTTTGTGTCAGATGCTTGTCTAGCCTCTGCCCATATAAGGGCATGCTGCTTTTATCCCTTTTTTTTGTGGCCGATTAGTATTCTTCTGTGACCATGAAGAGCATTTGCTGGGCAGTGTTCAAGTGTGGTGTTTGGTTTCATGCACAGTTTAATTTTTAAGACCTGTGGTAAAATGGAGAGGGGGAGGTGGGAGGGCAAGGAGAGGGATATGGGGTATTGGATAAACTGGAGAACAAAGAACAGCTTGAGAATGAGACCGGCTTTGACCCCAGCCATTCCTCTGTGCCAAAAATAAATAGATAAATTAAAGACACTTTTGTTCGCTGTTTAAGCGTGGCCTACAAAGGCATGGCAAGGCCTTGCCCACAACTGTTATGATAGCAGGCTTTATTTCGGTAGGAAAGCAAAAAGTTGTGGCTCTGTAGGCAGCCACCTGATGACGACTTCTGGGTCTCATGGAGAGTGGGAGCCCCCTCCTGCATCCTCAGGTTGGGGGCCAAGCCCCTGGCTGCAGTGTCACACATGGGCTGTGCTGTCCCCCTGTGCTCCCCAGCTGCAGGTGCAAGCGGTTTGTGGGGAAACAAGGAAGGACTGATGGGGCTGCTTTAGGGAGAAAGGGGCCTCCAAGCATCTAAGTGCAGCCCAGCTGAGGCAGCTGTGGCTTCCCATGCCTCTGCTCATAGCTGGGCAGGACTGAGCAGGAGTAGGGGGTGTGTATCCCCCCGTTCTTTGCTTTGACCTAAATGGCAAGAAATTAAATTGCTATCTACTCAATTGTTCAGTTCCTCAAAGTGTGCATGTGTGTGTCTGGGCCTGAGCACCAAAGACAGCTAGTTTTATTCCAGAAGGAGCTCAGGCTGATGGGTGCAGAGTCCATTGCAGAGCAGGGGGTAGGTGGTCAGAGGCTGAAGCAGGAGCCAAGGGAGAGTGTGTGTGTGAGAATTTGTTTGTTTACTCCTTGACTGCGTGATGGGAATCTATATACTTATTTGGAGACCTGTTTGTGGCTTAACAAATAAAAATCTACCTGGTACACAAGGAAAAGAAGACCTTTAGGTTTTCCCTTGTAATTACATGGTAGACTATCTTGAGGTAGATATGAAACCATGCTGGAGGCTGGCTGTGCACTCAAGGAGTGCAGAACAGCTTGTCAGGTGTATTGCTGTATTTGCTTCCATCTAATTTCCTCTTCTGATTTTCTGCTAAGGTGTGGAATAGGATACTAGAAGTTAACATTAGCTCTGTAAGCACATTTGTGTGGTAGCTGCGTTGTGGCTGGCTGGAACAGCACAGCTGCTGTTTGCGATGGTCTGGGTGGAAGAGCTGGTGTGCAGGCAGCTGCCAGGCTGCTCCTCAGCATGAACTCCCTCGGGGTACCCGATCCTGGGAGATGCAAGTCTGTTGTGTGTCCCACCACTGCTGTGCTCAAAAGCCCCGTTGCCAAAGGAAGGAGATGGCTTGTCTGAAAACCATCCTGGCACCTGCAAGTGCTCTTTCCTCCAGGACCCAAAGGAGCCTTTTACAAGCTTCCTGGCCTTGACAGCAGGGAGCAGCCAGCCTGGCTGGTCTTCTGCCATCAGTGTTTTACAAATGGATTGCATGATGCTTCTTGGCTCAGAGGGGTTTCCTGGGAGACCTGATGTCCTGTAATTTAGTGAGGAGGCAAGAACTGACATCAGGAAAGGGGCAATGCTGGAGAAATAGTTACAGAGAGAAGAGAGAACGTGGGGTCTGTCTACACTCCCTTGCAGAGGCGGGCACGAGCACTAGTTAAGCGTAGGAGCACAGGCTTGAGTGAGAAAGCTGGTTATGTTCAGATCGGTGGAATTTGGCAAGGAGATACCGCTTCCCACACGCAGCAGGGAGAAGCTCCTCAGTTAACCCATTGATTCCAGACAAGCTGCTTGCATGATGCTCTGTGGTGCTCTGCTCTACAAAACCAGGTAATCTCCTGCACAAGCAGAGAGATCTGCTGTCCGTGGGTTTTCACTTGTGATGCCACAAGCCCTCAGGCAATATGAGTGGGATTTTTTTGTTTGTTTGTTTTTAATGGATGGCTTTGTCTTACACCTCTGATTTGAACAGTTAGAGGGACCACAGGTCCCAGGTGCTTTCAAAAAGTTTCTCCCTCCATTTCAAGTGATGGCAAAAGCACAAAGCTCTGAACTCAGGTAGCGCTAAACTTCTGCAGCTCCCCACCAGGAAGCCCAGGTGGCTGATTTTAAACATTTCCAGCAGCCCTCTGCACAGCATAGCACATCCTACATCCCTCCATGCTGTGGGCACGGCAGCTGGCAGAGGCTGGCTGCTCACCCCAGCCAGAGGGGGAAGGGTGAGGAAAGCAGGTATGTCCTGAGCACGAGGGTGACTGTTTGGCATCTTGTGACACGGGAGAGTAAAGAGTAGGTTCCCAGGGCAGTGCAGTGAGGATTACTGGTAGCCATAGACAACACAAAGGCCAGGGAGATGTGCTCCAAACAACCGCAGGAGGGAGGTGTGAAGGGGTGGTGGAGGCAGCATCAGGAGCCCAACGAGCAGGACGTGAGCTCAGGGAAGGGGCTATGGGATTATTTGTAGCTTTCTTTCCCTTGCTTGTGTCTACCCTTACCCCTCTCCCAGGCTCTTATTTTTTGGTGTGGCATCACACATGCTCTGAACATGATGCAAGTCAACCTCTGCAGCTCTGAACTTGCCGGCTGTTGCGTCACCCCGAGACACACTTGGGAAAGCAGACTCTTCCTGCCACCATCTGAATTTGGGTGCTCACATTTCCAAGGTAACCAGGTTATTTCTGGGCTGTTATTTTCTTTTTTTATCCTTCATGTGAGCAAATCAGGCTACTTGCAGTGTTGCGAAGGCATGTAAATAGTTCTGCTAATCAACACATCCCTGTATTTACAGCCGATTGGCACAGGCTGCGATAGTTATGCTCTAGGCTGCTCAGAAAGCATGTGAAAGTGGGCTTTCTTCTGGATTTTGTGCCATTTGCTCCTTTGCGTCTTCCAG
Source organism: Stercorarius parasiticus (assembly GCA_013396915.1). Classification (NCBI taxonomy): domain Eukaryota; kingdom Metazoa; phylum Chordata; class Aves; order Charadriiformes; family Stercorariidae; genus Stercorarius; species Stercorarius parasiticus. Next base: position 111,545 of record VWZL01003476.1, on the reverse strand, counting down.
TCTTTTTCTGAATCATGCTTGAGGTCAGAGTGGTGGGCTGGCGTTTGGGATGAGAGGGCAAGTGAGGAAATGTTCAGCAGGTAGGGAGAGCAGCTCATAGGAGCCCCATCCAGCCTCCATGTCCTGTTCTTGTGAGTTCTTCTGTTCAAGCTGCAACATTCCCTGTCTGCTGGCTTTGTCTTTTGACTTTCTCCCTGTGTTGCCCAGCCATGCTGGCCCAAAGGACCGGCTGCAGCGAGGGTGCCCAGAGCTGCTGCCATGTCGCTGCTGGATCCCCGGCCCAGGCGGTGCCTGGGATTTGGGTGGGAAACACCACCGCAGGACTGTGGTATGAGGGAAATGGCTGTGTTGTGTGCTGGCCATTGTAGAGACTCACCATGCCAGGAAGGGGCAAGCGGGTGCTGAGGACTGCCATGTCTGGCTGGGCAGTGTCAGGTTTGGGCTGCCATATGGGGTTCAGATAGCGACATGACGATGAAGCAGCAAATGTGGCTGTATCCTGGGGTCCATGCTCAAGTTTAAATGGCTTTTTGTGAGGCATCTGCCTTAAATTGGGGAAACTGAGGCGGGGAGCAATATGGTGTTGGCTCAGGGCAGCATTCTCCCCAGGGTGGGCGGTGGCAGCCATTTTGTGTCCCTCCTCTCCACAGCACGCCCCTTCCTGTCATGGCCGCCGCTGCCCTGAGGAGGGTGCACCAGCTCCCCTTCATGGGCCAGCAGGGCTTGGGGGCTGGGGGAGAACTACCTCAGTTAGAAATGTCATCTTTTCCTAGCCTGGCTAGCTCTCTGCTCTCACCTTTTACCTCTCCAAAACACCTGAGGAGCTGCTGTGGCACCTGTGGGGACCCCGACTGGTGTCTTGGGAAGGTCTGAAATACTTGTGGCCATCATTATGGTGCAGAAACGCGGCTGGGTCCGGCAAAGGAGGCGTGGGAGGGCGAACAGACAGGGGAAGAAGGCTCTGTAGCTGGTGGCACCTGAACCCCTCAGCCTGTGATGGCGGTGGCAGTCCTCGGCAGCTGTGATGGTGCTGGCACCAGCGGTCAGAGACAATGAGCTGCTTGCAATGGAAGTGTAAGTTTCTGGTGCCTCCGGGCTCCTCCCTGACACCTCCATGCCGCCCTGCTCAGCCGTGTCACGATCATGTTTTTAGGTTGGGAGCTGGGTCAGGGCGGAAGCTGTGGTTCAGCTTTGATGGCTCAGTCAAGGGTTGGGGATTAATTATGGGTTGGGAATTAATCATGTGGCAGGCGCAGACACCCAGGCTGGCTGTACAGCCCCAGACTGCTGCTGCCCAGCTGCTCTGGGCTGTGTGGACCCCTCAGTGCTGGGGCAATATGGACGGGGGGTCCATGCACTCCCTTGCTTGGTGCATGCTGAGACGAGGCCTTTTTTTCTCTACTTTCTCTTTGTTTGTGCTCATAGCTAAATTTGCACTTGTTCTGCGCTATCCTTATTTGCTTTTCCCTGGTTTCTCCACTGCTTTCTGTTTCTTTGGATTGCTGGGACTTGAGGTACTCTCACCTGGTGGCTGCTCCTGTGAAGCTGTGCTCCTTCTGCAGGAGACTGGAGCCCTGTCTTTGTCTCACAGACATTGGGGCACGTTAGAAATGGAGACCAGCTGTGCTATGGGAGGTTTGGGGGGATATGTGTTACTTCTGTGCTCCTCAGTGGTGTGAGTGATCCAAGAGCACGTAAAGCCTTAAGAAGTATCTGGTGAGGGAACTGAGTATGAGTGGGGGAAAGGGAATCCAGACAGATTTGTTTATTTTCCTACTTTCTTTCCCTGGGGAAACATCTGGCTTATGTAAAGCCATTTGCTGGGTTTCTCCCTGCTTTATTTTGAAAGTCTCTGCATTCAGGCACTCTGCTCTTCTCATCTCCCTGCTCTTCTCATCTCCCATCACTGCCTCAAGGGCAGATTCTTCATGATTTGGGGTTTTGCTTTTATGAAGTTTACTCTTTGTTTCTGCTCTGTGTTGTCTTTTTCTTTTCTTTCCTTTCCTTTTCTTGTAAGGACTGCTCAAGTTTGGCTTGTGGTTTTGCCTTGTTTTCTTCTGAGAGGTGAACTGTTGTGATAAACCCTGCAGAAAGTGGGAGGGAGCAGACTGGTGTGTTGGCGAGACCCTGGGCACTGATACAGCATTAGTGAAAGCCCTATAACAGCGAGAAGCTGACCTCTGAGGTTTGGTTGCGGATGAGACACCCTAGAAGCACAGCATTTTTCTCTGTGGAAGATTTTGAATTGAAATGTGTATGAGGGGGTGCGGTTGGAGGGGTTGTGACTTTGGGTTTGGAGTAAGCGCTCCCCTTCACCAATGTGGCTCTGTATCGGACCTCTCATTTTACCATGCAATCCTGGCAGTTAACTGCTGAGTACCTGGTGGAAGATTTAAAGCTTTGCTCCAGTAATTCAGTTTGGTTCTTACTCTAAATTTGAGACTTCCTCTCCCTGGATGGCTGGTTCTCCGCTGCTTGGAGCAGGCAGCAGTCCAGGCAGGATCGCATCCTTGAGAGCCAAGCAGGATTCTCTCAGAGCTGTGCAAAGTGCGATGCTGAATCTGAGTTTGAGGGGATTCCGGGTGCTGAGCCTGCAGAAAGCTGTCCTGTCCTCTGACAGAACAAGGATCAGCTCTGAGGTGAGCTCCATCTCCGTGTCTTCTCTGCCATTCATCACCTTTCCTCTGCCCCCATTCAGGCTGTTGCCTTCGAATGATCCTGTGCTAGAGGTTCAGGCAGGCTCCTGCACGTCTTGGCCTTGCATCCAGTTGGCAGAAAGCTGAGAGATATGTTTGGGAAAGTGTTGTGGGGGTTTTTTTTGTTTGGTGTTTTTTTTAAATATTTTTTTTTAACAAGAAGCTTCACTATTCATTCATTCCCCAAATAGCTTTCCCTCTTCTTGGACAACATCTTCCTGCTAGGACAGTCCAAGCCTGTTCTGACAGGCGGCTTATCTGCCTTGCAGCTCTGACTGCTTCCTCTGTCTCTCCCTTGTGTGGGAGGTGTTTTTGTCTTTCCAAACTTCTGCTGACTTCAGTGGGCGCTAGCCTGTGCCCAAACATGCACTGATAGTGCAGTTCAGTGCTGAAATTCGCCGCTGATTTTTATTTATGTCCCTGCAGCATGTTTTTCTTTGCGAGGGGAGGACTTAAGTGGTTTGGGGAGGGGCAGGAGGGTTGTTATTGAAAGCTAGTGAAGCAGAGGTTTTCCGCAGACCCTGTCTGCCTCTGTCCAGCGAGTCCCACAGCAGAACATGGTGAAGGCACCATGTGTTGAGGGGTGCCATGCCGATGGGTGTCCAAACTGTAGAAAAACTGCGTCTGAAAAAGCCTGGAGCAGCCAACTTATTGCTTTCCTGTGTTGTCAGCTGCTCAGGCAATTTTAGAGAAATATCTAGTTTTAAATCTGGTAAAAGTGGAGAGAAGTGCGTGCGTGTGCATGAAAATTTACAAATGTTAGTATTTTTAATAAAACAAATCCAGTCACATTTGAAGCTGCTGTCTGCCAGTGTGCATTCTTGACACAGAATCAGTGCTTCCACTGAGATACAGCTTCCAGTCAACATGATGGGACTGCCACTTCCTATCAGTGGCTCGAACTAGTAGCAGCCAGGAAAGCCCCATCTTGTCCCCTGTCTGTGCTCCGCTTAGTGTCTGTATCAATCTGGTGCCTGCAGCCTCATCCTCCAGCCTGGGCTAACCAAGCTCCTCTTAAATGGAGAGGGAGAAGGCAGATCCTCTCAGAAAAGGGATGTCTGTCTTATGAAGAGCACTTCTGGATCATACGTGCTGGCTCCTCTGGAAAATGAGGCTCTTGCAGCTTGTGTTGATTGGCCACCAAGAGATGAAGCACTTGGCCTTGGAGATGGGGACTAGTGGCGAGTTACACGCAGGAACACTTTCCCTCCCTCAGTGTTAAAATCAAACTCTGATCTCTGGTAGTCCAGAATAAATCCCAGATGTCACTGTCCTGAAATAAATATGAATGAAACTCTGGATGATGTTTAGTTTTCTTGACTCTCCAAAACTTCTATGAGGTTGCTCCTTGTGGAGATATGTCTGGTTTTATCTATGGAGTTCTCCACTTTTCTTCCTGAGCTGTGGCCATGCGATGCCACCACGTGTCCAGTGCTACTGCATGTGCAGCGTAGGCTCAGGGATGTTTGTAGGCCGACAGATACTCAGCAGGACTCGTAGGTGCTATTATTTAATTGCATTCCAACAGCAGCGAAAGCAGTAGCAAGAGTAATAAACAAATTATAGCCTACATTATGAAGCTGACAAATGCCACCCACACATTACCTGTCTTTAACCACTCTCATTACCACTCAGTCTTTGTGGGAACTAATCTTACTGCTCAGTGTCCGACTTGTTCACTTAATATCATTATCTGAAGCAGTCGGCCGCTCCTTGTGAAAGAAAAGGAAGGTGCTTTTCCTGAGGCTTGTTCTCTGGGTGCTGAAATGTGGGTAGCTCTGGGGTGGAGGAGGCTGGGAGCACTTTGCAAAAGCATGGTGTGGCAGGGAGGTGAAGACTGAAGTCCACAGGGACAGTCGGGGGCAGGGGCTAGGGGTGGGTGGCAGGTTGGAAGATTGTCACTTGGAGGAAAAGGCTGCACTCTGTCTCCCTAGGATGGAGGAATAGAATTCAGCAAAGGGATGTTAGGAAGAGCCATGTTTTTCTTCTCTCCAGATGTTTTCCAGGGTTTGGGAGCAAGCTGGGTTGCTGAGTAATGACAGTTCTCTCTGCGGCTGCTGCAATCCCAGGGCATTGCAGGAGGAAGTCCTGGTGGTTTTTCTATGGGGACCTGTTCAGGGTCCCCCCAGGAAAGAAACTGATCTCCAGGAATTTCTTGCAGTGGTCTGGCATAGCTTGAGTTCAGCAGTCAAGGATGTTCAGCCTCCTTGATGCCTGACTGCTGCCATTAAATTGTGTCAGTCTGTCCTAAATGTTAATGACTGCCTGTGCCTGGGGTGCAGCTGCTCTCCTTTCCTCACTGATTTAACTGTGAGCCTTCTTGGGGGAGGTCACTGAGGCCTGCAAGCTGAGGAGCTGGGCTGAGAGAGCAAATGGGAAAATAGGTCTTTTTCAAGAAACTCCATGGGTGGCTGGACCCTGGCCAGCCATAGGTCCTGTTGTGCTCCCAAAGTTTTGAGATATCTCATGAGGGTCTCTAATGGGTAAATAATAAGCTGAAAGATGGGAAACAAAGACTGAGAGGTGAAAGGCCATATTTCTGAGTGGAGAATTGACATCAGTCAAATGGGACAAGGGCCTGTTGAAGGCCAGAGCTTTTGAATGTGTCTGGTAATGATAAAGAGGAGTAAGTGGCAGATGAAGTTCACTGCTGACTATTCAGAGTAGCAAAACCCCAAAGCTGCACTGAATAGCTGTAGGAAGTCCTTGCAATGTGGAGTGGTGGGGTTGCAGTATATGATGCTGAGAAAAGCAAAACAACCAAGGGGGAAGAGGGAGCTATCTTAATCTAAAATGCGGTACAACGGGCTCAAAATGGGATAATGTCACTTGGGAGAGAGATCTCAGAAGTGCAATGAACTGGGCTATAGGAGCAAGGCTCTATTCTGAGTACGGTCAAAAAACTCAAAAACAATCAACTTCTAGGAAAAGAGTTGAGAACAACCTGTATAAATGCACTGTATGAATCTGTAGCGAGCAAAAGCGTTTATGTAGGTTTGGGGGAGACTGGAATAACTAATGCAAGGAAAATCCATTGAGTGCTCTTAAATATCAATACGTAATTTCTCTCTTGTTGAGAAAGTCCTGCAGCTGCAAATAGCTGGGGCCTGGGAAAGCATTTGCAGTGAAACATAGCTACATGCTTGGCCTGTTCTTATACTCTTCCCTAGGTGCTTCTATCAAGTACCACTGAAAACACAGGACACAGGTCAGGATGAAGCTTGATCCAACCACAGCTAGTGGCTGTGATTCCTCTGCTTTTCCAAGAAGATGCTGTCTTGGAGTAAGCTATGTGTGGCACACTGTGTGTGTATGAGGTGCTTTTATGGAGGTTGGACATACTGTGCTCTCTTTCTCTCTGTTCAGTGAAGAAAGCTGATGAAGTGTATGGTTGGAGGAGAAAATTCCAGAGGTCGTTGTACATCTGTTATCAAAGGGACATTGCAATGTGGCGTAGGACAGCCAAAGGGACATTGCAATGTAGTGTAGGACAGCCAAAGCAGGGAGAGGGGCTTTGTACCAACAGAAACATCTGTTTTTTCACCAGCACCAGTCATCCTGAAACAAATAGTTTCCTTAAGTGATGGAAAGCCATCGCCCAGGTCAACAAACTCGCCTCTTGTCTCCTCTGAGGAATGTTTCGGCAAGAAACCAATTCCAAAAGGATTCACTTCCTTTGACCTGTCCTCTCCCATCACTTCTTTAGTACTGTGCTTCTGGTTAGGAAGAACTGGATGACATGGAAGTAGCCGGATGGGCCAGGGCAACTCATTTAGACTGGACATTAGGAAAAAATTCTTCACAGAAAGAGTGGTCAGACACTGGAATGTGCTGCCCAGGGAGGTGGTGGAGTCACCATCCCTGAATGTGTTTAAGAGTTGTTTAGATGTGGTGTTAGGGGACATGGTGTAGGGGAGAACTTTGTAGAGTGGGGTTGATGGTTGGACTCGATGATCCCAAGGGTCTTTTCCAACCTAAACGATTCTATGATTCTATTCTATGATTCTGTCCTCAAAGCCCCAGTGTGCTACTTTAACCAACAACACAGTGGGGTGAGACACTGTGTGGGAGCGTGAGACAAATTCCTAATATTCCTGTTGATCAAATGGCCCTCTGATTTTCCTGATCTGCTGTGGTGATAAGTCATAACAAGGACTCTCTCTTAATCCTCATTATCCTTGGTTGGCGTTTCCTGCCCACATACACTAGATATTTCCTATCAACAGGGAGTAACCTCTGTGGAAGATAGGATCAGATTCCCAGGAACCATGCTGTAGTAAGAGTGAAGGAAGAATGAGGAAACTGTCCTAATTTGAGGCTAATCTTAAAAATACAGGGCTGGATACAGACAATAGAAAGAGAAATGCCAGGAGAGCTTTAGCATTTGGTTAGGGAAGGATCATCTTTTGCCAGGAGTAGCCTTAATTGTAAGTTATGATGTGGTAAAGTTGCTGTTTGATCTCAGCTTCAGCAGAGGGGAAGAGATTCTGCTTTGTGTCTCCAGAAGAGGAGTAGCCTGAGAAAATAACAGAGAAAAGTGTCTTTAAAAGCAATTTTTTGTCACTTGTGTACTGATTCAAGCTGCAGTGCATGGATGGAGTGCTTTATTTCTCAGTTTTGATTTGGATAAAACAGTAAATACGGAGGAGAAAAGGGCTGTATGATTTTTCCTGAAGCAGATGTGCTAATATACCCATCAAGTATTTAATGTTGCATGGCATTTCTGAAAACGGAGAAAACCACAAATCTTTTCTTCTAGCACAAGTGGGTTGGTGGGGTGGAGTGTTTCTTTCCCCTACCTAGACCCATAGCTGGAGCCTGTACCAGTCAGAGACTTGGCCTGTCCCTCATGCTCACCTTTCATGTGGGCTGGGTGGAGTGTGCTGAAGCTGTTTGTGATGGAGAGTTCTCTACAGACAGTTGCTTTTATGAACCTTTTTAGACAACCTGTTAAAATGAAGAGTTCCCTCCTACCTGTCCTTGTCCTATCCACATCACAGCACCATACATAGAGCCTGTGATGCCTCTGTGTGTTTCGTTTGCCAGGAGGGTGAGAGCATGTGCAAGTTTGTGAGAATTACCATTACAGGGGTGTGTGAGGGTCCTTAACCACATATTCATGTGCAGCTGGTATTCTAGCATGATCCCATAACCCTACAAATGACTACAATGTAACAAGGTGTGGACACTGGTTGCTCATCCACACCCTGAAGGCGGTGTTGCAAGTTCCTGGCAAATGCCACCATGTCCTTGCGGGTTCAGACTCGTTTGGCTTTTTACTATCCATCCAGCTCACAGGTGCTTGTTGGTGTTTAATTTATTACCCAGCTCTGGGCTGATCACTGCTTCTTCTTTCAGAAGCTTTACAGGTTTTGTCTTGGACCAAGTTTGTGAAGCTACAGTGACGTACAAAACCCCTGCTGCTTCCTAGAAACTTTTTGTCCCTTTTAGATAGGCTTGGCCTAAGATGATTGATACAGTAGTTCCCTGTCCCAGGCTTCCTGTATAAGTTAGGACAAGGCCTTTCAGCCATCTGTATCTTAGGTTCCCACTTCCTATCATTTCTGGCCCTCCCAGGATAGCTGATTTTTGCCTGAAAGTCAGCAGAAGAGTCATGCCATGTGGACTTCCATTCCTTCCCCAGGTGGTTTTCTTTGTTGTTTTCTCTTCAGTGTAGCAGGTTATGTGATCTAAGGGTTCTATTTCATTATAAACAGTGCACAGTTTGGCTCTGATGGCTGGGGGTTTTTTTTGTGTGGTGGTTTTTGGTTTTGTTTTTTTTTTAATTTTAAAATGACTGGTGCATTTGGGCTCTGTTGAAGATGAACTCTGTCAGGGAGCAGGGCTGGTTCAGAGGACATCCACACTGGTGGGGGCACACCAGATCCTCCTTTGTGTTAAGTCTACTTTGATAAAGGGTTGCTAAGTAGTGCCTACGGGTGGTTGATGCAGCTGGATAGTGAACAGAGTGCTTGTAATTGCTTTTGCTATCTTCAGGGATGTGCTTCCAGCAAGTCACGACACCTGGTAACGTGCTTGTAACATCTATTAACCTTGTAATTTTCTAAGTGGAGCTTTAATCCTGCCTGGTTGCCAGTCAGGTCTGGAAACATCGACTGTGGTGCTCCATGGTATCTGCTAAAATGCTGTGCCTGGTTGCTGAGCTCACTGGATTTCACTGCCTTTGCTGTCTTCCTCCTTGCAGGTGCTTCACTCTTTTGCATAGGTCAAAGCTGGACCTTGTCTATTAGTTTTCTCCCCAAGACCTTCTGTAGCGTGGATGTTTGAATGTTGATCCTTTGCTAGCCAGGTGCTGCTGTGTGGTATTTCCCCCTTTACAGGTGGCAGATGCCCTGCAGTGAAGGAGCTGTGAGGCTGAAGGTGCCAGCATTCCTGCAAAGCCCTGAGTGGCCTGGTGAGGCACTGGAGTCTGGAAAGGTGGAAGGACTGTATGGAGAGTTTAGGCTTGCTGCAGAAAGAAGACACATTGAAGATCTTTTGTTTTGTGTGTGCTATTGGGATGTGGTCTGCTGCAGGGAAGGGAGTCTCTGTGCTGCAGGCTGGCTGTGGAAGGCGCATGTCAGCAACAAGGTGCTCAGCCAGGCAGGAGGTAGGGGGAAAGGAATGTCCTACACAGGCTGCGAGCAGACCCTGGACTGAGCCATCAACAGACAGTTGGTGGCAGAGCAGGGATTGAGCCCTGAGCTTTTAACAAACCAGCTTTCACAGAAACTCATGGCCCAGCCGTCTTCTCCAAGGCCTGCTCTAAGCTTAGGCATAAGGTGTCATGCTGCAGTACCCAACTGCTGGAGTCCTGATCTATAGCCATCCCCACCTGGTCTCCTCTGGAGAGATGTAAGCAGCAACGTCCTGCCATGTGGGAACCCCTGAAAAAGAGAAGGCTTGGCCAGGAGGAGGTGCAGAGTACACAGCAGGATCTTAGGGTGGGGTTTCAGGCTGACTTCAGGTCCGGCTCTAGGGCAGCCCTGGTAAATGCACTTCACAGCACTGGGAGGGACTGGTGTTCAGTGAGCAGGGCGGGGTGGACGTTCTGCGCCAAACTCTCGCTTGTCTTCTTTCTCCTTAGGGCATTCTTCATTCATTATACTTGCTACAAAGGCAGCTTTGGTGGAAGTAACCAGTTTCCTGAAAGTGGAGGCCTTTTCTGAGTGAGCATCCGATCTTGGGGTTTGGGTGAACTGCGATGTCTGGAAGAGCAGGGTGGGGAAATTGGGGAGTTTTGTTGTGTGCTCCATTACAGGTGACTGCAGACAAGAATACAGAGCAACAAACAACACCAAAGAGCAGGGAGCCAGTTTTAATTGCCTGCAGTCAGATACTCTTGGTGAGCAGAGAGCAAAGCATTGAATGAAGAGCACAGCCTACCTCTAGTCTATGTCTTCCTCTTTCCTGGCTCTAAGCATGACTTCAGGTGTGTGGCTCCAAAATAAGCAGTGAGAGCCAGTTTAGGGTGGGTGCTGTCTTTTGCCTTCCACTTTCCTCAGTACCTCAGCAGGAACGTGATCCCAGGCAGCACCCCTGTGGCACAGCTGTTGTGTGAAACAACGAGCTGGCAAGTCCTGACTCCTTATTTATATTTTGGTGAAGGTTTTTATCATGTTTCCTGCAGACACGGACTGAGAGGAATGGGTGGTTCTGCTGTTGGCATGCCTTTCTGATAAAGGCCAATGGCTTTTAGCAAGCCTCATGGCTCTTGAGTTGCTGTTGGGTCTCTGTATATCCCCTTTTGCTGCTTCACATGACTGCTTCTGCTATGCCTGCTGGAAGACAGGTGTCTTCTGTGCAAGGGATTTGAAGAAGTTACTTAGCCTGTTTACTTTTCAGTTTTATAACCCTTATCCTGTGTTTTGTTATTATTTTTATTCTTCCTCTGCCTTGAAAAATCCCTCCTTTACCCTCCCCAAGTAGAGAATATTTACAGGAACCTGTAATTTGTTAATTGAAACTGTTTCTTGCTTTGCCTGGAAAAAAAAAGCAAACTAGGGCTGCAACACAATGGAAGTGTAAACAGGAAAACATAGAAAAAAGTCTTCATTTTGGAGCCATAGTCCCTTAAGAATGCAAAACCTTCTAGGCCTTGGAAGGTCTATGAGTCAAGTATCAATTGGTGTGATATACCAGGAAAGGAGATGTTTAGCTTTTTTATTTATGTCCAGTAGAGCTCAATGAAGCCTTCAGAGAAAAAAACAACTGAGAAGGATTCAAAGGGAAACAGCACATAGGACTTCCGACCATGTATGCAGCAGTTTTTGTGAGTTTCACAGGAAGGTTAATAGTTTATTCTCAGCAGTGTCTGTGAAATGTGAGTCTGTAATTTGGAAACTTTTTGCATGACTTTCAAATAAAAGAGAAATCTGGCCTAGATTTTAAAAAGTGACTGTGGAAGTTCCCCTCAAACCAGTGGTGAGATAGCCCATAAATAGTGTCTAGAAAATCAGGTCCCTTGAAGCTGTCTCCACTTGGAATACAAATTTAATAGGCAATTTAGGTTATCTTATGTTTGAAAGTCGCCATGTGATTTGGAGAACCAAAGGAGTAATTTGTGAATTATCTATTAGGTGAAATACGTTCACATAAACCATACACTGAGTAATTGAGTATGATGAGTAAAGTCATGAAAACTGAAGTCTGTTCGTGTCTAACTTGTGAACTGACATAGGAGCTATATCATTTGATAAGCATTTGGTTCCAAGTTGTACACCTAGCTCTAGTGTCCAGCTGTAAAAGAAAAAATGTTTAGTTAAGCTCAGTATTGATGGTTTATGAAGATCAGATCTATTTTTATTGTTGTTACTTTATTTGGGGAAGACTTCAGAAGTCTTTGGAGGTGTCTGTATTTTTTTCCTTTTTTAACCCTTTTTGGCAGGATGCTAGCAGGTCAGAGCCAGACACTTATCCCCTCTGCAGTTGGTTACTGCAGACGGTTAACAAGCAGTTTATTTGGTCTGGAAATTTGGAGAGGTCGTTGTCTCTGCTGTACTGTGATCCTCCCAGGCAGGACAGCACTTTTCACCTCTGCAATTTGAATTAGGGCAAAGGAAGAACAAACTGTCACTATGAGCTGTTCCAGCCAACTCCCTTCTTCTGTCAACTGCCAACCATGATTTTATGTTTAATTATTTGCATTACCTCATTAGTCCTGTGCTAGGTGTTGTACGAACATAATGATGTAAAACCTTTGCTAGGTTTAGACATTGTACAGGCTTCCCTGTAGGGCGTATGTGCTTGAGTGTTTGAAGTGCTGAAGGAGGGGAAGCTGGCAAAATCCCCCTTATCCCCTCCCCTTGGAATAGTAAGATATTTAAGATGTTCATTTAGCCTGCTTATTAAAACAGAATATTCTTCTTCAGAAGTACATCCCTGCACTAGTTAGAATCTCCTTTATAATTCCTGTGCCATGCAACTGAGCAGGATATTTGGGGGACACCCTGTCAGAGGTCCACTATGCTCTTCCCACCACAGCAAGCCCAGGCTGGGCAGCGGGATAGGCATCACATCAGTTATTTAGAGACCTTGGGCAGAGCAGAATGCATCAGAGTCTTGGCTCTCCAGAGCATAAAAGTCAAAGTATCTCTTCTGAAGGTGCCTAGTAATTACAAGCAGATCTCCTCCCTTCCAGAGCCTGTGGTGAGGGTTGGCTACTTGTTATTGCCCTAATGTTATTTCCACATCCGCACAGCCTGTGTGTACATGCATATTTCCACTTGCTCTTTTATCATGTTCTTCTTTCTGAGCTTCCGTTTAGACTGATGATAAACTGTCTGTATTGTTTAATATGGGTGAGGGTGTTGTGTTTTGGAGGGTCTGGCAGGGTTTCTTACGGAGTACCTGGTGGCACAGGACCTATTAAAGTGTGGTCTCATGATCTAACAGTTGGGCAGTGTTGCCTGCTGGTTCCCTCCTGGTGTGGGTGTGGTTGCTGCAGATGCCAGCTGCTACGGTGGGGATGAAACTGGGAAAGAATGTTCTGTGTACTGGTAGAAAACCTCTGAGCAAAGGGGGCTAGGAAGGGGAATGGGCAGTGCAGGTGGCAGAGGAGGGACAGCCTGACTCGCAGAGACCCTGTCCTACACTCACCAAGCCTGGTTTGAGAGGGTGGAGAGGGAAATCTCTTCTCCTCTCGCCCATGTTGGTACCTCTGCCCTCCTGCTCTCATACAGGGCTGTGTGTGTAGTGTCCGTGGAAGCAGAGCAGGGCAGGACAGCAGGTGCCCGGTGCCTCACCCTTTCTCAATCCTGTGGCTGGACTTGTTAAACCCAGTTCTCTGTCACCTGAATCACGCCTGCCTTAACCTGGTGGAAGTGAGGCCAGGGACTGGAGCTGGAATGTGTTCTCCTGTTCCCACAGCTAGCCATACACTGAGAAACCCAGGAGCTGATCATGCTCCACTGCTCTGGTAGGAGATGCTTGCCCTTTACCCCTCTCTGGAGTGGTTGAGTCTGTCTGCACTGAAAAATGCTCCCTCCGGAAGAGGAAATATGGGCCCCGCTTCTGTGAGATGTTGCAGAGTGGCCAAACATCCTCAGCAGATAGAGATCATGTAATTCAGGTGGACCACTAAACTTTTAGGCAGCAATTAGGACTTATTCAGTAACTCTGAGTCAACTAATACATCTGGGTGTTGCCTTGGCATACTTCCGTTGGCAAATCCTTCCTGTGTAGGCTTGATGTTCTTACATTCTCCACTGGCCTGTCAAGTGCTCCACTTGGAAACCTGGTCAAAAGCCTGTGGTGATGCCAAAAGGAGATGTCCCATTGAATTCCTTGGCTTTCCTTTAGTCCTCTAAACCTGCAGATGATCCCAGGCAGTTTCTTTGATGCCTTCTTCCACAGCGGATGAAGTAATTATGACTTCTGTGCAGCAGGCTAATAGCTCTGAAGACTTTAGTCAGGCTGATTAACAACAACTGGGTTTTAATAAAAAATGTTCTGGTAAATCCTTTTGAATTGCAGCCCTAATTACTCTGCAGCCTGATGTACAGCAATTGCAAAGCTAATAGGATCACCTGAATCCAGTTAATGAATCCTCTGTTATGGCTTGCTGTGACTCACAAGATGTGTAGTGTTTCTTCTGGTCTCCCCTGCCCTGGTCCATTCCCTGGTGAATATTTATGCTCTGTATTGCCAAAGGTAAGGGGGTGTGCACCGAGATTTTGAATGAATTAACTTAAATATATGTGTATCCCTCTTCTCATTACTTCAAGGGACTGTAAGGATCAAGAGCCTGGGCTTTTTGCTTTGGTCTCAAAGTGAGTTTATTCAAGAAGTCAGTAGTAGCTCCTACTGCCTGGTAGCTCTTTTCAGGCTTACAGGTTTTGATGAGAAATCTGTTCATCCCTGTTCTCTGCTTCTCTGGTAGTAGTCTGCATCTGTGTTAGAGAACAGAGTTAGGAGAAACGTACTTTCCTTGCTAGCATTTTAAGCTAGTTTGTCCTGCATCAGGAAAGGAAAAAACATTAATCTGAAAGTAATTTATTTGTTGGAACACTTTTTCTTTCCATTTCAACTCTTTGTATGTAAAGTTGTAAAGTTGCTTATGCCCCCTGGCTGCTTCCCCCCAGTTCGTTTCAAAGGAAGAAGGTGTATTAAGACCAAATCCAAGTTCTTCCATTTTTGACAAGGTTGTAAGCTGGTGATCAGGGTTCGGAAGGCTCAGAACTGCTCAGGAGTGGGACTCTGGGCAAGCTACAGGGATCCAATGGTGCTTTTGGTTTTAAAATGCCTTTTTCTTTTACAGGTGGAGGGTCTAGATAGTTTGGGGCTTGTTGGCAGACTATTATGTTAAAGATTCAGCCTCAGTCAAGGGTAAGCAAAGGATTGTTTGAAAGTGGCCTTTCAAAACTTTCCTCCTTGTTGATTTCTTGTTCTTATACTGTGTTTCTTACATAGATTTGTAGGATTAACTCCTTGTTTAGGCACACTGTAAAATATGCCTCTAACCATGTAACTTATAACTACCATAATAGCTAGGAAGCCTACCTGACGAATTTAGTGGCAGGAAGCAAAGTAAACCTCTAAAGGATGTCATAAAGAGATTCATGTGGGTAAGACATAGCAACATACCATAGGAAAGACTTGACACCAGCCACATTTCTGGTCCCGTAGATCCACTGCAGTCCTTTACTGAACATAATGCAATGAACCATTTGTTTTAACTGCTCATGGAATTGGGGATTGTGTAAAAGCGCAGATGTTGGGCCTGGGACTGGCTGTCTCCCAATTATTGGAGGTATTACTGGAGAGGGGAGGATGCATGGAGCAAATCTTTCTCTTTCCCACTGCTCACACCACAGCTGATTTCATATATGGGTCCAGCTCACCATGAGTGTGTTAGTAGAGGGTATTGGACTGGGGGGTTTCAGAGACTTAATTAAATCTCTGTCTAGGAACTTGAAGACCTTGGGTAAGAGGGAAAAATGATAAATGATTCAAGTGTTGCAGTAGAGAGAGATGAATGAAGTTACAAAGGAACTGTACAAGTATTTATTGATGCTGGCAACAGATTTCAGGCCCGTCCATTACAGCTGGGAAGAGGGAATGGCACTTTTTTAAAATTATTTTTTTTTAAGCAGAGTTTCGAGGAAAAAAAAAAAGGCTTGGGTGACATTTAGAAAGAACAAAATCAAGCCCAGCAAATCTGCTTGTAAATAAGATGAGGAGGGGCAGAGCAGCAGAGGTGGTGCTGGAGGGTTTATATTGCTTTCCTGGGCATTAAAAGTGCAGTATCATCTCTGTGGCTGCTCCTGCCTAGCTGAGACATGCAAAACAACTCTCATGAGCAATGGGCTGAACATGGAAGGAAAGGAGAGCAGTTCATTTTGTATTTTTAAATATTATAGTGTCAGACTTCTTCATGTCTGGTTTTCCTCTGAAAGTTCTCTTTGAAGCCTCCTCTCATTTCTGGTGTTTACAGGCATTTATCCTCTGCTCTCTGTGGTTACTGGGAATGGATTAGGAACATAGGTTTGCTTGCTTACGGTGGGGGTTTGTTGTTGTTTTTGTTTGGTTTTCTTTTTTTTCTTTTTTATGGAAGAAGTGGGTAATGTGTTCTGGGGCTGGAGCTAGCTTGGCTCTGACCTCTGAGATACTGGATGTCTTGTCAGTGACATTAGCTAAGTGGCTTGGAGAGAAGGGGGATGCTTGTGTTCCTTCACTGCCTCCCAGAGGGTCAGATGGGTTTTCTAGTGGTGGGTGGGAGGAAGTCACTTCTCACTTTGTCCTCAGACAGAGCAGAGGTCAGCTGTCTCGCTTACGTTTCCCTTAGTCTTGCTGATAAATATTTGTATTTATGATGTTTTGGAAGCTGAGTGCAGGAAGATCAAAACTCAAGCTTGTCAGCTTTTGGGAAGAGTGAGAACTGGCCACTTTCCACATGTCATATGTGGGATTGCTTCACATGGCTGCTCTGTGCTTGTGCAGAGCCTTGCCCTTCCCTAGAAGATGCTCCAGGCCCTTGGGAGCTCTCCGTACAGGAGCTGGGCATGAAGGAGCATGGCTGTCTGCTGGGCAGAAGCAGGACCTGGGGACAAGGAGGCATGGAGTTTGTTCCTGGCTCCATCTAACTTCAGCCACCTGGCTTCAGTGTGGTGCGTCATGTGGTTGATGCTGCTGATCAGCAGCAGACCCTGCCCTCACTTCACATTAGGATGGCAGACCAGATCCTGCCTAACATCTGCTTTGCCAGTTGCTAGTGCTGAATTTGTCCCACTTGACTCCTGCTCGCAGCAAGGCTGGAGGGGGAGCTGTCGCAGTGAAGCTCCAGTCTCCCTCTCTCTGAACCTACTGTGGGAGTTTTTGGCATGCCCCTGAGTGGGACAAAGATTTAAAATCCTTACCCTAACCTATGGGGAAAGTATTCAGGAGGCTTTAATCTTTGGAAAATGCACTGGGTTCTCTGGATGAAAGGGCTATTATTTACCTATCAACAACATAATCCCCCTCCCTCCTACAGATTGCAGGCAAGCTCCCGGGGCAAACGGCACTGTAATTAAGAACAAATATTTACTATGAAGGACTAGCTGAGGCCTGGCTGGGCAAGCAGCCATGAGCCTTGTCTGAACTTGCCTTCTGTTTGTTCCCCTTTGAAAGCAAGGAGTCAAAGTCTTTTGTCAGAAGAGTGTTTGTGAGGCACAAGATGGTGGGTTGGGCCTCCAAAGCAGCCAGGAGCCATCAGGCTGTTTGTTCCAAGCCTAGGAAATCCCCCACAAGCAAAGTTACTTGCATCGAGAGGCACTTCACTTTTCTGTTATGGATTGCTCTTAGGTAGATCTGCAAGTGAGCGTGGGTGCAGAGATAGACCTGCATGCAGGGACTGCAGCTGGTGCCATGCTACAGGCAAGTCTGTGGAAATACTTGTCTGCTCTAAAATCACAAATTAATTTATGCTTTGTTTGCATCTACTTTCCCTTTTGATTTCTGTTGCAATTCAAGAGTTTACTTCCCAGGACTCAAGCTCTGGTGTTTAGATGCAAGGGAGCTTGGCTGCCGGAGAAAGCTTGTCCTTACAAAATTGCTGGGACTGTTTCACAGCTCAAACTCGCAGCCTACTCACCTGCCCTCTGCCACTCTGATCAACAGCAAGGAGGGGTGACAGGGATCTTGCTCATCTTCTGGCAAGGCTTGGCAAGCTGAAATTTAATAAATAAGTCAATTGTGAGTAATAGAAACAATTGCAAGGATGTGGTGTGTGGTTCAACCAGCTATCACTGCTGTGGTAATGCAACAAGGCATGTGATTAGACTGTGAAATTGCTGTAGCAATACCAAGATTTACAGCGTGAGTCCCACAGAAGGAGTAGACGTGGGAGATGTACACAGACACACAGAGCTTGCAAAAGGACTGAGTGAAGTGTCTGAACAAGGTGAACACCAGGTTCCAGGGTGCTGAGGAAGCATGGAAGGTACCCCATAGCTTGCTGGGGTGTGTGTGCGTGCTATAAAAACTCATGGTTACAACTTGTCAGAGCTTTTGAGGAATATGTCACCACTTGGTCTGATTTAAGAGGGTTTTTTTGGTTTATTCCTCCTTGTTTTAGGGATAGTCATGTATTCTGAGCAGTGTAACAACTGAAAATGGGATGCTTAGCGATGCCTCATGGGCTGAGACTAACCTCCCTGGAGCTCTGATCTGAGTGAGCTGCTTTATGTATTAGATACCTGGTTTGGCTTTTTAAAATAAACTCCTTTGCTCCCAGAGAGATAAGTTTATTTGAGGCTTTATTCTGAATGATGTGCTGCCTTTTGTTTGGGAGCTTAGATGCAACACCAGAGAGAACTCAGGCATTATGTAGTGCACAGGGTCTGGGAGGGCTGGGAAGAGGAAAGACTCTCAGCTGTGAGCTAGGAAGTCACAGAAGAGTGAAGAAATGAGCTAGAGAGGCTCTGCAGACTTGATGTTAGTGCTCCTTAAGAAGGCAAGAACAGCTTCATCAGTGCCTCATGCTGTGGCTTTATCACAGAATCATAGAATTTGTAGGGTTGGAAGGGACCTTAAAGATCATCTAGTTCCAACCCACCTGCAATGGGCAGCGACATCTCCCACTAGATCAGGTTGCTCAGAGCCCCGTCCAGCCTGGCCTTAAAAACTTCCAGGAATGGGACTTCCACCACTTCTCTGGGCAACCTGTTCCAGTGTCTCATCACCCTCATGGTGAAGAACTGCTTCCTAACGTCCAGTCTGAATCGAACCACCTCTAGTTTTAATCCATTCCCTCTAGTCCTACCATTACCCGACATCCTAAAAAGTCCCTCACCAGCTTTCTTGTAGGCCCCCTTAAGATACTGGTAGGCCACTATAAGGTCTCCTCGGAGCCGCCTTTTCTCCAGACTGAACAACCCTAACTCTCTCAGTCTGTCTTCATAGGAGAGGTGCTCCAGCCCTCCGATCATCCTCGTGACCCTTCTCTGTACACGTTCCAGCACGTCCATATCTTTCTTGTAGTAGGGGCTCCAGAATTGGACGCAGTACTCCAGGTGGGGTCTCCTGCTTCGGCCCATTAGATGTTAGCAGGGAGGAAGCGGCTGTGTGGCTGCTCCAGCTCTTGTGCCGTGACCAGTACGTTAATGCTGGCGCCAACTAAACCTGTAGCTTCAGTGAAACAGAACTTGCTCACTGTTTTTTTTTTTTGTGTTAAATCCATTCTGGTTCATGAGTGTGTGTGGCTTTTAGCTTTGGTGTCCAAATTAAATGCCAGAAAAGCTGTCAGGTCTCTAGTTTGGCTTCAACAAAGTTGTCCATTCTAGTGTGTCTCGTTTGTATGGGCTGTAGGAGAGGAGCCCTGCTTTTGTTGCCTTTGCCAGTGAGTCAGACATGTAGTCTCCCTCTGCCAAGCCTGCAAGAGTTTTGCTTGCTTTTTAAAGGGAGTGTATTAGTAAAGCTGCGTGGAAGATGCGCTGTGCTTTCTGAAAGAGAAGTAGGCATTGAAATTCTGGTCAGAGGAAACAAAGGTTGGATCTTTGGGGGAAATGGTTCCTGCCTTGTTTTGCTGGTTCCTGCTACTGCTGCTCTTTCACAAGGGTCACATTTGCTCCTTGGCAGGTTGAGGGATGCATGTATTTTGGAGTACTGTGACCTGAAAAGGTGAGTTTGGCTAAAGAACATGTCTGCAAGAATTCCTCAGGTGAGGCCTTGTTTGCCTTGGCTACCTTAAGATCCTGAAGCCAGATAGGCTACTAGATGAAGGTTGTGCAGAGACCTCTGACTTCCTAGTGTAGCAAGCAGTAATCAGGACTGGCGAGACCATCTTTTAAAATTGTGTTTAGAGTATTATATCAAGGACAAGTCTGTCCCTGGGACTACGTATATCCTGAAGAATTCCCTCATTTCTTTAAACTTACTATGTTAAAGAGGTGGTTGCTGAAATGCCTCCTACCTCAGTTCTTCCCTGTTAGTTTAAAGACAACAGTAACAATTATCATTTGAAAAGGACCAAAGGAAAAAAGATATTCTTTTCCATCTGATGTTATAAAGAGACTTTAACGCCTCATTTTGGGGGATTACCAATTGTGTGGGTACCAGTCTTTTGTGATAGTTATCAAACAAATAGACTAGGTGCTTCCTAGCACTGCAGGTACACATGATGTTCTGAGATGGAGCACGTGAAAGGAATCTGAGGAGACTGTGAGGATCCCCAGAGAGGTGAGTGGGAGAAGCAGGTTGCTGTGGCCCACACAGCCTTACACAGTGCTGTTGAGGAAGAGTTAACTTGCTCTGTCTGAGCTAAGCCTGGAAGCAGAGGTTTATTGGCTGAACGTTGGAAATCCTCTCTTCGTGCCAGGTGTAACAAGGATCATCTGGTAAAAATGTATGTCTGCCTGAGACACGGATCTGCCTTAGACATGCATTGAGCACGAATGGAGTTTGCTGTCTGCTGGAGGAGCCAGGTCCCCAGTTGAGCAAAGCCTAACGGAAATTGGATCCAGTCCAGAATGTCTGGATGGCATATGATATTTACTGAAATATGGCATTGCTTGTGTAAGCAACACACCCTTCTCCCTCACTCTGGAAACCATCTGGGCTTCATGTATGAGCGGTTAAAAACCGGAGCAGGAGAGCATCTGATGCTGTATGACTCTTGTGATGTATTTCCCACTCTGGCCTCCCTGCATTTGCAGGCATGGGAATCTCAGCAATGCCTCGATGTCCTCTTAACAACCCGCTGAGGCTTTTCTTCCCTTTTTCTGCAGTGGTTGTAAACAGAGTAGGGTTGTATGAGGAGTTTGTACAAGGATTTACTTGACAGGGTAAGAGGCAACCTCTCTTGCCTAGGCCAGGGTACAATCATTATGCTGGCCAAACCTTCCTCCATTTCTAGCTGGGTCCACAGCCAGTAGCTTTATTGACTCTACTGATTTTTATACCAGCTGGAGACAAAGCTCCTGTGAATGAGGAAGGGATATTTGGCATGTCTGTGCACTTGCATAGTAAGTGTTTTTTCCAAAGGGAGCTAAGCACCCTTAGGAGAGGCTCGGGACTGGGCAGGACTCCCTGTCCTTTACATAGCCAGGCTGAGAAAGGATTTGTCCAATTACTATGTTGTAAGGGCAGGAGGGGCCGGGGGAGTACAGAAAATTGTCCCCTGCCTGCCTGAAATAATGCAAGTGTGTCTGTGCTTTTCATTAGCTTCTGGGATGGGGTTTAGTTGAAGGTAGTACCTCTGGGGTGGGGTTAGGGTTTCCTCTGCTGTTTTCAAGGCTTTCCTTGTAGCTTCCTCTCTGTCTGTGTGTGCACGCTCTGTGGGTTTTGTTTCTTAAAGGGAGCATCATATGACAGCCCCAGCATCTCTGATCTTTCTGGCAGACCGATCCCTCTTCCTTCCTGAGCTTGATAAACAGTCCAAGAACTTACGCCTGGGTGTGAGTGCATGTATGCCTTTCAGAGACCCACAGCTTGCTTCTCCAGTTTTTGGTGTGGTTTTTCTATCCTTCCATTGTAGTTTCTGGTGCTGCTCTGCTTCGCCTTTCTATCTCCCTTCGTCCTGCGGTTTACCTGCTGCTGCTTGACATGAAGATGTAGGTGATATGGAACGACCCATTTCTGAGAACCTTGACCTGTGCTCTCTGGCCTTGCACCCTGATGGCACGGGATTTTTGAGGTGGTTAGAGTTTCAGGCACCCCTGAAAAGACACTGCAGTGATTTCTGAAATCAGCCTGTTCTTTGAGCAGTGACAGTTTCTCTTTGCAGTGTGGATGCTGTGACTTGCAGGTTAGCCAGATGACAAGCGCAGGCAGATGCTGGTAGGAGAGGAAAGCCTTCTCTGTGTGTTTGTGCAAAGCACTGTAGCACAGCAGAGCTCTGGTTCAGAGCAGCAGGATTCTGATATAGTAGCACAATGTGAATCGTTCCCAGACTCCAGCTGTCTTTGGCCTAACGTGACCAAAATACAGAGAGGCACTAAAACAGCCTCTCTTGCTTCCAGCCCCAGCAGCTTGTGCTTTTGTCCCAAGGATCTGACTCCAGCTATTGGAAAGTGGAAATGCCCTGTGTGGAGACACCCACTGAGGCCCGGAGGGGTCTGGAGGCTTGATGTTTGCACCTCTGCTCTGAGGGGGTCTCATAGGCTGGGACTGCCCAAAGCCCCTTCCTTGGAGCTGTGTCATCTCTAGGCTGAGAGGGGGTGCATTTTCCTCAGTTCCTGAAATAGTGCACATGTTTGAGTCTCATTCTCCTCTCTAGATCATCGCCAGATCTGAGTTCCTAGAACCAGGTTGGACTAGCCTTGTACCGTGTCTTCAGCTCTTGCAGCTGAGTTTGCCCCTTTCCTCGAGTGCAGCTGACGCTTGAGAAGTACCATGTGTTCGTCCCCATCCTCCAGGGTAGGAGGAAGGTTCCACTTCTGTGTTTTCTTCTTCTGTCTCTCGGAGCCTTGGAGACATCCATCAGCTCGGCATTCACCAGCAGCATTTAAACAGGTCACTTCGATACCAAAGTACCTTCTCTCCCTCCCTCCTTCCCTTCCTTTTTCCTGCTTTGGCAGATTGCCTTGCCTGATTGACTGCATTTTGATTCATCTCTGATATTTAATCTCCTCCCTGGAGAAAGGTGGGCAGGAGAGATGCTGTTACTGCCATGAGGTAGGAATCGAGAGCTGTAGAGTGTTATTTCATTCAGTCTGAAAAAGCCCTCTAATAACACAGAGGATGTGTTGTGCTGTAGTGAAAGGCGGCTTTGAGAGATCATGTAATCTGCCCTTGCCTGGCCTTGTGCTGTCTTGCTGTAGGACTGGAATCAAAATACCATCTCAGATACTGCAGCCCAATTGATTGGAGCTGCTTCAGCCAATTCCATCTCCATGTTCTGGAGGAAGACCTTTCTCTCCTCCTTCCCTGTCCTGATCAGACGACATCCAGGAAACTCGGTGTCCAGGTGAGAGGCTCTTTGTTTTGCAGGGAGGTGACCCTGTGAAGGAAGCAGTCAGCTTTATAGCAAGTGGGGATGGGTGGGCTAAGGATATTGGAACAGGAGAGTGATGGGAGGGAGCAGATGAAATGATGGGCCCCTTCTCTCTCAGCCAGAAGGTTTGTCAGGGTCAAAGGGTTGGAATACAGATGAGCAGCTGTGAGGCAGAGGCTGGAAAGAGCTCTTTTTGTTCATGCTGGATAACTCCTGGTCCACTGGCTGCCTGTGTCTAGCTGTATGCTGTCCTACAAGCATGAGAGCTGTGCCCTATTGTCCTTGCTCTTCCCTGGGACCTTCTACTGGATTGAGGCTGAGCTGCCTTGGGGGCCCCTCTCTTAAGAGACTGAGGACACTGAGTGATGATGTGCTCTGAGCTTTAAGGCAGTGGGTTTTGGGCTCTTCTCTCACCTCTAGAGAGGTGTTCCTCTTTCTGGTTTGCCACCACAAGAGAGGGGTGGAGGTACCAAGACTTGCTTGGGCCAGCCTTGAGTGAAAGAGTAGGGATCAGAACCCTTATACAGGTTGAGTTTTGCCAAATGAGACTTTCTGTGCTCCTCCATGTTGCCTCTGTCCTTTAGCAGAAAGGGAATAGGATGAGAACTCCCACTGGATGTGTTAATTTCTCCGGGGACATATCTCTCCAAGGTCATTTGTTTGCAATTGCATCCATATGGGTGGTGCCTCTGCCTAGCTGAGCTCTTGGAAGCCCACCAGAAGACAGGCCTCATGTGACTATGAAATACAGAGATTTTTATATGGCCATCTAAAATGTTACTCTTTACCAGGACACAGCCTCCTGGGCTAGATGGAGCCAAGTCCTACATCCTACTTAATTTCTTCTGACCACTGCTGTCCTAGTCCAGCTTGCATATCAAAGGCTTTTTGAGAGCAGGGTCCTGTGATCTTTGTTCAAAATTCTTGTTCCCGTTTGTTGGGAGTGCCCGATCTCTTCAGGGAATGGTGTAAGGAGGTGATGTCCTTGCCTTGGCTGTGCTCCCTTCTGAAGCTCAGTACAATCTTCACTGCCCCAGTGCTTCGAAGGAAGCTAACTGCAGCTTTATTTACATGACATGGGTGGGGATATAATAAAAGGAAATGAAGAAGCCCACACTAACAGCATGGCTTTTGTTTGTCACCAACAATACTGCGAGTTTGGCCTCACTAAAAAGCAAATGCTGAATGGCCAGCTTCCATCCCGTCTTGGGCTCTGTCTGTATGCTCTTGTCTGGAGAGTGGAGGAGAATCAGGCCCATTTGCTCACTGCAGGTCCTGCCGCATAAAGCGGTGGGAATGATATGATCCTCTTCCCCAGGAATTAACATTGGATGAGGCACGTGTTTAACCGTGGTAGGTCGGGCTCTCCAAGCATTCTCAGAGTAAGACCCCCTCCTCTTTCCAGATGGTGAGATGTCTCTGAAGAGTTCTCACTCTGGATAGACTTTTTTATTTAACTGCTTGGCCTCTGCCCAAGGGAGTCTGTGTGGCTTTATGGGAAAGGATTTTTAGTTGTGCAGTAATGGTGTTGTGCACATTTGAACATGTGTACCCAGTGGATCATTCAGCTAGAGATGAAATTGCACTGTTGACCACAAATGTTTGTGCATATGCATTGATTGCATTTATCTGTAAAGTTATAATCCTTACTCAGTCAAAGCTTCTGGTATTATACATCTGCTTGTTATTCTCTGTCCATGCTCTGCAAGGCTCTGTTAAGCCCGTTACCACCTCCTTCCCTGCTGCATACTTGTCTTTATCATCTTGTGCCTTCCACCCAGTTGGAAAGTGGCTGCATCACTGTGCCTTGCTGCCCAGATGTGCTTATGGGAAATAAGAGATTTCTTCGGGGCCTAGTGACTGATGATGGTGGAACAGCAGGGTTAGGGAACCCAGACCCTTCCCTTGGGGTTCAGAAAGGATCACAATTTTTCTGTTCCTCCCTGAAAGGACGTATATGCTCTGTATCTGCAGGAAGATAGACTAGATTTGACTTCTAGGAGAACAACTTTTTTACTCCCTTTTCTTCTAAATGGATGGGAGGAAGATTGGATGAGGAGAGGGGAAGACCTCTGAGAATTAAAAGGTGAGGATGGTGTAAGACTGGTGAGGACCTGATAGTAATCAAGGTTTGAAATCAAAGATGTTTCCTATTTACTGCGGTGCTAAGACATGGAACGTCTTCCTGTAGGGGCAGAATGAGATCAAGTTGCTTGATGGGGAGAGTTTTACTGGTTTTTGAAGGGAGTTGATTATGAAATGATGCTGTCTGTGCTCACAGGGCTTTCACCTTGTGTACTGGGAAGTCCTCCCTGGTGTCTGTCTCTGCCTGTACACAGTCTCAAGTTCTGTTTGGTATCTTGAAAGCCTTTTAGCTCTGCAGGTATAGGAAATGCTGTGTCAATACAAAAGTATTGCCTCACGTGCCAGGGGACTGATGGGTGGAAAGCTGCCCTCACATCTGGGGAACAACTCTTCTGGGATGTCTGTGTCTTTTAAAGGGATGTGGCGCAGGTAACTGATGTGGCCATTTGTTAATCATCTGCAAAGTAACAACGTTGAGGATAGCATTAGAATTAGCATTAGTGCTTGTGTCCTGCAGATGAATTTGGCTGATGCTGAAGCATGACTTACCAAAAGTTAGTATCTCTGACAGCTGCATCCCCAGCTAGCTGAGAGAATACAGGAGTACAGGGTTTACATCCTTCAGGAGTAAAGAGGGGAGGAGAGAACAGCAGGCTTGGCTAATGCCAGAGTGGGGGACAAGCTTTCTTTTGGTGAGGAGGACAGAGGAAATTGGGCCTTTTGGTACATGTACAAGGGGTGGTGAGGAGAACACTGGTGTATCTTTCTCTCTCTGTCTTCCTTACTGGGATGGCTTCAGCTGCAACTGAACATAATACCTAGAGTTATAAAGCCTGCTGGAGGCTCCTGTCTGGAGACAGTTTGAGGAGGGACATTGTGTCTGCTTTTTTCCTTGCATAGCCTAGGCTTAGAAACACTTCCCATAACACCCAGTGGGCTTTTTCTTGAGTACCTGTGGGTATTGAGGTTGGCAAGTCAAAAGCAAGGTTATCTGAGGACCCTATGGATTCACCAGGGTTACCATAGTTGCCATTCCTGCTCTAGCTGTAACAAATTCATGTGCTCACATGAGAACCAAGAGAGGGATCACGAGATGCATCAAGGCTATTTGCCCCAGAGAGTCTGTAATCACAAGATGGGAAACAGTTCCTTGGTAACACTGCACAATATGGTGTTACCTGTCACGTGGTGGGTACCCATCACTTCATGGAAGGGGCTGTGCAAAACACGCTTTCAAAGCTCTTGTGTGCAAGTACCTTCTTCCCCCAGGTATCTGTCATGAAAACTTATGCTTGGGCACTGTGGTGGGGGTGTTTCAGTCACACAGGGGAGGAGGCATGCAGGAACAGTCTGGATCCAGTTGATGGGTTGTTCATGGTTCCTGCTCTGAGAAAGGTGGTGTAGATTGGATGTTTGATATTCTGGAAAAGCATCCTTGCGGTGTAGGATTTATCAGGGCTTCAGGTAATTTTCCAGTACTACCGTAAAATCTGCTGTGTGACCTTCAGTAAACTCACCGTTACCTGTGCGTGCCTCAGGTCTTCCCTCATCTCTCCTTGGCTGGATCAGTTCTCTCCATGCAGCATCCTCTCTTGTTCGGTGTCAGTGCTGTGGCCCTCAGCCTGAGCACAGCCCTGTTTTTGACGTGATAGTAACTCAAAGCCTTTGTGGAAGCTGAAGCTTCCAAAGGGTCTGAGCTTCATCTCCTGTGCTCCAGGGAGGCGTATCTGGGAGGGAAGGGGAAGATTTAAGGGAAAATTTGGCTGCAAGATGGAGCAGCATGATTTTTTTTTTTTTTTTATTCAGCACTTTGCTGGCCAAGCAAAGCCCTGAGTGCTGCTATTGCTTCTCTATCAGCTTCTTCCACTGGAAACTCCAGCACCCTTTTCTCCTCTACCTTGGATAAATAACCGCTGTCTGAAGACCTGCAGGAATGCCAGGTGGAAAGTGTTCCCTTCCTTTCAGACTTGCTGTACACACAGGGCTCGTTTACAGCTTGCTGGCATGTGCTAGTTGTTCAGAGAACTCACTGTGGACTGCCTCCTTGGCACGAGCAGAGGGAAGCCAGGCTCCAGGACACAAAAGAAGTAAAAGTGGGGGCATCTGCATGGCAGATAAACACATGCCTGTGCTGTCAGTGCAAAGGTGTTCAGTGAGCACAACAGGAACAGGGCTGATCCCAAGCTGCAGGAAGACAACCTGCTCAGCCTTGTAACTATGCTGCTTTTGTCCCGGACTCTCCAAACACTCATCAGACACCCCTACCTCAGAGCAGCCCTTGGAAGCAAATACCTCAGGGAGGAAAATTTAACCTGCAACAAGTTTGAGGCCACAAAGCAAATTAGTGGCGTGGTTTGTGATACCACCAGAAGATGTAATTTCTCCATCTGTGCTTGGCCACAGCTAGGTACCACTAATTTTCTGGGGACAGACATACTTTAAAGGGAAAGAAAATAATATTCTTACATCCCATCCAGCATCAGCCTTTTCTCCTTGATACAGCCACTTATAGTGGGAGGGCTTTCAGAAGGAATGGGGAGTTGGCAGCGGTGGGAATGCCTACAGGAGAAAAGGCAGGGTGTTGAAACACATTGGTATACAGGGGGAGTAATATGGATGGCAGCAAGGTGCCCAGGAGGCACATGTGTGCTAAACCTCTCACTGGGACTCCAGCAATCTTTAGTGGAACTTTGGTAGAACTGGAGAGATGAAGTGCAGAACAGTCCTGATCTACAACCCTTGTGGAAGGAGCAGAAAGAGGACTTGTCCATCATTGAACTATTTTCAAACAGCACAGCTCTTAGGTAAGTGTTCCTGGAAATGTGAATGGTTTTCCTCTTGCTCTGCAGGATCCCCTTGCCTTGATGAAGTGAATGAGTTAAGTGCTAAACGGCACTGCAGTTGGTGCCACAGTCAGCTTGGCTTCCTGCAAGGTAAGAGCCCTCTCTGCCTTCAAAGTGGTAGAGAGGTGCCTTGGAATACGGTGGGAAGGGCTTTGCAACAAGACCTGAGCTTTTGCTCAGCAGTCTCCTGCCCATTCTGTTTGAGAGGTGTATGCACATGCTACGGTGGTGATTGGGACCAGATGGGTGCTCAGACCTGGTTCTCCTTCACCTGCCCTGCCCCTCAGGTGTTGGGCTGTGGGCTTGGGGCAAATCTCTCTGGGTTAGTGAGTTTAGCTCAGGTTCAAACATAGGGGGGAAATTAGCTCATCCATTTCTGCCTCTTTGCAGGGCCCTGTTCCGACAGGCAGTGCCGCGCTGTCCAAGCTCTGGAGTCCTGGTGCTGCTCCAAGGCCGCCAGCCTTGCAGAGGAGGAGATGGTTTTGTTTAGTTTGCTTATATGAAGAAAAAAGTCTGTCAAAATAGGGCTTTGGAAAGGGGAGGGGGGAGCAGGAAGTCTTCCTTTTGGCATTTATTAGAAGGGAAATGAATGTTTTATGTTCAGGGGCCCTGCTGGATGTGCAGTGCTCGGGGACAGTGGTGTGGTGAAAGCCTCCTGACTTCTTGGTGCAGGGTGCGAATGTGATCTGGAATAAGCAAGAAAGGGCTAAATATAGAAGCCTCTGGCTCCCATCCTGCAATGGCGGCTCTGCCCTCGCTGCAGTCCTGGAGGCAGTAAGTTCTGCCTATTGTTCCGGTCACATTCTTGTGTCCCACGATGGGGCCTCTGTGATGGAATAAAATGAAGAGAAACAGATGGGAAAACAATAACCCAAGGAACAGGCCCTGAGCTTTGCTGGAAGCTTCCAAAAACCCATAAATCCCCAAATGCATTTGTGCTGGATTAGGGAACTGAAGCAAAGGAAGGGCCAAGTACTTGCCTTCCTGTATCCCACGTGCTCTTGTTGCACAGTGATGGCTCTCTATGGGGTCTCTACCTTGCAACAATGATTGTAGTGGCAACTTTGTTTCCTTAATCTTTTAATTCTGTCAACTTCCCCGCTGTCCTTTCTTTGCACTCCCTGACCTTTTTGACTGACAGGCCCCTGGAAAAAGGACTGCACAAAGAGTCAGCACACCTTTCCATCCTTCTCATGTACAGCAGAGCTGGCTCCAAGCAAAACATGGTGGAGCTCTTGCAAGGCAGTGGAGCAGTCTCTCTGAGTTTCTGGTAAGTGCTCTATAGAAAGGAATAACCATTAGTGACTGTGAGCCTCTTGGAAGGAGAGAGGGGCTGACTTGAGCACTGAGCAGGGAATATTACCTACCTGCAATATCACGTTTGGTGACCATGAAGGCATCAAAGTAATTGGAAGTCCTGACCCAGTCACAATTGTCTTTTTGTGCATGTTTGAAGACAGTGCATGATGTTCTCAGCAGATTGTTGTTATCTATAGTATCCCTTCCTTGAGCGTGTGTGTGCAAAAACCTCCGTGAGCAGTTAGGAGTATGGATGGCTCTGGAGGTGAATGAATGAAGTTTGGTGCTTTCTGCAGAACTCTGCCTTACCTTGCAAAAACCAAACAGCTTGTTTACTCACCTTCCTGTCTATGAATTGGCTTTTCTCACACTCAGACAATAACTACAACTGTTTCTTTCCCTAATAGCTTATTTGCTGCTGTCTTTTTAAGATGAAGCAGTTCCCCAGGGGATCAGACCAGTGTTGCAGTTGACTCAGGGAAAGAGGGAGGCAGTGCTGTGGGGAGCAGGGGACAGGATGGGGGGTAAAATGAAATGAGGTCTTAGTTTGAACCAACCATCTTGTGAAACCTGATCTTTAGGATCTGGGGCAGGAAGAACTGCGCACGCTGAAGCTGTGCTGCTGCAGCTGTGCTGTTACAGCATGATAGCGAAGTCATTTAAAGCTAGATAGGGATCTGTACACCAGCGATCTTCATCCTTGTTGAAATTCCCCTTTTCTCCCCCCGTTCCATTCCCCAAGCATATATTCTTTCAGTCATCCTCCTCCCTGATAAGTTTGCTCTTTCCAACCACTGCTCCATGTTAAACAGCTGTTGCTGCTCTGAATGGACAGATATATCCCTATGCAAGCAAAGAAATGGTGAAACTATTAATGTGCTGAAGTGTCTTGGTCCAAAGCTACTGAAACCAGCAGCCCGGCTCACGTTCTGTTTAATGGCCTTTGAATTAGTCTTGATGTTACTCAGTTGCACTGGCAGGATACAGATTTTCCGTGTGGCTGGTCACAATACAAGGGGGTATTTTGTACAGACAGATGTGTACTCTGGGATTGTAATTACATAGTTTATTAACTTTATTGTTCCTTGCATTTAAGTGGGAGACTTTTTTCCATTGAAATTATAGTGTTTATGCCCTTTTGTTCTTTATGTACATGAAACCGCATAGGAACCAGCAAGTTGCTGGTAAAAAGCAAACTTGAAATCGACACAAAACACTGTTGTGCACAGGGGAGTGCATTGCTTCCTTTGACCGAGTGTTAAGCTGCCAAACTCATTTCATATCCTGCATCCCCTGCTGTGCTGCAGCAGTATGGTGCAGCTGATGTGCTCTTGTGTCACTGCTTCTACAGCTGGGTATAAGGAGCTCACCTAACAAAGTGTATTTCAAAGGCAACGCCAGTGAAGTGTGGTTGGCCCCTACTCCAGTTCATGTGTTTGCTTGTGCCACCTTGGAGGACTGTCCTCGGAAAGCATGCTGAGGACAGGGAACTGCTGCTGCCAGCCCCATGGTGCTACAGGAAATGAATCTTCCTGTTTTGTTACCCACCTCGGTTCTATTTAGGGCGAGCCCTGCTTCCTGCTGAGAGCTGAACAAGGGACCGGTGGAGGTAGATTTCATGAGGAACATGAAATATGTTCTCCTTTCTTTGGGCTTGGAGCCACTGAGAGCCTTTTCATGCCATGTGAATGGGATGTGGGAGGAAGCAGGGGAGGAGGAAGAAGACTCCAGGCTGATTTTTAGGATCTGACTCCCATTCCTGTTGTCTCAGAGGAGAGTGGTTTATACCACCAGTCAGTGACCTTTTCTCAAATGCAAAGCAAATATTTTCTCAGCAGGCTAACCATTGTGAAACAAATGGTAGGAAGGCAGGGAGATAGCAGGTAGCTGTAGATATCATAGGTCCAGTATTGCAGAGCTAGGGTGGATAACACCAGTCAAGCCAGCAGGTAGAGACCTCTCTGCCTTTTACAGAGGCGACTGTGCAGTCTCCGCAGAGGTGGAGAGAGCAGAGTCTGGCTCACAAAGTGAGGAACAAGGAAAGAAAAGTCAGGGTCTTCAGCAGATTTGAACTTCTCTAGCTCAGAGGTGAAGGAAGGAGGTAATCCTCCTGTTTGTCTTGTCTCACTTCTGAGGTACCAGCTAAAGCCTTTATATGTGTAGGCAAGAGTCACTTTGATCAAATGCAGTTACTGTTAAGAGAAAAAAAAAATCAAAAACAAAACCAACCCCAAACCAGCACATAGTAGGGCATAAACAGTTGAATCCTCAATTAATCAGCTGAACATATGGAAGAAAAATGTTTGGGCTTGAATGAAGTGTTGAATTCCATTTGGATGGGATGGCTTTCAGTCATGCCACACTGCAGTGTTTTGTTTTGGAAACAAACCAGAGTCCTTTAATCCTTTCTTAATATTGAAGCTATTCTGTAATTTGCAATTTGAAAGTGCAGCTTGGGGGAGCTGATTGCATTTCTCAGTGCCTGTTCCTTGTGCTACTCACAACCCTGTTTGGGGTTTTTTGTGTTCATGCTGTGAGAGCTGGTGGGTAGGTCTGCCTTTTGGAGGCAAGCGAACTGATTGATTTCACAAACAAAACTGAATGCGAGCAGAACTATCTTCCTGTTCAGTGCCCTACAGACCCCTTGGCCCTGAGGAATACAGTGACTGGAGGGAGCCTTTAGGTCTCATTGCTGTTACAGACATGGGCTCTTGGCTAAGAGAGACTGGGAGTAATTGTGTGAAAGCAGGAGCCCACCTAAATAGAGATGCTTGCGTTGTATTGCATATATGGTCTGACTTGCAGGAAGAAGGAAAATTTCCTCCCTTTGTGATTTTTAGATAGCATTAAAACTTGCTGTAGCTCAGCCCCCAGATGCCCACTCCATTTCTGAAATCACAGTGGTATCAAGTCAGCTTCTATGCAGTTTTGAAGCAGATTTTCTAAGAGTGCTTTTGCCATTGTTGTGGGTAGTTTGGTCAGCTTTAGAGCTCTGCACCATATCAAAACTAGTTTATCTTGAAGCAGAAAGGATTCTTGCTGCAGTCCCTCAAGGCCTCATTGTGCTTGTCCTGTACAATCACAGTGCTTAGCTGGAGGCACTTTCTGGAAAGAGTAGTCAAAGGAGCGACTTGCCCAAGGGCGCGGATGTGCTTGGGGAGGCAGCGTGAGAGCAGAACGTAGCTCTCCTGTTGCTAGAGCCAAAGACTCCGCCATCGACTAGCTTCTTCATGGAGCCTAAGCCTGACCTAGGGCTTGTGGTGTTCATGCTGCTGTGATTTCTACTCACAGCCTGGGAATAAAGGTTGTTCCTTTAGCAGTCGTTTAGCTTCTGCAATAGGGAACAGATAGAAACAAGTTGAGGCTTGACTTGTTTTATTTGTAACTCTAAGCACCTAAAGGGCACGTGGCTGTAATGCTGTAGCAGGTACAGCATCGTTTCGACTTTGAGGGACAGGGACTCCACCTTTCCGTTATTGAACCACAGGTAAAAGCGCACGGTGCTGCAAGCAGATTCTCTACTGAATAATCCTTTTTTTCTTTTTTTTTTTTAATTTTGGCAATTAATGTTACCTTCAATATCATATTGATGCATGCGTAGTTTTTAAAAACTAGTAACTACTGTCCAGTCCATTCTGCCCTTTCCCATGCAGCAAATCAATCTCTTGTATGTGTGGCTGGAAAAGCATCTGTGAATGACTTCACCAGATATAGAGCAATGGCAAATCCAGCTCATGATGTATGCTAGCAATATGAATAGCTTACCCCTTTCTCCTGCTCCTTGTCTCTCCTGAAAAAAGTAATGGAAAGTTAAAAGAATTATTTAACATAGAATAGGTATTTAAAGAAACTCTTCTTCCTGTAAGGTGTGTGCATGGTTATCGACATCGTAAGGAAGACCATTTTGTCTTTCGCTCCTGAATGATGGGAACTCGTAACGCAGTAAATTACACCAATATAAAAGTTAATGTACTCAGCTTTAACACGGATATTTTACTGTTATTATCACTATTGAAAGTGACATCCATCGCAGTGACATGCACCCAAAAAGGAAAAAAAAGCCTCGTGTAGTTGTGTCTAATAACCCCAATTACAGAGCTCTTCTAATGCCTTTTTTATAACAGTTTTGCAGCTCTGTATTATCTCCTATTAATGTGATTTCTCTCCTATCTGTAAATTTCTCAGGATTGCCTCTTCCCCTCTGCTTTCCATAATCACCATTTATTATCTGCATGCTTCCCATAAAATAACGCTATAGGTGACACAGAGAGATTGATGCTGACCTAGATACAGGCCCACCCCCAGCTTTTTTCTTTCTTTCCCCTTAGCAATAATATGCTCATTACAGTGTTGAGGAGGCTTTGTTAAAAGGTTCAGCTTCTCCTAGCAATTGGTGCTAAAAATAGTCTCATTAGCTGAAACTTTGCTCGGTCAGCAAAGGAGCTCTTGGGGAAGAGGTACTGGGATGGACTCAAGACGTAAATAAACAAGAGGAAACTCCGTCCCGCTGCCTTGTCAGCTCCAGGACTAACTCGGACCTGTAAGGCAACACACCAGTAATGCTTTCTGTCGCTGGCTGTTTGTGAAAGGAGACTTCTCCCTCCTTGGTGGCTAGAGTAACCGTGTACCTGATGTTGATTTTGCTCACATAGTTTTGGGTGTTTATTTTAGTGTTCCCACAGAGCCTTTTCCATGGGCAGCTGAATACTCTGCAGGCCTTGCAAGGCTGCAGCACTTGTAAAGTGCTCCTTGGGGGCTCGCAGCACTGGAAAGCAGACCCTCCTCACAGGGGACAGGTATGGAACAGTCCCTGGCTCACTGAAGCCAAGGGATTTAGGATAATCGGCAGGCCACTTTGCTGTGGCTCTTTCCAAACAGCTTTGTGCAATTCTGTGCATTTCCCTGGAGTCTGCTGGGGCTTCCCAGCACGAGTAGCTCGTTTCTGCCTGTCCAGGCTTCAAGAAGTGCAGTAGAGTGCACTTGTCTGCTTGCATCACTCCCTGAGCCAAGGGCCCTGCCAATCAGGACACATCTGCGACATCTGTGGAAACCTGGGGCAGCTGCGCAGGTCAGGGATCCTGAGGAGTGGCTGGGTAGTGCCCAAGGAGGAGGGAAGACTACTTTCTTCCCCAGGAGTCGGTTAATCTTGTTTTCTGTCCTCCCATTGCTAAGAAAGTTTTGCCCTGTTGACCAGCACTGGTAAGGGGGCACTAGGTTTCTGCAACTCCAACTTGCTTGCCCTTTGCCAGCCTTGCGTTTGCTCTGCTAGGAGACTCTTCCGCATAGCAAAGGGTATCTCATTATCTCCTGTCCAAAACGGAAATGCAACTCGTAGAGTAATTATCTCTCCCATCCTTGCTTCCTTATTTCTTACCGTGTTAGCATACTCATAACTAACTACAAAACCCTTTTTTTTTTTTCCTCCTTCATCCGAGTTCTTGCAGTTATACTGTACTGAGCAACTGAGGCATGTTTGAAATAAAGCTCTGCCTGTTTTTACCTACCTTGAATTGAGTTTAACTCTGCCCTTTGGTGAAAACCAAAGGGAAAGGTCCAGCTCCCCCGAACAGGAGGAAGCATGGGAGGGAGCTGGTAGCAGGCTCTCCTCCTCTCTCTGCTTGTCCTCACCTCTCCTTTCCCAGTCAGACTGTGACATGAGCCCTGTACAAAGACCCGTTTTTTTGGGAAGTCCTTTGCAAGCCATCCATGGGGAGGTTGTCCAGGCAGCTGGCATGGGCTGCCCACGTGGTGCTGTTGGGGGATGCATGTGGCCCTTGAATTACAGCTCTATTTATCCTACCAGATTTATGTGGAGTATGATTTGTGGTTCCTTCAGGGAATTTTTGTAGTTTACATGTGTTGGTTTCTTAGTATCCTTGCTTTGTTTTTATCATCATTAGTAATGAAAAAAAAAATCTATTTTGAGTAACTCTGAACCTGCTTTGGTAGATGGACTGTGTTTTGGTTAGTGAGGGGAAAAAGCTTACACTGAATGCCATGTTATTAATGAACCATTGGTTTGATTGTCTTATTACTGCCCTGAAACATTGTTTATATGACCAATACATAAAGCTTTTGTATGTGTGGATGTATCCAATATCATAAGGGATGCAAAAGCATTTCTGAAAGGCCCTCATGGGCCACCAGATTGAACATCCTCCAAAACTTGTTGGTGATTCAATTTAGCTGGGGCATTCCCAGGAAGGGTTTGTTTCCTCCACTGTTTTTCCTGCATCTGCCCATAGCAGTGGTGGGAGAGCAGGGAGCAGCTGGAGTGATTACTGGTAACGACGATCCATCATTCTTGTGAGCCTGCACCTTGGCTTGGGGATTGTATGTGATATGGCTATGCAGGGGGAAAGCCGAGGACCTGTGACAGCCATCCCAGGGTTGTGAAGGCTGCGGATGCTTCTGTCAAATTGTGGCTCTGCAGAGCAGGAAACTCCCTCTTCCTCCTCCCCAAGAGGCCAGGAAACCAGCAGAGGAAGAGAAGTCAGCGTTCACAGACAAGGAGCAGCACGAGTAGGTGGGCTGGGAGGCAGCTGGGCTGCCCCTGTTCACCTCGGTGCTGTCAGCCCTGCTCTTTTTGACCAGAGCTGCATAAGCTGCAGGCTGCAGACAGAGGGGTGCTCTGGAAAGGGCCTGCTCTGGCCTCCTTGCCAAAGAGCCCTCGGTCTGACTCAGACCACCATGGCTGTGAAGCCCCTTGCTGCCAGCTGCATGTTTGGGTGAGGGAGGATCTCTCCATGCAGCAGGACACTAAGCAAAGGAAGGAAGTGTCTGCAGGCTGGGTGGCTGCCTGGACTTCCTGAGCAGTTACTTGGGCTGTATGACAGCAGCAAAGAGTATGTCATTACCATACTTGCTTGTTTGGTATGGCCTCTCCACGATCTGCCATGTGGGCTCCTGAGCCCAGGCAGGAAGAGTAATTACTGTACAGCCAGATGGTTTCATTTTTTTCAGGGAGATTAATTAGCTAGCATCGACTGTCCCAGTCCCGGCATCTGAGAAGCAAGTACTTACGGCAACAAATGAGCTGTCAGTTGTTCCCTCCTGAGCCTGCTGAAGGAGTTCAATGGACTTTTCCTCAGGCCCTTGCTACCTAGATGTTGTGTGCTGACATATGTTACCTGTCTCAGTTCTTGAGGTGTCTGTTGAAGCTTGTGTGATGGGCATGTAGGTGTGTTAAGGGAGGATTGACCAGAGTTTGGGTGTTTTTTCAGGATCACCTGCATCTTTGAGGAACAGCTCTGCTGCCAACTTCACGGTACCCCCTCTTCCTCCACAGAGGAAAGAATTCTGAGCCTGCCGAGAGTCACCCAGTCACATGGGACAGTGACAGGGATGTGACTACAGAGCAGTGCATATGCTTGTCTCCCAAGAGTCCCCACAGCTCTGCAGAAGCGCTCTCAATAGCTACCAGTAAGTAAGTCTTTACAGTATGAATTTCTTGGATACAGCTCATGCCTTTGTTGGGCCTTAATGAATGGAAAATGGCATCTGGAAAGGCTGTACACTTAGCTGTACTAAGCAGATGCCACTGAAGGTGAAAAATGAATTTAAAGACTATTCTTTCAAGCCATGGATTGGTTTGGAGATGTTGAAGCTCATGTGGTGGGCATGTAGGTGTGTTAAAGGTGGTTTGACCAGAGTCTGGATACAATTTCAGGATACCCTGTCTCCATAAGGAACAGCTCTGCTGCCAACTTCACAATGCCCCCTCTTCCTGCCACAAAGGAAAGACACTAAATTAGGTGCTCCTGCCAAGCTGGAGATTTTATTGCAATTGCTCTATTGGGAGAGACTACATAACGCTCTTGGAGCTTCAGAAACAAAAGGTTCAGCGATGCCACAGCTTCCCATGCGTTTGTTCTGAAATCTGTGCCCAGTGCTGGAGCACATGGACCTGTCTGCTCAGTTCCTCACTCGTGGGCAGTGAGGTTTAGCTCCTTCCCTTTGTGCAAGTCTCCTCTTGTTTCCTGTACCCATTTGTGACCTTCTTGGGAGGGCTAGAAGCCCCAGGGTTTTCCCTTGAGGGACAATTGCTCATCCTTGAATAAGATGTTTACTCTTGCCTGTAATTGCATAGGGCTTGAGCAGCGCCAAACCCTAACTGTGCTTCCTTCCCCCATCTCATTGCTTTCATGGAGAGACATGGGTGTGTGAATTGCTTGGGGAGGTTCAAGTTGTGGCATGATAAGCTCCATCTCCAGGCACTTTCCCAATCTAGTTTGTCAGGAGCAGGTTCTGCTTCTTGTTGTCCGTTCGTTGCAATCCCCAGTGTACATCAGGGTCTCCTGGCCTTCCTCCACTGCCCTACCCACCCCTGGCTCACTGTACAGTGGGGAACCAGTTACTGGTTTTGAAATCAGAGGACAAGCATCCTTTATTCCACTTTGAAAAATGGGGAGGTTTGGAGCAGTGGAAAGGAAAGGACCATGGGTCTGTTCCAGTATTTATTTTGCTTATTGGAAAACAAAAACATTTACCAGGCTGCTTTCAGAAACCAACAATCCATAAGCTTGGTTTTCATTAAAAAGGCACTCATTGTTTTTCCCCCTGAGGATTTAGTGACATTTTTCAAAATTTTCTGTGCACAATAATTGTATTTTTTTATCAAATTTTGTTCTGACTTTGTGACCGCAATAAAGTTTAGGAAACTATTATTTATTATGGGTTAAAAAATATTCTATGAATCTGACTGCTTTCCTTGATTACTGGATCATACTGTGATTCTTCTCCCAGTTGCAAAACAGCATTGTAAATGCTGCTTTCAGACTCCGTGGGACGTTCCCAAAATGGCTTGGAGAGCAACTGACTCTACCATCTATTGCTCAGCTCAGTTGCTGTGACCCTGACAGAGGTACTTATGGATAGATGCCACAGGGAGAGAGAGAAGGTGGTATCTGAGCCTCCTCCTCTTTCAAGGTCTGTCTCTTTCCTCTCTCTTCCCCACACAAAAATAAGGTGCCCTGGTGATGATGTTAAAAGTCCTGCAAAGCGAGCCCTGATACATCCATATTAACAGACTCCAGACTGTTTAGCACCGCTTCAAGGATGGGGGTAAGGGGAGAGAAGGTTTTCCCTTGGATTCCCTCCAAGAAGAAAGGATTCTTGGAAAAATCTGTGCGTGCTTTGAAGACAGGGAGTTGACCTTTGGGGGCACCAGAGAAGATCTGGAGATGGGGAGGTGACCTACAGAGACGCTAGATGTCTGTTTTTTGTTGTAGCCTGGTCTCCAGCTCCCTAAAGCATGTGAGCAGGAGGTCAGGGGAATACCTAGAGGTCAGGCATCGTAAGGGTCCTGTGTCCCCTAAGTACAGGCCCAGTGAAGCTACCCACACATAGCATCAGTGTAGATCCTGTATGTTCATATTGAAGGGAAGTACCTCTTAGACGGAGGGGGCTGCTTACCTTCCAGGCATGATTTGCTGCTGAGATGGGGAAGGTATGGCTGTCTTCTAGGAGCTGAACTGTGGCTGTCGGGTCACTGATCAGCCTTCAGGTAATGGTGGCTGTAGGCCGCTATTTACCTCAACTAAATCTGAGTTCTGGACTGTGAGTGCACAGTAGCCATCTTGTTACCAGTCAGCTGAGCCCTACAGCATGACCCTGTCTTTTGCTAGATAAGCACTCAGGTATCCTCTAAGGCACCCGAGAGATGGTCAGGTTAGGTTAACAAAATAACCTCTGCATGGATTTTTCTTCATCCTTTCCCAGAGGGACTGTTGCATTTCCATTCTGCTAGGACACATGTTGGCATTTCATTCCTCTGAGGTCAACTGATTGTGGCTGTAACCTACCAGAGAACATGAATTCATCACTGCTTTACAGTCAGACTGGAGGGTTTTTAAAAACCTGCCATAATTCATCCATGGTTATGGCATAAGGCATAAGTGATCAAGTAAAATCTATGATGCATCATACAGGAGGGAGCTGTGAGCTGCTGTTAATCCTAACATAGCAGCAAATGACTGTGTGAGATGGAAGACCATAGAGAAAAGAGCCTAAATGTATTTATCTATTTCCCATTTGTGCCTGCGATGGACATCTTAAGGCACATAATTATTCTAAAAATCCATCTTCCTTTTCAGTTTATGGCCCGAACTTTTGTAACTAGATACGTAAATAATGCATGAAGTATCTTGACTATTCTCCTCCATGTTAAACTGCTGCAGCCAGTGTAATTGCTTGCAAGTATTGTGTGCAATAGCAACGGAAAAATCAGGTTTGCTCTGTATTTATTGCATTTCACTCAGCTTAGCCACTGGAAGCAGCTTGAGTCAGCTTTGGTTCATCTCTCTCACACCCTTAACCCAAAGCTGCATTGTTTAGGTTCCTAGTAGAACTGGTTGGGAATCTTTTGAGATGATTATTTGTTAGTAAATGCTGCATTGTGTAGATGATGACTTTTAGTAGAGGAATGTAAATTTTGGTTAAACTTTTTGTGGCTACCTCTTGTATACAGGGACAACTGCTCACTGTAGTACAGCCTGGGATGAGACACTCGAGTTAAGATGTGAAAGCTCTTACCTCCAGAGCCATCCCCACAGATCTTCAGCCTCTTTCCCTCTCAGCTTTGGACTGTTGGCTCTTCTTGGGTAGACATGCAGGGTTGGGTATGCTCTAAGCTCTGGAAGCCCCTTTCTTTTTCCTTTGTTTTTTTTTTTAAAGGGTTTGAATTTATGCCACATCAAATGGTTAAACATTCAGTCCCTGAAATACATTGAAAAATGGCAAATATTTTTCTCTGGATGACTTTTAATTCATGACTGAGAGAGGGAATCCTTCCAAGAGATTGAGCAGGAAAAATAATATCTGCCCTTGGATTGTGAAAGCTTCTACCTCTGAGGGGGCTCTTTGAGACTTCTCTCAAGACCTGCCCACTGTTGCAACTTGCAGTGAGCCAAAATGCTTCTCACCATGATTGTGTGACTGCTCAAGGGAGCCAGGCCTGGACAACTGCATGAGGTTTTGGTTCTGATTTAGTAATTGGTAACCAGTGCCCAAAATCACGGTGCAAATTGAAGTACCTAAGAAATCTGGGATTGGGACTGGTAGAGCATGGTTCCGCTTGAAAGTTTGCTAACATATGGACAACTGGAAGCAGCAGTTTGCCTCAATTCCTGTATCTACATTTGGGCAAGGCTTCTGGTTGACAGGAGTTAGCCCAGCTGGGCTCAAGAGTGAAATCTTGCCTGTTTTATCTGTAGGAGGCAAGATCTGTATCTACCATTTTTACTTTTTTTTGTGAAGAAATAAGTCTTTCACCTCCAGAATAGAAAAGCTCGCTTATGTTTGTGTGTGAACACCCACAAACTGGAAAGGCCAAAGCTCTTGCCTTTCCTGTCCTCAGTGCAATTTGTAGGGAGCTGCCTTTGCTTGCCCACGTCCCCAGCTTCACTGAAGGGTTGTGTTTGCAAAGCTCTTCATGTTTGACCAGCCGAGCTCTGATTTGGATTTGTGCGCAGGTTGTTTGAAGTTCAGGCATAAAACCTAGGAGGGTTGATTTTATTTTGTTTTTCCTTCTTAAGGGGGGGCTGTGAGTCCGGACTGCCAGAATCGATTGGACTGACTTGTCTATCTTCTCTCCTGAAGCCAGCTGACAGTTTTAAACCATCTTTAAATCAAACCTTTGTGGCTAAGATTTACTGGGAGCTTTTTACAAATGAAATGCAAAATCTGGTGCTCTCCACATGGAAGACAAGTTCTTGAATCTGGTTTCCTGTGCATTGACAGAAATGTGGGGCTTTCAGGTATATATTTATGTGTATGTGCTGCTGTGCCCTGTGGTGGTGATAGACGCTTCCAAATGGCCCTGCTCAGAAAGGGGGGGTATCTTAGTGTTTGAAGGCAGATCCTGTGAGCCTCATAGATTTATGAGAACAAGGGTCCTGAAGTGGGTGAATGGGACAGGTACCTATAAATATAATGAGCTAGTCTTGCACGCAGAATAGCTTTATAAATAACAGCAGCCTTTTAGGTTTCCTAGGAGGTCTGGCAGTCTTACAAATGAATGTGCTGCTAGTTGTCTGAGACCAGACATCAGAAAGCTGTCCACGAGTGCTGTTGGCCCACTGTCTCTTTTTCCCTGCCCCACTTCCCTCTCTCTTGGTGGGGTGTTTTTGTGTTGGGTTTTTTTTGCTGTTTTTGGTTACTGAAACACAGGCCCTGCCTGGCCTGCAGTCTCTCACTGTTGCTTGCTGAAGATGAATGATTCATCAGGCCCAACCTGATAAAGTTATGCAAGCCAGTCACCAAAGTTAATCAGACCAAAAGGGAAGAGAGGAGGGAAGGGAAAACCAAAAACAAAAGGCCCCAGAGATAGTTCTAATTTTCGAACCTCTCCTGGGAATTCAAAAATGCATATATAATGTTCTCAGCCTGGGTTCTCCATCCTCCTCCAGCCTTCATTGGGAAATCGGAGAGCAACCCAGGCGATCAGTTTTAAAGTGCAACTTCCGATGTTGCAATGCAGAACAGCATGATTCAACAGGCCTCTGCCTGCCGTCCGACGGCTCATTCATGGCGCCTTATTTGTTAATAGTGCTGGGGAGCAGGCGGCTGCGGTTGCAACCTGCTAATCACTTCCACTCGGATTTGTTGTGTCACACCAGCAAGGATTGAGGTGAGGGGGCTGAGGAGCTGCTGACATGAATCATGCGGTGCTCTGCTGTGTAATTAGGAAGGAGCCCTGTGGTTCTTGGTGCACTGGTGAGATTTCTCAGGCCTGAAACATAATAAAGACTGCCACCCACTTGAGCAGTGAATTAGCATCATCCTTGCTGATCCTCAGAGAGGCTGAGCACTTGCCGGAGGCCTGGTTACTTGGGATCAGGGGGAACTGGGGTTTGTCCAGACAGGGCAAGGATGATAGTAGGTCACTGCCATAAGTGGGGAGGACAGATCTAGGAGGAGGGAGAGTGTCAAATGGGAGGAGAGTGCCTGGGGGTGCTCTGTGTGAAGGCCATCACTCACTGCTTGGTGTGTGGCTGCAATAGTGCTGCTCCCGTCCACCATCGTGTGACTAAATGAGGCAGAGTTGCGCAAGCAGTTGCAGTGGGGTGTGCCTCTCCCCTGCCTGTTCGCTGTGATGCTCAAGGGGTTCCCAGGGTGCTGCTTCCATGTCTGCAGCTGAAGAATATCCTTTAGTTTCTCTCAGTTGGTTGCAGAAGCTTAGTTGGCAGTGGGGTGCTGTGCAGGACTCACCGGCTTAGAGACCAGTGTGGCTGCAGGACCCTCTTGGCCACCTGTGCTCTTGGGGTCTAGTGAGAGAGGATCACCGTTAGTCACCTTTCATGCCAGTTCATCTAGCTGTTCTTTGCATCTTTGGTGCTTTTAGCTTCAGGATTTACACCGAGCTCTTAGTGAGCATGAGGAAATGTGTTAAACCCTGAAACCTTCACACCACCGATGGCCTTGTTCCAGAATGAAGAGACTAGTCAGTCAGTGAGAATGCTTCAAGGGATTTCATCAAATTGTCCTGTGATTCTTTCTAGCCTCTGAGTCCACATTATAATAGAGAGGCATTCCCTTTACTCCCTCTAATTTTAGGTTAATTTTAGTTTAGTTCAGTTTTGGTATATTTGGTATTTAACAATATTGTATCAAAACATCATCTCTACATGATTTTAATTTAGAATTAAATTACTGTGATACTGTCAAGAGAAAACCACATGCCAGACCCTCAGCTGCTGTGAATCAGCAAGAATGCATTGATTTCAGCAGGGCAGCACTGATTTAGTCCAGCCAAGGATCTGTCCCACCCTTGCATAAAAGGAAAACCCGTTTCCTCACCCTGGTTACTGAAACACTGCATATCAAGATGATATGTATCTAAACCACCTCCTTTTACTTTTCACCACTTGTGTCATTTTGTTTGTGTTTTCCACTACTCATTTTTTGCTGGAGCAGTGAAACCTTGCTGTTGGAGATAATTTCACTCTAAGTTCACCAGCCTTGTCACAGACAAGTTTTGGAAGGATGGGTTTAATGTTGCACTGAATATGAAAAATGAGATTGTCTTCTGCAAAATAAGGGTTTTGGCTGTAATGTTTTAGTTCTTGTACGTAACCTTCATGCTATACAAGATGATGGGGGGGGGAATGTTTCCTGCTGTTTTCTATTCTTTATATGATGCTTGAAGAAGCCAAGGGTTGGTGTGTGATTACACTCTTCAAGTCAGAGAGCATCTGAAGAGCTGTGTACCTTTTGAGACAAATTAGAGGATCCCAGACTGGCTCTTGTGTAACTTCTCTGCAAGAAATACCTTTCATGGGCTAAATGAGAGTCACTTCATTTTTGTGAAAAAGCATCTGCTTTCCACAGCACAGTTGTATTTTTCTGTTGGTGCTGTCAGACTGCTCTGAGCACCACAGATGGCAACTGCGTTATCCATTGCATCCCTTCCATATGAGGAGAGACGCAGTGGCCCTT
The DNA here is from genome assembly GCA_013396915.1 of Stercorarius parasiticus. Lineage (NCBI taxonomy): Eukaryota > Metazoa > Chordata > Aves > Charadriiformes > Stercorariidae > Stercorarius > Stercorarius parasiticus. The sequence continues at coordinate 68,274 of VWZL01003476.1, read as the reverse complement.
GAGAGAGGGGACTCAGCTCTGATTTCTGATCCAGACGGTCGCAGGAGCTCTTACGCCTGGCTCAGGGCAGGGTGACCCTGTCTCTGCATCAATATGGTCCATGTGTTTGACAGAAATCCTGTTAAAGTTAGTGGCTTCTGCCTAGGTGACATTGCAACCTCAGCCACCTTCCCACAGAAAAGGAAGAAACCCCCTTTTTGACAGGTAACAGGAAAAACGATGACGTATAATGTTATAGGTTGGGTGTAACTGCCACCCTTCATTTACTGCAGTTGTAAGAAATTATTAACGCTCCTTTGTGGAATCAGGGAGCTGAAACAATGGTGGCCTCCACCCCAAGCACACGTCAGTGCCCAAAACAAAGGCACAGCCCCAGCCTGCATAGGTGTGGACAGGTTTCCTTGGCTATTGGCTTGGGAGAGCCTGGCAGGAAAGGCAGGGGAGGCAGCCAGGGAGAGCCCTGGGCAGAGCAGCAGTCAGTGCTTTGTGGGCTGACTGGTGAAAAGGGAGCGGAAACAGGAGCAAATAAACTGGGTCTGGCATGGTGAGGAGAGACTTTGTACCTGCTTCCTACATGAGCAGGATTTCTGCTAAGAAATAACTGGCACTGCTGAGAGGCAGAATCCACATGGAGTCGACCCAAGGCTCTGGTTGACTCGTCTGAAAGAAAGTCACTAAAGAAAATGAAATGAGTTGGAAAACAGAAGGCATTGGCAGGAGTACAGCCTGTTACCGGAATATATTTGTTGTATAGCAGTAAATGGAGGAGCCCGATTTGCCTGGCCCTGTGCAAATCCCACTAAGCGTTTACAAACCAAGAAGTGATGACTGACGCAGAGCAGAGGGGCAGCAGGGGGAGAGTGAAGTGCTTTAAATCTCTCATTTTCATTTGACTCAGTTCCAGGATGACACAGTCCACCCTAGATTAAAAATAACTACAGAAAGGAGTAGAGCACTTCTGCTTCAGGATATCTTTTGGGAGCATCACAGGTTTGATTCAGCCTCCTTATTTAGCTTTTATGCCAGCCTGTCAGTGGAATTGTACTGTCATGGCTGAAGTAATACTGCAGTGACACTCAGCTGTGACAAGGACCTTGGGCTGCCTTCCTCATTTTAACATGAAATTGTAAGGAAGACTTAGCAGTATCCTTGTTTTTAGCCAGAAAGGCTTTTCCTACAGAGATCGGGGAGAGTAGGGCCTAAGGGATCAATACTGGTTTTGGAGCCAAGAGGTGTGACTCTATCTCCTAGTGTAAGTTTTTGTGACAACTGTTGGGAGGGGGACTGTTGCTTGCTATGGCTGTCCATGACTTCTTTCATTTGCCTTTGCAAGTGCATCAGTAGAAACACCTACCCACTGTCCTTTTGAGTCTGATTTGTGAAAAAATACATCCTGTATCATTGCTGCCACACGCAGATTTAAGTCAGATTTGGTGAACTTGAAGAGAACTCAAAGACACTAACTTCTTCACACCAAGCTGCAGCAAAAGTGCAAATCTTGTTAGAAAAGTCCCCCCTGCAAGCATTCCCCCCAGAGGAGATAAAGTTCTGAGTGACTGGGTTGGGGTCGCTACTGTCAGGCTACAGAGCTGCTCGATGCTGGGGCGCCTCGATACAGAAATACCCGGGGCACCCAGTTACTGCACAGGACTTCCGGATAAGTTTTCTGACTTACTTCCTATCTGCTTGGAATGGGCCTGTAACGAACTGCCTTGCTCTGCACCAGTAAATGTGATCACAGTCATCAGCTGTGGGTGGTGTGAGCTGGTGTAACCACAGGATGAACAAACCTTTGCCTGTTCATACTACTAGAAGATCTGACAGGTTCAGCAGGGAAAGTTGACTTTGACGCCTCCTCAGTAAGGTTAGAAGGCAGCTAATAACTCCTTTCCCCGGTGGCATAGAGCTGATAAAAACTAGAGCTGGCCCAGCCCTGTGAAAGCCACTTCCTGGCTTCCTCAGCCCCCTGGCTGAGACAGGGAGGACAGGTGTGCAGTTTGGGGGACAAACTGAAAAAAAAGGCAGAAAGGGCGGAAATCCTCCCCTTAAGGGGTGGCAAATGAGGAAGAAGAGATTTATCCCCAAATTTTGCCTTTATTCAACTGGCAATATATTATCTCCAAGTAACATCATCAACTAAAAACATTAAGCTAAGCTTAAAATGGCTGCTTCAAAAGAGTTGCAGGCTTGTAACCCTCAGACTTTTTACTGCCAGAGTTATTTGGGGATTTGAATGGCTTCATACGTTTTTCTGTGAATTTACTGTTTTCTGTAAAACCAAACTGATTACCCAGCTCTCTTATGGTCGGATAGGACCAGCAGTGCAGCAGTGGTGGTGCGAGAGGTGCCTTGCAGAAGCAAGCAGACAGGACTTTGCCAATTCTCTCCAAGTGCTGTGAATGGTGCTGTAGGGTATTAGAAACACTGCTGTCTTCTGAAGGATGTTTCAAGCTGCTGCAGAACAGAAAAAAAAAATCTTTTCTAGGAACTCAAGCCTGAATAACATAATGAATCCATGTATTTCTTGGTTTTCTCAGTTATCTCCTTGTGCTGCCTCACCCTTTAGGGTGGCTGCAATTGTTCCCAGCGCATGAGCAAGGGAGTGTTAGACACTTCCTTGTAAGGAGCGTACACTGGCCTTACCTGCTGCTGCTTTGCCTTGCAGGAAGTGTGACTTGCGCAGATCCTGCTGCTTATCTCATGTGGGAGGCAGAAAATGTCTTCATCCAGCAGTGAGGCAGGAGTGACTGCTTTTATGTAGAGATGGGGCTTTTCATTGGAGGGCAGGGCTATTGCTGCTGCTGTTTGTTGTGGTGTGCAAAACCCTCCCATCAGAGATGGGATCCTCTTGTGCTAGGCATGCACAGATAGAAAGAGATTGTTCTAAATCACAAAAGATATTAAAATAGCTAACGGGAAAGCTGGGAAAAGCTGCAGAGAATCATTGACTGTCCCATGTCCTTTTGGTGGGCTAGTGGCACAGGGGCCCAGCAAAGACAGTTCAGTGTGCACAAAGTGAGTTTCTCAAGAGAATAAATGTCCAGTGCTCCTTCAGCTCAAAATAGTTGGTTTTGGCACATCGTTGCCATAGTCTCACATGCACTCAGTGGATGCAGCCAGAGAAGACGGATAAGACTATTGTTGCCGCAGTGTTTTTCTGTCCTGTTAGTTTTCTGCCAGTTCAGTGAACTGAACTGGCTCATGGAACCATCTCCAGTGCCGGAAACATCAGAGTACAGAGTAACAGTGGAATCAAGACTGTCCCTTCTGACAGCTGTTAGATTAAACCAGTCACTCTGGTGTACTCGCTCCTGGTGCCTCTTCTTCTCTTCACAGGTGTGTCTCTGGGATCCCTGAATTTCTGCAATTTGCAGAATTGTCACAGTCCTCCCTGGTGAGTGAAGAAGTAGAGACCATGCTTTCCAGCACAATCCATGCGGCACCGTTTGCCACTGCTAAAACTGTCCGCGTGAAAGCACACAAGCAGGTGGGTATCTCACAGCTGGAGGGGGACTCCTGAAGTGAAAGAGGAAAACAAGGAGTGAGTGTTTAGTGTGTGTTTATGAGAGCTGCTCGCAGAAGCTGGCCCTGCAGTGAAACTTGATGAAGACTTCACTTAGAATTATAGAGTCATAGAATTTTCATGGTTGGAAAGGACCTTTGAGATCATCGAGTCCAACCATACACACAGACACAAAAAACCCCAAACCCTACAATCTCTGTCACTGGAGCATGCCCTGAAGTGCCAAATCTACACGTTTCTTAAATACCTCTAGGGATGGTGACTCAACCACCTCCCAGGGCAGGCTGTTCCAGTGCCTGACCACTCTTTCAGTAAAGTAATTCTTCCTAATATCTAATCTAAACCTCCCTTGCCGCAGCTTCAGACCATTAAGGTCTTACAGTCCTTCATGGGTTTATTTTCCTTCATGGGTTTATTTTCCTTCATGGGTTTATTTTCCATCATGGATGAAGGGTGGGCTTCAGCCTGGATTTTTTATTCCAGTTTGTGCTCTCTCCATCCTGGGGTTGAGGTTGCAGCACCTCCTCAGCACAGTACCTGAGGGAGTGCTTAAATTAGTTGCCAGACTCCTGCAGTTCTCACTAGAGCTAGGGTTTCACCTCCTGTTCTTCAGGCTAACTGCATGAGGTGGATTGAAATTTCAGGGCTTCCTTGCACACGTGTTCTTTTTTTTCTGACATTTCATTGCATCTCCTTGCTTTCAGGTAGGCTGTTATGGCTGATATAGCATGAAACTTTGGAGGGGGAAGGCTGTGTTAAAGGAGTTAAGGATTAGGAAGCAATGGGTAGATTGCCTGGGGAGCTTGTTGTATCTGTTCCTGAAAGCTTTTAGGAAGAGGCTGGCTGTGCACTTCAGCCGTGCTACACAACAGTGGGGCCTGTTTTAAGATGGGATGTCAACTGCTTGTCTTTGCACAACTCCTTCACCTCTGCTTTGCAAACAGTACTTGCTAAGGTAATTGTCAATGACAAATGCTCATGGAATATTGCAAGTGTGTGAATAACCACCTAAGAAGTATTTGGAAATAGCTGCTCTTGGTGTTCTGGGCTCAAGCTTCCAAACAAGAGCTCCAAATAAGTGAGCAAGAAGACAGCACATGTTCTCTTAGCTGTGGATACCCTTTGCTGAACGGGTGTGGGCAAGAAACCCGTGCAGAAGCTGTTAGTAATCCTTGCGGGCTCTGTTGTGGTCACACCGAACCAGAGGCTTAGTGTTATATGCGAAAGCAATGACTTTACTTTCTAATATTTGCCTGGCTTTAGAAACTCTCTTCCTTTTTCTCCTCTTGTTTTCTTTCATGAAGCCAACATTTCTCATTGGTTTGGGCTGTTTTAGTGACTAGAGGGGAATGTAGGCTGTTCAGAAGCACACGAGCTGTTTTGCTCTTCTGTAGTGTCCCTCCTCTGCATGTGGAGAGAATCAGAGTTATGAGGCTAAGGAGAGCCACAGGCATGAAAGAAAGCCTCTGAAACAGGATGGAGTGGCACAAAGGCTGCATTTTCTCAAGGGATCTGTGCATTGCATGAAATGAGATGATCCTGCTGCCTTTTCTGCAGCCGGTAATTGCATGTTTTGTGTGTGCTTTGGTTGTTCTTTGTGACCCAGAGTATGTTTCTCTTCCCAGCCCTTAACTCTTCCTTTGCTCTAAGTCTTTTGATTTGTTCTTTCTCATTCTCTTTTAGTCTTTGTGCATGAAGCACAGGCCAGAGGTGCCTGCTGCCCCTGTGACATCTCAGCACGACTGATGCTAGACAGGCTTTGAAAGAGAAGCAGCTGCAACTTGGGGCCTCCCCAGCAGGTCTCCTGTTCTGCTTCCGCTTCATCTCCGTGCACGCATCCGGAGGATCCAGTCTGCTCGCAGTGCCATGGCTGCAGCTTCAGACAGCCAGAAGTCATCTGCGATTTGCCTCCTGTGACACTGAGTCACAGGAGAGAGGAAGGTCTTGATTCACTGTCTCATGGGAAATGCTCTGGCTCCAGTCTTCCCTTACCATTTCCTTGCTTAGACACCAGTTCAGCAAAGCATTTGAATAGAGTTCGTTTAGCTACTGTCTACAGCTCACTGCCCCACTTCCTCCCCCCAGCATGACAGAAAATGTCCTTGTGGCACTGATGGTTGTTTCCTGGAGAAGTGTCAACTGTATGAAGTGGAGTTGGTTGCTTTGATATTCCCTGTTCATGGTGAATACTGAAAATACTTGTTAAAAATCATGACTCTGGTGGCAGAATTGTTTTTCCTTTTCAGTTTTTGCTAACTCTGTCGCTTCAGTAGTGGGGAAATACACATGTATGATGGAGAGGGGGTTCTTCTTCTCCAGTGCCAAAAGAAATACAACATTTTAGGGAGAGAGGAAAACTTCATATTGCTTTCATCAGTAACTGAAACTTCAGAAAAAGTGTCTATCTTTTATTTTTTCTACTATTTTGGGGGAGATTTTCTACTTAGCCACCTTCTTGGAGGTGCTGGCCAGCTCTGCCTTGGCTTTAGTCCAAAAGTGTCTCTGATCTGCAAAACTGTCCTGGAGACGTCACTGGAATAGTCTTTCCTGTGAGATTTCTGCTTCCTGCTGTGCTGACAATGCAGTCGGATTCAGTGGGATTTCCCCTGTGGTGAGAGGGACATGGTGTGGCTGCACAGTAACTGAAGTTTCAGGCTCCTCCTGAGCAGAGGAGGAATCAGTGAAGACCACATTCTACTTAAATACTTGAGGTTTTCACACTTGAGGGTTTTACTAGTAGGTATTATTTTAAATCCTTCGCGGGTGGAAGGCAGCCTTTAGATTTGTCAATCTTACAAAAGAAATTTAGTGTTCGGGGTATTGTGCTGGGACTCCAGAGAGCTAGTTTGGGAAAACTAAGAATATAACACCAGCCATCTGGCCATGGCTGGGCAGTATTGCTTCACTCCTTTATTCCTTCTTTAATCTGCTCACTCATGGCAGGTAGTACAGATGGAGGTACACTGGTAGTGTCACTCTGACATCGGGTGTTCTGATGGTGTTAGGGGCTACTGGGTGCCTGTCTCAGATATACAGGGAGAGGACAATTCAGACAGGTTTTTTAATTTCTTCCCTTACCAACCAAAAAGCTGGAGCCCTGTGGCTCCAGTTGTGCAGAACTGGGTGGGGCCTCGGGTGTTCATTTTACATCGGTGCACCAACTGCCGTTTGAAGGCAGTGGTTCTGTGTCATTCAAGGTGATGTTGAATCCCTAAAGCCTCTTTCTAAATCCCTGGTGCCTCCTGTCTCTCTTCCTGAGATCTGCTGTGTTGCAGACCTTGCTTTTATGGAATCTGCCAGTCTGGAAGGTGCAGCCTGCTTTTCAGATCACATTTACAGAGGGTTCATGCTAGACTTAAGCCCATATTATGTTTGTTCCTCTGTGATGCTTATATTTGTCTTGTACTTTGTCTGGGAATTCGGATTGTGTGTCTTGGCTAGGCTCTGTCGTATATGTTTAATCCCAGCTTCTTTGCTCTCCTGCAGGGACTTGCTAGGAAACAGGAAGTAAATGGAGTGTCTTGTAGAGACAACTTGGAGGGAGAGCTGACTGCCAGCCAAAAACCCCATCCAGCTACAAAAGCAGCTGTTTCAGCCCAAAGAATTTGTAAGCAGAATTATTTTCTTAGCACCTCATCATACTTCCTGCAGGAGCTTGGGCAATCAGACAGGTTTTCCGTCCTGGTAGGCTAGGAAACATGGGGTGCTTATTTAGATAAGTTGGTAATTGCTGCTTGGTGATCACACAGCTGAGAGCGCTCTATGCGGGTGAGGGGGGAGAAGAAGTTTTGAGGCGTGAAAAGGGGAACACTTGGGCCAAATCAATACTGGAGGTTTGGAGTCAAGTTTCAGTCTTTTTCCTGTGCCTGCTAATTCCGAGCCTCAGCTAGAGCAGGTGTGTGTGTGCGTGGGTGTGCATGAGTGTGCATGCCTCAGGCACAGTAGAAAGCAGGAATTTTCCTAGGCTGTGACGCACAGTCTACCTGGAGAACTGGATTTGTCCTGACTCAGGGTGTGGGGGACTCCCATCTGTCCAAGCATCGGTCATGTCTGGAACCTCTTCTACGCTGAGAAGTTGCTGGAGTTAAAAAGAGAGAGTGTTTTTTATGAGAGACTAATTGGCACAGGAAAGTAGAGAGACCTGCTCTCTATATGTGACATACAGGTCCCACTGTCACTTCTCTTACGGAAAAAAATCCTCCACCTCTTGACGACAGACATAGGGAAAACAGATTTGTTTGATCTAACAACACAGTTAAGTGTAGTGGGCTGGTTCTCCTTTGCTCTTTGTTTCCCCACTGGCCCTGAGTGGGGAAATTCCTAATCTCTACACCTAGACATGCCCTCTTTGCCAAGCCTCATCTTGCCAGCGTGGCTTGTGTTGAGGCTGTGACTGGAAGAGAAAAGCCTGGCGGCTATTTTTCTAAGACTGTAGCAATCCTTTGCCAGTGCCCAAGGGTCTGCTGTGGAGCTGCTGCTTCAGGGTGCTGGTATGGACCTGCTTCTGGGCAGGTCCTGGCCAGGGCTGTCTGCCCTCCTCTGCCCCAGGCACTCATGCCCTCGTGGAAGGAATGACTGAACCATGCAGAAAGCAGCTCTGACACAGTTTACAGCCCAGTGTGTTAAAGATAATGCCAGTTGGTGCTGCTTGGCTGCACCGACTGCTTCCTGCATCGTGTCATTACTGTGAGGGATAGCAGCCTGTTCATGATGCTGCTGTTGCAAATATGGTTTCCCACTGTGATTGTGAAATGGCATTGTTGTCCTGGAGATAGACAGTGGTACCACAGTTCCTGTAGTTCTCTCTACTACAGAGAGATCTGGGTTCCCCTTTTCTACCTGCTTATGCCCTTGCAAGGTCCATGGGACTCTAACTTACATTCTCAAAATTGTCAGTTTACAGTTTGGTCCCAGCTGGCTCTGTTGTGCCCTGCATCAGCCTCCAGAAAGTCTGTGTCATGGGACAAGAGACCTTTCAGCTGGAGAAGTCAGTCACTTGTTCAAGCTTGGCCCAGATGCATAGGTAAGGGGTAAATCTGCCTTTGTTACTGAAACAGTAAACAGCAAGTTCAGGGTCACGGATGGCAGCACAATCACATAGTGCAGAGCTGCTGGGGGGTACGTGTCCTCACCCCTGCCCACTTATGTGTCCCCTTGGGGAATGGTTACAAAATTATTTCTCTGCAACTTTGATGACACTTGCTGCCTTTTATTGCACTTCCTTTTATATTCATAACTTTGGTTCATGAGGGCAGTAATTCAAGAGTGATGTTACGAGCAGTCAGCTGCTACCAGCCTTGCTGCCTGGCTGCTGCAGGCCACCATTTCAGAAAGCTCCAGAAACAGAGTGCTTGGGGGATATTGCTTGCCCTGAGTTGAGGCATTAGGGCTGTGAGCAAGCCTTAATTACAAAGCAAATGTTACTTCTAGACCTGATTAAATTCTGTGACACCCTTACACATGCAGCAGGACGTAGTATACTTTTTTTCACGGCCCAAACTGTTGCGTGTCACTTGCTGTGTCAGCCTAAATACAGGGGTGAATTTCACTGGGTAAAGTGATGCCTGTGTATGGATGAAAAACAGATGAAAGCATAATGTAAGCCAGTAGCTAGAAATTGAAGTTAGATAAATGTAAGCTAGAAGTAAGGTACGTGGTTTTAACAGTGACTATTTAACTGTTGGCATCAGTTACCAAGGGATACAGTGGTTCTTCTGCCCCTTGAAGCCTCTGAAGAAACCATGTCTTGTTATGTCAACCAGAAGAAATTTGGGACATCAGATGAAATTTCAAAACATTTTTATGCAGGAGACCAATATGAACATTCCTGCTGCCCTCTTAAAATCTAGAAATCTAAAAATAGTCGTTTTAAAGGCACTCGGCACTCTTTAGAATAAATACTGCTGTTCTGTGACAATTCCTCTCTCCCTCTCCTTAACGCTGTTTGCCTAACATGTTGCTATGACCTGGTGGATTGTAATCAAAACCAGTCATAAGCTGTGTTCATTAAATGCCACACTATGTCTGTATAATGTGGAGTGGTAGTTTATACCCAGATGTGAAACGAGGCTGGTCTATGAAGAGGCTTCATGCTGAGGTCATGGCTTGCTGAGCTTTTCTTTTGGTGGCAAGTACATTCAGAAGCTTCTCCTTCCACTCCTGCTCCTTTTCTGCTTTCTTGTTTGCCTTTATTTTTTCTTTTTTTTTTTTTTTGTAATAAAGCTCCCAACACCATCATATGTCAGAATGTGATTTCCTTCCAGCTGCAAAGACTTTCATGTTGAGAACTTTCTCGCTGACTTTCAGCCTTGGCTGTCGTCTTAGGGCTGCCTGAATTTGTGTCTCCAGACCAGTCTGGGAACGTAAGAGCTGCGGGATAAGCTGGCTGTTGCTGAAAAAGGCACCCGTTGGGAGCTGCTTTACCAGGTGGGAGAGAATGGTCATGGCTAGAGATTAACTAGGACCTCAGCCAAGGCCCTGGTCACTGGTGACCTCCCTGCAGTCGCTGCCTAGGCCAGGGATAACTGTGCGCGAGGGGTGCTGATGTTTCTGAAGGAAGTAGGACAGACAGTGATCTAGTGACTGGAAGGTCCAAACTCTTTCTTGATTTGACCTGAGATTTGGGAAATTAGTGGTTTTTAATCCTTGTGATCCTTGAATGGCTTTAGGCTATGAAAGGAAGCCTGGGTCTCCTGAAACACCCTTTGCCCCAAACACAGACTTACTGTGAAGGACTGTATTAAAATTGGTTTCCTAATTGAGGTTTTATTTGCTGGATACTTACTAAGTGTGAGAAGCCTTCAAAATGACTCTAAATGCTCATTTGTAGTTTTTTAAAATTCAATCTTATGTGTTTCTGACCCTATTCCCTGTTTTGGGCTTAGTAAATAAAAAAACCTCCAGCTATTTACTTTGACTTGCTGAACTTCTTGGTGATGTCAGTGTTGTTAATCTAATATCAAAGCATCACAGCACTATGGATGTGTTGATCCTCTCAACAAACGGTGAACTGCTCCAGGCTAACCAAGGGGCAATAAAATACATCTCCACTTAACTGCATGCATCTATGTAGGAGAATTATCTTCCCTTACCTGACATTAGTCAGGAAACCTCTCTGGCCTGCCCAGAAGCGGTGGGGTCCCTGAAGTCTGTGGATTGCTGGGGAGGTTATGATGGATGCTTCTGTTAAGCTGTATTCTCTAAACACACCACCTTCTACTCCACCCAGTCATTGCCCTGCCATCTCCTCCCCACTCTTCCAAATCTATTCTACATAAAAGAAAGTAACAATTGCAAGGTCAAACTTTCGAATTCCTAGGTGCTGCTTATGCATGCTATTGAGCTGATCAAATGGTATTTGAAAAGTGCTAAGGATATCTGAGATCAGTACAACAGATCGTGAGATCAGCTAGACCTATGACACCCTCACAGAGAAACAGAAACGTTGGAGGTCAAAGGTTTGAGTAATAGGATGAGGAAGTTACAGCCCCATGTCTGAGTCATGATCTTTCGTTTTGCTCTTCTGAGAAGGGGATCTTTCTGCTTTTAGAAGAGCATTAGTTTTGCTTTCTAAGTGTTCCCTTTGATTTCAAAGGGAGGAAAAGTGATTGTAAAAGGGGAATGTTTGTCTGTGTTTTCTTTCTCTGTGCAAAAGCCTTGTGAAAGCACAAGTCAAATTCACTTCTGGAGAAACAGGGCTGTGTCAGGGAAGGGGTATGTGGCGCTTTCTGACCCCAGTGGTGAATTTTGTCCTAATGTTGGCAAATGATCTCTAGTTCCCATCCTGCCGTGGGTGACCTTCTGAGTCCAGACTTGGAAGCTTCCATATGAGGAGCAATGGAGCAATCTGGGATACTTTAGCCTGGAACAAGGATGATTTTGGGGGGAATGTGACAGAGACCTACAAAATCTGTAGTCACATCAAGAGTGCATAGGGACTGACTGTTCCTTCCTTTTCGTATGGAAGAACTGGAGGCCAACAAATGTGGGCAGGGGGGTCAGATTTCAAACAAATGAAGAGGGATGATTCTGGATATACGAGGTAATAGACCTGGAGAACTTCACATCAAAGGATCTTGTGGGTGCAAGGTTTGAAGGAAGACAATAGTGTTTCAAAGCAAGATTTTTTAGAGATTACTAAATAGACAAACCTCCTAAGGCCAAAAAAAAGTCTCTTCAGCTGAAAATAATTGAAGGCTAAGTAAATAATTTGGGTTTGAGGAGGGACGTACCATATATTTTTGGCCTGTTCTTACTCTTTCCTAGGTGTCAACTCATAGGTTTTTTTGGAGACAGTAGTGGGATAGGTTGACTCTTTGATGTGGACCCGTATGACTGATGAGTTCTGAAACAGTTAACCCTGGAGACAACATTAAGATTTATTAGTCTCCCCAAAGAAGCATCATCACAACTAAAGCTTTCTAGAACATCCCAAGGACAGCTGATCTCCTTAGAAATGGTTTCCAAGCTATTTCTAAATTGTCTTCAGTCTCAGAGATTATTTCCTTAATGACCTCAATGCCCACATAAGCAGTAAATGAGAAGGACTCAGCTTGCACAGGGAAGTATCCCCTGAGGTATGAGGACCTCCCCATGAGGAGGGGTAAGGCTGCCATGCACAAGAGGGGACAGAAAAGAAAGGTGAGGTCTGGGTGAAGGTGCTACAGTGGGACTTTGGAAATGTAACATTTGGCAAGCTGTATTTTCTTGGGAAGTTTCACCTGGCTACAAACTGATAGGTGGTTGGGAGAGCTGGGCAAGAGTCCACACAAGCTGGACTGGGCTGGCGTAGGAACTGGTGGTGAAAAAGAAGCTCTGAGCTGGAAGGTGTGGCCATGTCTCATTGCTCCATTTGCTTTTGAGCACAGACAACCCAAAGGAGCGACGCTGGCTGTTGGTTTTCTCAGAATGGGAAACCAGGCTCTCCCCTTCCCGGGTACTGGTATCATCAGGTTTGACAGCTCCTCAGAGGGATTTTTGAGGGACTGTTTAATGTCATGTCTACGTGGACCTTTTGTCAGGGAAATGTCTATTCCCAAAATTGTTTTTCTGAAAGCAAAACTGCAGGGCTCTCTCCTTTATTTTTCACTTTAAAAAGACTAACTCATAAATCTTGTACCTGGCAGAACCTGCCTCTCCCTTTGCGATGGCTAGAGTATACTTTTGCAGCCAAGTTCTGCGTACACAGGGAATTGGGGAGCAGGTGACTTCAACTTAACCTTCCCTCTGAGCTTGAAGAACAAGCCAAGGCAATACAAAAGGGACCTTCTAAGAGACTTGTGCAGCTGCACAGCCCTTATACTGGCCCCATGATGTGTTTATCTTTTGCCTTCAAGGAAGTGTCAGAGTTAGGGGAAGCTCCCCCAAGTGGGATGGCTTAAAAGACTGTATCCTCTGCTGGGAAATGCACATGCTTCTTTTCTTTATAAGCCATTTGATATATTTTTCCTCTCTTTCTCTCTCTTCCCTTCCTCCCCTGGCAGCAGGATCTCTGGCCGTTGTATGCTTTTCATTAAATCTTCCTGAATGTAAGCTTGTATGTTCTGACACAGGGTCAAAGACTACCATGGCAGGGATAAAATTCAGCAACAGAATGGAAAGGTTTTTCTGGTTTTGATTACTGGACATCGGCAGTTATTGTGGAGTGCGTTCTTGGCTGGGGTCTGAAGACTGAGTTAAATATCACCCGGAAAGGAGCATTCCATGATGCTCCTGAAACACTGAACTTCTCCTGAAATATGAGCGGGTGTGGGAGTTGTCTTGGCCAATTTCCAGCCTCTCTAATGCTACTGTCACCCTTACCCCACGTGTTCTGCTTTTGCAGTATCCATTGGAGTAGGTTATTTAACTTCCCTTGCTGATATGAACAACTGCTGCTGTTGTGTTGTGGGGTTTATGTTGTATGTCTCTAATGAAAGCCCCACACTTAGCAACAAACTCAAATAACAAATTGCTTACTCAGCTTTGCAGCTCTGTTATCTGAAGGTGTAATCACTTCCTGCGTCTTTGTTTGTCTTTGCCTCCGTGCTCTTGTACTGATGGTCTGTGAGGTACCGTACTGCTCCTGCAGCTGCTTTTCTCTGCTCCAAGGCACGTCAGCATGTGGAGAGAAAAAGCAGTTCCGGTTATTGCTGCATCTTCTTTCAATGCCTTAGACACAGACTGCTCTGTAACATGGAATATCGTCCCTCTTATTTCTGAGGGGAGAGGACAAGCAGCCTTTATGTCTATTGTGAAGACTATGGAGTTTGCACCTAAGGGTGACAGTGGCAAAATACATCTGTAACCTCTGAGCAAGTGCAGCAAGGCAGAGGAGGTGTAAGTCAGAGGGGGGCTGATCCCCAGTTACCTGGTATAAGCTTTTGTACTTAGATGGCATGGAATTTGCGGGCATCTCACTGGCTGGCTGTGATACTGGCCAAGGCTGCAGAGATGAAATGTCAGGGCCCTGAGTGCACCTAATAGGACTTAATTGCCCTGAGGAGCTGCCATGGGGCCTCAGCTGCTCCCCTGCCCATGGGCTTGGGCTCCATTTAAGCTCAGTCCATGACTTTCAATTGCTCCCTGAGCTATGGTGTAGGTGTACCTGTCTCCCACTCCATACAGCCATGCCTGTGCCTGGCCATGGACCTCAGACTGGGACCCTGACCTATGGACTGACCCCATTTTGACGTCAGAGCTGCCTGGAGAGCACTGGACTGTGTTTGACCCTAGTTACTGTCATTGGCGCTGACTCTGACCTGCAGTTTGACTTTCTGACTTGACCTGCCTTATCAGCATGAATGATCTGGACTCTTGGTTGATCCTTGGTGCCGTCCCCAGTGCCGTCCCACTTATGTCCTGTGGGACAGGGCCCTGGCTGGTGAGCCCTGCCTGCCCTGCCGGCTGAGTTATATTCCTCATCCCATAGAGAACTGCCAGGCCTGGCTGCTCCCTGACCCTTGAGAGGTCTCTATGGAGGGTTGATTCTTTGGAAAGACTCATCTTGGTGTGAAACACTTCCTCAGCTAGTAGCACAGCAAAACAAGAGCATGTGGCTTTGAGGATATCCTGTGTGCCCACTGGGGAAGGTGACAGCGTGCATCAAAGCTGTACCTTCCTTGAAATCTCCAGTCTGGTAAATAGGTTCTCACCAGCTCATTAGTTGTAAAATAAATTAGCATTCCAGCTGTGGGATGTGATGTAGTTCTTAACCCAGCATGCTGGCCAGGCAAGAGCTTCTCTCCAGCCTCAGGAAAGGCTGTCTGGGGATTTGGGGGTTTGTTTCTTGTTTTCTTTTTAAGCTGCTAATACTTCTAGTGGTTTCTGTTGGGATCAGCAATCTGCCCTGTATTGTGAGGCTTGCAACCTCCCAGGACAAGAAGAGAAACCACTCTTGTAGAATCCCTGCTAAACAGCTTCCCTGAAAAATATGAGGAACTCGTGATTGCTAGCTCCTTGGAAGCAAAGATCATGACAAATGCATTTACAGAGAAGAAACAATAACAATCAACAATAGACAGAAGGAAATGGCTCCTCTGAGAATAGGAGCCAGACTAAGGGAAGAAAAATGCTTGGGTTAGATAAGTAAGTTTTATGAGAAGGGGGAAGAAAATGCCAAGAAAGCAAGGGTGGTAAAGGAGGGACAGGAGCTGGGGAGCAGCCCCTGGAGAGGGGATGCGCCATGTCCAGAGGCCACCTGTGAAGCAAAGCCTCCTCACTGATAAGACAGCAGTGTGAACTGAATTGCTGTAGCATCGTCCCATGGGAGACAGGCCCAGCTAAGCAAAGCGGTGCATTTTGCCCTAGGGCAACTCTCTCAAGGGAGGGAGGAGAAGTTTCCTTGTGAGAGGCACTGCCAGGTCACCCCACTAGCTTGGTGTTCCTGATGGCAGCTGCACTTCTCCTGAAGGGCAGGTAAATACACAGAGGCAAGTGTGTGACAGCTTCTGCCAGCTGTTGCTGTCTCAGGGGGATGGAGACAGCTGTACAGAGGGGACTGTCCCTCCCGAAGAGGTCTGCATGGGGCTTGCAGTGCAAGAAACCTGTTCTCACCTGTGATGAGTACTCTTAATTCAGCACTGTTTTGTACTAAATCCCTCCTGCTCCTCTCTCTTTCCTTGTTAAGCTTGTCTCAGACTGATGGCAAATAAAACATATTTTCCCTCTTTTCTGTGAGGCTCCTAACTTCACCTGTGATTGCAGATATTGGAGGTTGCAAGTTCTTGCTTACCTTCAGAGATTTACAGCAAAATCCTCCCGCGTGCACTGTGCACCTCAGAGGGCAGAGCATAAGGCATGTTCTGGGGATGTCTGGCAGATGTCCATGGCCTTTTGGAAATCCCCGTTTGTCACTGAAGGGTGAAGTGGGCTAACTATGTTGTTACTGGGAGCCTCTGTTCTCTTATTTCTTCCTAAATGAAAGGATCTGGGTGATCCAGCAGCTCCTGTTGTGTTTGCATGCTGTAGCCTCAGAGGAGTATTGGATATACTTACTACATGCAGCTCACAAGGCACAGGTCCTTGTCAAAGTAATAATTCACACCATGTTCCTCTGAAGCTTTTCTGACTATTGTGGAGACAAATCAAGGCTGAAGAATCTTATTGTTGCAGAAAATAGAGACAATTGTGTTTTTCCCACGCAAAGTCACAGAAAAGAGGGCTGTTGTGTTGCTTGAGATTTGGGACTGGATTAAACTGGAAGTCTGGAACTGGGGAAATGTTGAACAACTTGAATCAAAGCTGATGAAAATTTTCCTGTGATCCCTTGTGAAACATAATTCACTTACCCAGATAATGGGTGTTGTGTGACTCTTAATTATTGTAAAACCAGAGTGCGTTCCTGTTCCTAAACTTAGTTTGCTTTTTTTCTTGCACTTTATCGAGTAATTTCTTCCTTTGGAGGTCTTAAGTCTCTTCTATATTATTACTGCCACTATTCTGCCCAAGTAAAATGTGAAGTAACACAGCCCCGATCTGATTATAAATAAGATCTTAAAATTATCCCTAGCTTATCTAAGTTTGGGCTTCTAAGGTGGGGACTGCATTGGAGCTGACTTGGTGTTGGGCAAATACTTCCAGCTGTTCAAGCACTGCAGAGATCCTCTGCCAACGCTTGTTCCTACAGCCTGGATTGTCCACGGTGTCATCACAGGGGGAAAAGATGTGTTCTTAGTATTAACTTGCGTATGTACTACCAGGTCAAGGTGGATTCTAAGCTCCCTGTCACCTCTAAATTGATGTGTTAACATGTATACAGAGCTCTTGCATGTACAAGATGTCACCTGCTAACTGAAATCAAGAATACGCGTTTCTTTTCAAATAGTTAACAACCACTCAGATACGGTGTTCTCCTTTGCTAGGCTGTCCTGAGCCACTATAGCAGGTGTTGGCCTTTTGAGGAAACTCTGCTCTGAAGTGGATGTTGCTCTGGGTGAACCCATTTCCCCTGTTCCTCTTCAGCCTATGGGTGGGTATGTGGTTCTCTCTGAAAATCATGAATCAGCTACAGATAAACAATGCTTCTTGGGGGAGTGGTGACTGCAGTAACAGTCTCTTGCTTGCACTCACGTTTTTTATTCTATTTTGAGGCAAATGTAGATTACCACCCAGGAGCTGCTTATATTATCATGACTCAAAAACATCTTTAGGGTACGTTTTTTTATGTAGTGCTGATTTGCCAAATTTATCTGCACACCAGTTTGCAGATCTTTCCATCCAGAACTGAGATGGTTTGCTTTCAGATTGACTCCTCTATGCTCGGGTCTCACAGTGAGGCAGAGGAGAGCTAGATTTCACATGTGTTGATCTAGAGTAGTGGTGACCTCAAGCTGCCTGTCACCTGCAACAGCTAGGAGGGATTTCTGCATAATCCTACCTCCCACCTCACTGGAAGATCTGTGGGGTAAGAATGCTTTCCCTCAAACACTTATTCTGGCTTGTGTAAAAGACAGGATTCAGATGCAAAAAGATTTTATGGCAAATCTTATATTCCCAGTGGGTCTGACTTGAAAGACTGCTACTTTTATATTAGACATCCCTCGACCAATGCTGTTTACCCTTCAGTATATCCACCCATTTAATAAATCAAAAGTAGCTACATGTTCAACTAATTGTGTCTTCAATATACTACTTATGGTGCATGCTTCCTTCCATACATCATGGATGCATGATAATAACATGTTCGTTGGGAGGAGAGCTGGGAATTAGAAGCTCTGCAGTGGCCCTAAGCAGTTATTTTCTTATTTGATTGTGCATGATGCTATTAGCCAGATACCTGTTCTGTTCCTGGGGTAAACTGTAATCAGAATGTGAGGAGTAGGATTCTTCTCTTCTACTGAATTTGTGTGAGCCTCAGCAAACTCTTCTGTCTCTTTTCATGTAGTCGTGAAGCAGACAATTAGTAGAAGTAACTTGCTGTTTGAGTCAGTGTGCATGGCTTGACCTGCAGACTTTTGTGTCCTGAACTTCAGACAGCAGTTCTTAGCTACAAGCCTGGATCTGTTACGGAAAATTGTAACAGGTAGCTGTCCTCCAAAATGAGCTGCAGAAAGTTATGCGTAGCTATCCTTTGCAGCTCTTCCTTTTTGAAAAATATTGTCATCAGTGGTTAAGGATTGCTCTGAACTGAGGGATTTGCTTTAAGATGGCAATCATGTTTCTGAATACTGTGAAATGTTGGAGGTTTAAGAGAAAGGTGAATAAGGAAAAGCAATTTTACACCTCAAGGAAGCTTAACCACAAAAAATACAGCAAGTGTTGCAAAATGCTGCAGCTGAGAAGTGACAATCGAGCTTTTCCAAAGTGTGCTCCAGGTAAGTTTACTCTCTAGCTGGAAGGTGCAACTGGAGGAATGATTCTCATCTCTTAACTGAATGGAAACAGTCTTCTTCCAATATCGCTGACACTGGTGCTTTGCTGCTCCCCTTCCCCTGGTCGGTGCTAGAGAAAGGAGAGGGCCAGTGGCTGATTCTCTTTGCTGTCTCACAGAAGGCGAGTTCTGCTTCTGCCAGTACTGCAGAGTGAAACACAGAAGTTAGCTCAGTGTGCATGTGGTTGCTTTACAGGATCCTTGTGTTTCATAGGAGCGATCAGCACTCACAAGGGGGATCTGGCTCCAGCCCAGAATATCTAAGAGTGGTGGCTCCCTCAGGATATTGGTAGGAATAGGCTCGGAGGCAAATACCTTGGAGTATGGAAAAAATTCATCAGGAATAATGTTAAGATTGATAATGGGAATGAAACTTTAGTCTTCATCATGATGAGATATGAACTCAGGGTTGAAAATCTGCTGCTCCGCAGAAACCGAATGGCTGATTGATCTCTGTTCTTATCTACAAGATACGTTGTTGGCTTTTCCACTGACCTTCTCCTGGCTTCTTCAGACAGCTGGATCAGCTTGTCTTCTGCTGGAGTGACCTATTATTTATCAGGTCATTATCAAAGGATTTACTAAAAGCTTATGCCAGAGGCCAAAAGGTCAGTATCCAGAAACATCTGCACTTCTTCCATTATCCCTAGGAGGTGAATCGTATGTGGCATTTGGCCCTTGAAGTAACCTGAGCATGTGAGAGGCAAGCACGTCTCATCTGTGAACTCGAGACACAAGTGAAGTGTGTAAATGGCTGTCTGCCATCATTTGGTTGATCCTGAGTAGGAAGCTAAGTGTTCCCTTGCTCATGGCTCCCATCTCTTCTGCTCTCCAACCCCTGTAGTGAACATAAAGCTTGCAGTGGTATTGAGGTGGGAGAAGCAGATAGCTGAGAGGCAGTGAGAAGAACCTTCTTACTGTGGTCTGTGTACTTAACTTTTTTACCCCATCACCAAGAAATACTTGAGAGAAAACTCAGCAGCTCAGCCTTTCAAGGTGATTTCTGAAGCTCTTGCTTAGTTATATAGAAGGGTCCCGAGGGGTGAATACATTCAGAAACACTCCTGACAAAATGGAAGGCTGAGGCCTGTCAATATGCAGCAAATGCAACAACTGAACAGCCTAGGTGATTGCTGGAGAGAAGGAGCTGTGACTTGTTATCTAAAAGAAGGCAAATATTGTCTAAGGGCTGCTGCTTTGAGACATTCATCTTCAATCAGAACCAGACGTGATCAGAAAATTGTATTTGTTTCTGCCTTCCTCATCAGCCACATAATGAAAAATAATTACAATGGATTGATCCTCTTGAACATTTTGAACTTATCATCCCAAAGCCAAAACCCATCAGGCACGCTGCTGCTGGTTCTCTCCTGTAAAAAGGTCACATGCGAGTAGATAGTCAGCCCTTCAGAGTTGAATGTTGGCAGAAATAGTCACTCACATCCCAACCAGAGTCTCCTCCTGCATGGGACAGTCTCATTAGTGTTAAGAAAATTCTGTATTTTTGGAAACCTGGAAGCTGAGCTGACACCTCAGGATGTACTGATTTATTGATAAGAGATCGTGAAAAAAAAGGATGACAGATTATGAATTTGACAGTTCTCTTGATGTAAAAAATTGCATTTTTCAAAACCATTGAATTTTGCAGAAGATAACTTGAATCTGCAAACTTCCTTTTTTTTCTGAGAAAAATGATGTTTCATAAAATAGAAAATGTTTCATAGTAATTCATTTCTCTAGTTCTTTCTGGTTGGGGAGGAACTGTAGTATCCTGTGATGCTGAACAAGATGTGCTAATAGAGCTATTAATCCTTTATTTCCCTCTGTCCCACGAGAAATTTATACCTGTTGAAGGGCTGAGTAGACTATTGAAATGCTCCCTTTTGGCATTGCTTAAGTTCACAGGAACTATTGAAATGGAAATCAGGTTCCCAAACCATCATGCACAGGAGGAAGAGAGAGATCTCAATCGATGGGTTTTGGTTAAACAAGGAGAGAAAAATGGGCTGAAGTTTTGCTGCAGGGGAAAATGGACAAAATGTCTTGAGGATTACACTTGGCACTTTTGGTCCTGGAGAGGCACCCTCTGTTCTTTAGCAGCCTATCGAGTATTTTCCCAATGAAATATCATTGTGGGGGCATGGAAAACAGGGTCAGAAAAACAGAAATAGGGATGAGACTTACCATTGGCAAGAAACCCTGTGTCTAAGGCCTTATGGGGAAAGAGCAGCATTTGGTTATTGTGAAAGAGCAAAGCTGTCTTATCTGTTCACCAGCCTTTGAAAAAAATGATGCCATGTCAAAATTCCCCCGCATTCTTTTTCAATGCATTTGTTTTCATCAAGAGTTTTGGGAAGTATGATGTTGTGGTTTTCAACTCTTAAAGCTGTACTGCCTGTTTGGATGTTTGCTCCACACGGGTCAAAATCGTGAACGGAGAGACTAATGTCTTTCATCCATCATCACATAGCAATTTGTTGTGCAAGGCTTGCCTCTGAAGACAACTTCATCCCTTTCCAGACTCCCAGAGATCTCTGAACTCTCAGCTTCCCCTCTAGAAAGGATAGCTTGGAATGCAAATTGTTCAGGTCAGGGTTTTTTTGCCCAATAGCTTTTATCAGAATGGCATTACTTTTGTGTATCGTTTTTTATCTTTTCCCTCTGTTCTGAGATGTTCCATTGCCATCGTGCCCTCAGAAGCAGCTCTACCCAGTCCCTAGAAGACTCTATCCAGTCCTGAGATAAACCAGCCTAGGACTATGTGTCCACTGAAATTGTCATTACTTGATCATGGTAGCAGTGTAGATGTCTTTGGTCTTTGCCAAAGAGGTACTTGCTCTGAGAACCAAATATGTTTTCACCTTTGAAGCCCAAGCAGCTCTGTCAGATTCAGTTAACCAGAAACACACAAGTGCACATATTCTGGAGTGGCTTTTTGCTGTTTCTTACTCAAGGAATGTGTAGAAAGTAATTTTTATTGTAATGCTGACACTGTTCAAATTGAAAACTGCAATTACCTTTTTGCCAGAACTGGGCTTCTAGATGATGGGAGATATTAAATACACAAGGTGTTGCTGCATTGCATGTCACCCTATCTCTAGCTACAAAAACAAAGCAGCTAGTTGCTAGATTTTTCTTTGCCTTAAGAAGGCTGCTTAGCCCTAAAACTGTACAAGAGCTTGAAATTTATAAATATGCCACAAATAACTCAAAAGCATTGTTGAGTGCATCACTGATGATGGCAACTAATTGTACAGTTGAATTATGTTAACAGAGTTTCAGGGGAAGCTGTTTAAACTACAACTCCCATGAGCTTGGGACAGTGGTTCTCGAAAATGTCCACCACCTGGAGCCTGATTGTCTCCAAAACTGCTTTTCTGTCCCTCGATCATCAGTAGGTGAATGACTTTTTTTTTCTCCCTGAGATTCAAATGAGGAAAACCATCAGAACTTGTAAATCTTGGTTTCCAAAATGTATTTTGCCAAGCAGGGGCTTGCAGCGTAATCACACTTGGTTAGACTTGTGCTCTTAGTGAAACCAGCGGTTGTAGTGTAAGGGAAAGGTGAGCACGTAAGGGGAAGAAGATACTTAATTTTGAGCTGCCCTTAAGTTACCCTAAAACCTTTGGATCAAAAAGTCTGAAAGATCAATCTGCAAGACAAAAGAGAGCAGGAGAAATGCAGAGCACCAATGGCTAGGAATGCTGGGGGAAAAATCCTTCCCACTGTCCTGGGAAGCCCAGCACTTGCACGGTGCAGAGGAAAGGGTGAAGTGCAGCTGCCCTGGACAACATCTTCTAGGGAAATTTCCTTCTTTGCCTGAAGTTTGGTACCAGGAGACAGGCGAGACATTTCTCTATCAGCCCTTGAAGGAGGAAATTGAAAGCAGAGATAGGAACAAGCTGTGGGCAATTTGAATTGCTTTAATTATTCAATTAACTTTGCACCACTGTGGGTGATGAGAAGATGGAGAGTTCTGATAACACAGTGAGCTATTACTAGGGAATCCTTAGGACTTTCAGGACTTTTTGATGACTTGCCTGATGAAAGAACTATACTGAAATGAAGACCAGAATCATTGTAGGAGCCCTTCAAATGCTGGGTTCAAGACAGATGCCAACTAATGCTTGGGAAAGAGAAGTTTGCCTAGGCTCCTAGGGTAACCTCACCCGGGCTTTTCTGCTTGCCAGGTTACTCTTTTAAAGCATTTTACTCCCCAGTTGAGTGGGGTCAATCTGGCATTCCTTACAGGCTGCACCTGCACTCTAGCTTTCAAAGCCATAGCACAGAACACTGCTATCCTTTCAGAACAGTGACAGGGGAGAAGCAGTGACAGCGGATGGCCTAAGAGATGTGAGCCTGAGCAATGACTATGCCTGGCTTTGCCAGCCAAGCAGCCAGGAAGAAGGGGACAAGATGAGCCTAGCCATGGGTGCAAAAGCTTGGGCGGACATCTTCACCTCTTGCCCAGCCAGGAATTGCCCACCAGTGTCCAGCTTTTGGTCTTGGCTGTAGATGCCGGGAGAGATCTGCATGCTTTCAGTAATGGTAGGGAGGGTCAGGCTTCCCCTGCTCTCCTGCGTGGTGACCCTAGACCCAGGTACATCTAAATAGGGTTGTCTAAAATGTCTATGAATAGGATACTTGGAGCCCCTAGCTTTGTAAATAACTACTTATAAAGGCTTTTGAAATGCGGTGATTCTATCAGCACCACTGTATTCAAACTTTCCACCCCTCCTCTTTGTTTCTGCTCTGTTGCAGAACAACATAGAAGTAGCCATAAAGTTGTGCTTGAAATAAAGCCTGGCATACCAGATAGAGGATTTTGTGGCCTCAGCCACCTGGTGCAAGGCAGGGTCACCAGGGTCGTGGTGGGTTGACTCATCTATGTCAGCTGTGGGATCCACTAATTGCTGTGGCAGGTGGTAACCGTTACCTTTGATTTGGTGGTTTGGGGAGCAGAGGTAGAACTTGGATCAAGTCAGGCTGGAGTGAAATAAAGTTGGAGCTGCGCTGGTTGAACAGGTTTGGAATTTCTTTGCTCTGGGAAGCTCAGTCACTTTGCAAGTGTGAGAAGGGGAGAGATGGGAGAACATGTCTGACTTCTCATATGTGTGGTGGTTTCTACTATTTTTATTTTCCTTCAGTCTCAGAGACTGACAGACCCTAAACAGTGAATCTGTGGGTCTGTGTGTGTGTTTAAAGGCTGGGGCCAAACAGTGACGGCTTGTTTCAAGGAAGAGTGTTTTTACTGAGAGCTCTGTGAGTAATGAGTTGAGATCTGCCTCAAGGCATGTGATGTGCTGGGTGCTGTCTGGAAGCAGCATCACCCTGAGAGCTCCAGAGTTAAAGGTGACTGTGAGCAAACAAGTGATCTGAATTTTATTGACTGGTTATCTTATGTGTATCTGGGGAAAGAGCTCTACCTTCCCATCCAGTTCTCAGCCCTTCCCCACATGCAATTCCATCTCTTTGGTGCTTGCCTTGAGACTTCTTGCCCTGGTTGTTCAAATGGTCTGCTGTTCCTGAGTGCTTCCCCAGGTTAATGGAAGACTAGAGTTTCTCCAACCATGATTACATTTGAAGTGCTTCAGGAAACTCTACAATTTCAGCTCATGTACACAGGCTGTAAGAGAGCAGTGTTGGATGTTGCTGGGGGAGAGGTGGGCTGTGTGGTAGCAGGGAATACAGTGCAAGCCCCTGCCCAAACACATCACTAGTGGTCAGATCCTAACTTGTAAGTTATTTGGGTGGCTGTTTGCTCACAGGATGCACAGGTCTGTAGGATTGTGAAAAAAAACCCTGGAGGCACAGGGGTCAGCTGGGTAAGCTGTAAGGGAGCTGGAGTTTTTGAAATGCAGAAATTAAGAGCTGAGAAAACTGTTGCCCTGTGGGAAGTTTTGAGAAAGGGAAATGAGTTATTTCTGCAGGTGGTCTCTGGTCCTCTCCCCTTGTAAAGTGCTGGCTACAAAGAAACCAGGATGGTAGAGGATAATAAGAGGTGGCTGCCCAGGTCAGCATTGGAATTGCAAACTCAGGAGTCTGAGTCTCACAGTGCTAAAATCCAGGAGCACTAGAACAGGGCCAGGTAGGAGAGAAGCGCAGGCTGTTTGTTACTGGGATCTGCTTATAGCACTGTTAAACCTGTGCAAAAACCCTGCAGCCAAAGAAGGTGTTGATCAGGAAGCTCAGCAGCACGAGGAGAGTTTGTAGTCCTTCATTTGCTTGTTTGGAAGCTATCTCCAACACAAGTTGACTCAGCTGACAGACGGCTGGCTCTTTGTGCCCATGGGCAGGAGGTGGGATCAGACTGCTTTTAATTGAACTTCCTTGGTTTGTTTGACTTGCTCAGCTGGCTTGTTTCAATGATAAATTACAGTGTGTTCTGATAATATTGTACAGACTTAAGTGTTGGTGGGTCAGTTGTGATAAAACATCCCCAAAGTACTGGTGAGATGATGATTAAGCAGTAGCTTTTAACTAAGCTGTGTGTGCTGTAAGTAACTTATCAACAGCAAAAAGAAGCAGCAGGAGAAGGGCAGGACAGGAAGAGAAATGTTTCTGGTGAAGAATGTAAAATGGTATTTTGTTTTTTGCAGAGCATGTGGAGAACGTGGGTGGTTTGACTGGAACGTATGTAGAGTTTTGTCCCTATCGTGGCTGAGGGAGTGAGCAATGGGTGTACCATACTGCTAGGCAGCTTGTTCCTCACAGGCATCACTGTATAATAGATACATGTAAAAGCCACCCTTAACATGTTTATTGCACTTAAAATGATAAATCTCACATATTGCGCAGTGTTCCGGTGCATTGCAGTTCACGCACAAAAAGCATGAGGGAAAACAAAGATGCAGAGGAGGGCTACCATGTGCCCTAGGGAGACACTGGCTGCTTCTCAGCCACTTTTGCACAGTGCAGGGACCACCGTACTTGGCCCATGCCACTCCTCAGGGGGCTTGCTGGTGTTTCACAAGTTTCTCAGGAGCAGCTTTCTAGACTTGAGCAGCCCAGCATGAGCTATTTCCATCCTCCTCTGCAATGTAGCAGACATCTCTGGCATGACTCTGAGTCAAACTGTGTCAGTCAGCTGTCTCGGGAGCACATGCAAATCTCATTTAGGCCTTTACAGAAAAGATGCGCAATTCCCTTAGTGCTTGTATAGATTTTCCACAGTGTGGTATTTGGCTGCTTAGTCACAGAGTTATCTTTGTGTTTTAAGAATAGATTTGACTACAGTCTCCTTGGCTGTGCTGCAAAAGAAAGACTTTATTTGTCTTAGCACAAACACCTTGGTCCGAGTGTCAGATTTGCCAGTGAGCTTAATTAAGCAGGCTCCTTAATAGGTTTTGTTATCGTTTTAGTTCTCCGCACTTGAATCATGCCTCTTAAAGGACTATTTAATGAATTTCTGAGGCTATCAGACAAGTAATGTTCTTTGGTTGCTTGTTATGTAAAATTCATTAATGTCTCCCTTCGCATACATTGTTGAATTACAAATATTATGACTTAATTAGCTTATTGCAATTTATGGGATGGTGGAGGTAGTTTTTTACTTGCTGATCTTATGCAGAAGTAAGCTGTTTAAAACAGGCCAACAAATAGAAACTTCAGTTGTTTAATGTCCCTGCTGAGAAATACCTTCCCTTGACCCTCACCACCTGGGGACTTTTCCATAGCTTGCTGACCTTTATTGTTCCCATAAAAAATGGGGAAATCTGCTAGCTTTCCTTTTAGGGGATTGGCAGGACTCAACCGCCCTTGTTGCTTTGAGCACAGAACTTTGAATGTGTATTTTCTCCTTAAACGGGGGGTCTCTAGTACTTTTTTCCTTTTGTGTCTAACCTAAATATTTGAGGGTAATTCCTTAGCTGGTATAAATTGAAGTAATCCCATCAGCAGCTCTGAGAAAGGGTCAGAAAAGTACCCGAGTTGTCATTTCAGTGCTTCCTTGGGAGTCAAATTGTTGACACTATTAGAAAGAATTGCTTCCCATGGGCAGGTACAAATCTGCAAGGCTATTAGTCTCTGAAATACCCATGCTAATAGAGGTGAAGGAGGCTCAGTATATGATAGCTGTGGGCCAGAAAGGGCACAATGTCCCTTGAAGGTTCTACCTGGTGGAGGTAGCTCTAGATAACTATCACACCAAAGTATCATGTTCCAGTTGAACCTTCCAGGCCTGCTGTTGATGTTGAGTTTCCTGTATCTTTACAAGAGCCTGATGTGAAGTTACCATCCATCCAGGCTATCCAGATTTACTTTCCCAGTCAGAAGTTTTGCTGGGCCGGAAAATGTGTAGTGGGTCAGAAGTCACAGTCAAATGGTTTCTGCAGGGTGACACTACCTGCAGTGCATCCTGGATGTGTTTGGTGTCTTAGTACCCACTCCCTTGCAATGCCACAGCCTCTCCAGTTTGCACTGGGATGGAGTCTCAGCCCAGCAAGGCAGGGGCATAACTAGATGATTTGTGGAGGAAGCAGAGGTGAAAGTGATAATAATAGCCTAGAGCGTAGAGGGAATCTCTGTCAGAGAAACAGGACACTGCCTTAGATCTTAATGGCAGAAACATCCTTTCTTCCATCTGTATTGATTTTCAGATTCCTTCATGCTCCATTTCTGAGTTCTACCCTTATTATAACTTGAGAAAAGTTGAGCTGCTTTAGTGGTCTCTCTCTTTCCCTTCCACTCTCCTTCTCTTCCTACAGCTACCTCTTTTGCTCCTTGTTCCTATTTCCTTCTATGCAGTGCACTGAACTCCTTTGGAAATCAGCTGCTGCTGGTGAAGGCTGGACCTGTTTGGAAATTGCAGCCACAAAAGCCAGACTCTCCAGTGTAACAAGGCCATTAAACCTCCTGTGGGAATTTTTAAAGCTGGCTTTATCTGCCCTGCACAGAGAAGTGTGGGGAGAGGTTGTTGCACCATTGTTCCTCCAGCTGATGACGCAGACTGGAATTGCTTTTCCTTGAATGCTGCCTGTGTTGGGTTGAAGCTCAGCTTTGTGTTGTCCTAATCCCTCAGTCAAGACCACAGCAACCGCACCAAGTTAGAGCAGCCCCGAGACTTTTCCCTTATTCTAACACGTGCCACCAGCAAATTGCTCAAAGAGATCAAATCTTTGACTATACTCTGACCCAGCATCTCTGCTTCAACCCAGAATGTAACCACTTGGTCTGGGAGCAGCCAAGTTAGATTTGGACTTAAACAACATAAGCAACTGCTTAGCAAATTCAAAGCTTTATTTCTCTACTTTGATACTCTTCCTTCTCTCCTCTGTCATTTCATGATTCAGCAAGTGACTGTAGGTACTTCTGAAACTTCTGGTTTTGCTGGAAAGAGTCAGGTCTCTCTGGGAATTACAAATGTTCATGTGGTCTCATCTTCATTTCTGGATCAAAGGGGTGGATTTGAAGGGAAGAGGAAGTTTTCTCATGCTGTAAGATTTTTTCAAGATTTGTTTTCAGTGTTTTCCTACCAAACTGGAATAAGTTATACTGTAGTTACTGTAGTTTCATGTTGCCTGGTAATTCACAAGAACCCCATACTGGTTGGCACCAGCAGAAAAGGCACATAAGGTACCCAAACTTTCTAAAACAAGAATGTTTCTGTCCCATTCCAAAATGCCTCCCCCTCCGAAAATGTTAAACTGGGAGATTGCTGAAACTGGTCTGTTCCCATAGCTGGATTAGACCTCAGTGATTCAGCACTGAGAAACCTCCTCAGGGAAACTCCTGCAAGACTGTACCCCAGCATCACTTGCTGACTACGTCGGGAGCTTCCTCAAGTAACATGGCTACGTAGGACAATAAGCCGAAGCCTTGGTGCTACAATCCGGGAGCCCAGCTGTGGCTCACAGCTCAGAGAATGGGAAAAAGCCCAGTCCCATCCGAAATCCTTTTTATCCTCCAAATTCCACAGAATGTGAATGAGCTCACCCCTCCAATGCTTAAGGGGTGTTCCTGCTGCTCAGGGAGAGGTGACTGGCATGTGGTGCAGGGAGGGCTCAGGGCAGCAGCGGTAAAGCAGGAGGAGAGGTATGAAGCGTGCTGGTGCACCCAGGTCTAGACCTGCCTGCTGCTCAGTCCTGCCTCGTGTTGTTGCTAGCTTGTAATAAAAAAAATAAATGCTCCAGGACTGATGTAGCCAGTGGGTCTGGGATGAGAGCACACTTGTTTATATGCTCCTGACTGCACTGAGCCCTAGACTGCTGCTCTCCCAGGAATGTTGGTGGATGCTGGGCTGCCCAAGAGTGTGGGGCACCAGGCAAGTGTGCAGGAGCAAAAATATGAACCTGCAGCCTTTTGAACACTGAAGAACCTCTTGGTTGTGGGATGTAGACCGGCCATCAAGTTGCAGAGAGGACGGATGAAGAGCCTTTCCTAGAAAAGACTGTGGGGTTTGTGTAGCTTGGGAGCTCACCAAAAGTTGCGGGAATAAAGTGCAGTGCAGCGTTTATCCTGGGAGGGATTAGACAGTAGGAGAGAGATTTACTTTTGAGCTTTTGATTTAATTTGTTTCACATGGCATGCCTGCCTTTTCTCTATTTAGAGTTATCTTGTCCTGCTTGTACCCTTTTAGTGCCCTAATAAAACCCAGCCGTGGGGCCAGAAGCCTTTGACTTCTGGCTTGGCTGCCTCTAAGAACAGATGTGGCAATTCCACCTTCCCAATCTGTCTGATTCGGACCAGTCCAGAACAGCTTTTAAGTGATGAAGAAACAGAGACTAAAGTTGTTGTCAAAATTGTTCTACTTTCAAGGAGCAGAGCTGGACAAGCATTTTGGTCACCATGCTTCCAGCTCCCTGCTGGGCAGGGGTGTTTGCTGCCTGCAGTGCTCCATAATGTATGCTTGTGTGGAGCCTGTTCTGCACATACTGATTTTGAGCTGTAGGGTTTCTTCCAGGAAATCTGTAACTTCCTGGGAATAGTTTGTGTATTGGAAAACCTCCTCCTACAATATGGGAAGGAGCATTCTCTTTTGTACTCTGTAAAATATATGTAAAGTGTGGTGGTTTTGGTTTTTTTTATGACCTTCTGATGAGTACACAAGCTTGGAGTTTTCAGGGGCCTTGATGCAGTGACTGCATCTCAGTTTGGCCGTGACATTTGTGACATGGGTTCTGAGGTGAACTCGGCAAAGGAGCAGAGCCGTGTGGGTCTGTCCCTTGTTTGGTCCAGGATCCAAGGCACAGAAAGCACCAGTGTGGTTCAGTACCAGAGCAGCTGGTGCAATGAAGTGGCACAAGGTTGATGTATTAAGCAAGCCATAGACACCTTGAACCAGCAGATGTTACTTTTGAGTAGGTGGCTCAGGCCATGCCATCTTTCCATGTCTGGAGGCCGCAGCTGGCCCTGTGCCACTGCCTTCATCCTTTCACTGCTTCCTGGTTTCCAAGACCAGTTGTGCTTGGTTGAGCAATGTGTAACAAGGGGATGTTCAAGATGATGAATCTGTTCTTAACGTTCATCTAATTGTCTCCCAGTTGCCCTCCACCCAAAGCTGACTTTGCCCTTCAACCTGAGCACTCCTCACCCTGATTACTGGGTGTCTTTTTAGTGAAGCAGAGCTAAATTCAACTCGATGGAACGAGTATTGGAGGAGAAACAAGACTTCAATGGATGTCACTTTTTTTCAGCTCCCCAGCAGTAACACCTCCTTGAATGGAGGCTTTTACCTCCTCAGCAAACAGTTTACACTGGCATACCTTGATGTTTGCAAGGGATGAGACTTGACTGAGGTCCCAAGGGTGAAGCAGGCTTGAGGAAAATGCTATTAGTGTCACAACATCCCTGTCCTGTCTGAGGCTCTGCTGGTTTTACAAAGCTGTTTGGATGTTGGCTGTTCTGGTGTCCCTCGTGTGTATGAGGGTCAAAGCAAAGTGGTTACCTGACGTTTTGCATCTCAGAACTGGAAATCACCCTTTTTTGCAGGAGCCTTCAGGTGTGAATTTGCAAAAAACAACCAAGCCAAAGAATTCCTCCCAGGAAGGCAAGTCTGGCCAGGGAGAGGGGGGGAAGACAGGATAATTCTTTTGTAGAATTAATAAAATTTAATTTTGCCACAGACTTAACTCTTTTCTTGCATTCAAACAGTTTCCTTTCACCTTCCTTACCTGAGCAGGTTGGGAGGGAAACATGGCACAGCAGTAGCAAAAGGGGATAAGTCTGAAGAGAAATAAATCATCTCTATCTGCAGTGTCTGTGTGCCAGGCAATTGGCCAGTACCACCTATACAAACACTGGTGTCCATCTGGCATAGGAGCAGCTGAGTGCCAGCCCAGCCTAGCAGGTCTCCAGGTGCCAGGTACTTTTGGGTGGCATCACAGATTGAATGTTTCCCAGAAAGAGAGCGTCTCTGTGTAAACATGCTGAATAAACATAGTCATTCTTTCTGTCCAGCTCCATCCTGTCAAGCATAAGGTGCAGATGCAGGATCCAGGAGCTCTTCCAAATTAATTCTTTCCCCTCTTCTCTTACTGCCTCCCCCTTCCACCTGTGGTTTGCGAGCAAACCAAGGCCAATTGCCTTGGCCAGACTCAAGCAGTGTCAGGCCAGCCCAGTTCTACCCACTGTGTGGCCAGCATCCCCATGCTGCAGACCTGACCCAGCTCTGCCTCCTCATGGACTTGCTGCACTCAGGAAAAGGGTTGCACTTATGTTTGAGGCAGAAACATAACCCAAACCAGCAAGTTTGGTCATAGGGGAAGAGGAGTGGGAAGTAACCAGCTCTTGCTCGTACCCGTACTCCATATATCTTGTGAAAATAAGCATGTAAGGAAGAACTGGGACTGGGTAACTCTCATGCTCCTCTTCAAGACGGCTCGTAAAGGTTCAGGAGTGGTAGAACACCAGCATGCGACAGATCAGGTGTACAGGAGGGCCAGCCACTACTGGTTGTCAGTGGTAGAAACACAGGTTTTGGAAATGGAGCTCTGGCCGCCCTTCATGTTGGAAAAAACTTATTATTTTTTTTCCCTAAATCCAACCTGCAGTTTAGATTAGGGACATTGTTCTGTGCTGCTTAAAAACCTAGACTGTTAGAAGCATTCGAGAAACTGAAACTATAGATAAACATTTGCCATATGTATTTTTAATTGAAAAATGTTTAAGCTGCTCTCGCTTCAGTGGAAAACCCACTAAGCTGTTTGATTGCTTCTGCTGTATTTCTGTTACAAGAAGGCCTTGACTCTCTCCACCTTGACTATTCAGGAGCTTCCTGAGGGCTCAGATAGAAAGATGGGAAATATTATTTCTGCAGGGAGTATGTGAGCGGGGAAAAAAACCCAGTCTCTAAAGTGGGATTGTGGCTTGACCCTTTTGGTCCCTTGCATAGTTTAGACAGCTTTGAGAAATGGGTTTCTCTTGAAGGAGGGCTTGGAAACTTGAAAAATCGCTAAGATGGGGTTTTCAAGTCATAGAAGAATTGTTTTATGCTGCTGCAGGAAAATCACACCCTGTCCCCTACTAGATACAGTAACATGAACCATCCAGCTGAAGCGCAGAGTGGTGATGGTGCAACCTGTGCATTCAGTTCTGGGTTTTGAGGGGCTTGTTTGGGTTTTTGTTGAAGGAAACAGAGGTGACCTTAGCGTTGTCTGGATTCTCCAGCTCCCGTATGCTGCCCTGGCTCCCATAAAGCTGGGTTCCCACAACACTGGCTTTTATCATCTTTCCAGGTTGAAAGAAAAACACATACACTTGATTGCCTCTCCCTCAGAGCCGAGGCCACCGTGGTGGTACTGTAAGGGAGGGCACTGTGCCACGACCTTTTT
Organism: Stercorarius parasiticus; assembly: GCA_013396915.1. Taxonomy (NCBI): domain Eukaryota; kingdom Metazoa; phylum Chordata; class Aves; order Charadriiformes; family Stercorariidae; genus Stercorarius; species Stercorarius parasiticus. The sequence goes on along the minus strand of VWZL01003476.1, from coordinate 36,134 downwards.
CAGCTCGCTGGCTGGAGCACTGTGAGGAGTCCAGCAGCATTTTGTTTGTGAGAGAAACCCCTCTGGCATTCTGTGCTAGAGCTGGATTTACTGGAAACAGGTCCTTGATGAAAACCTTCCTTGCACAACACTTTTCCCACCTACAGGCAGTAGTGAATGGCACAGTCCAAAAGCCTTCAACAGCCAGCTCTTTTGTAGATGTCTGGCAAGAAGGCTTCAGAGCTGGAGAACAAGACTTAACTCAATGCTTCTTTAATTGAGGATGGTGCTGTGGGTCTGTGTGTCGATGAGTAGGTGATGACCCTGCAAGTTCCCAGTCCTGCTCCCTTGTAATAGCCCCTTGGGGCCATGTTTGTAAGAGTATTTTTTGTAAAAGCTTGTATTACAGAGTGACAAGTGTAGAGTTGAATTTGCAGACCCAGATCTTGAGAGTTTCCAAGGGAGGGAAGGGGTGTTGTTTAGTTTCTATTGAAATACGGAGGTGCTCCTTCAGTACTGCTCTGGCTTTCAGAATGGGTAGGGTTGGGGAGAGACAGTGTATATAGAAAAAAGAATATGGGATTTTTGTGTTTTGTGTTTTGTTTTTAACAATCCTGCATAATCCTGTGGTTGTTGTTTGGTGATATTCCTGCTTCCCATGTCAGTCAACACTGGCAGCGCAGGTGTATGTCTGCATTCCTGTTGACTCAGCCCCCTGTAAGTTCCCGGTGAAGGCTTCAGTCTCTTCTCCTTTAATTGATGTGGTTTGCTCTGCTTTGCTGGAGACTCTGTTTACAGACCACATTGTGACTTTGGCCCCAGCATGTTACTCATGTCTACACAGATGAGCGTAGACAAACCTGAGCTTGTCTGCCTGTGCAAAGATGAAGTTGAATGTGAGCCAGACACCTCTTAGCATGGAGTCAGAGCAGAAGCAACTGTGTGCCAAGGCTCTTTAAAGCTCCTCTCACAACCCATGGAGTACTTTCTGTAGCTGAGAAGATGGTTGCATCCCTCTTGTGCATCATGCCTACCCCCTGGGAAGTCCTTGCTGTACAGGTTCCCTGTGCACAGTCATTTGTCATTAAATCCCATCCGAGAGTAAGCAGGTGTTTGGGATTTGCAGGTTTGTGGGCTCATGTTATGCTTATGGGCAGCAGGAACCCTGCTCCTCAGGATAGCTTTCAGGGCTCAGATGCAAAATGAGCATGTTCTCTGGGAACATATCCTTACTCCACAGTAAAATGTGGTATCTCAAGAGGACTAAACTTTTGTGGGTGAGTAGAAGACAGCCTTTGGATTTAAGATCGTCCAAAGAAGATAGAAAAGGCAGCTGTAGTTTTAGGTCAGAATGGTTGTTCCAGACAGGTAATTCTGCACAGGGGCTATTAGTGCATGCATCAGCTTCAGCCAGGTGGCTATGGATTTGGATCCTAGCTAAAGAAAAATGAGGTTTGTACTGTAGTAACAGTACCTCAAAGCTAAGGAGAGACCTCTCCTTACCCCTGTGCTCAGTAAGTGGCTTTTTGGTGAGGAAACCAAGATACAAAATGCACGAATACAACATTGAGATGGGAGGTATGTAATGAACCTTGTAGAAGTGTGTACTCCAGCCTGGTGTCTGACTTCAGTTGACTTGATCATCTGAAACGGGGCCTGGGTGACTTCCCAAGGTCCAAAAGTATGGCATGGGCTGCTTGCCAAAGAGGCTAGTTGGTGACAAAAGGGAAGGACCACCCCCTTGGGCTGGCAAGGAGATCCCCCGAGAAGCATCGTGCTTCAGAAAATGCCAGTTGTCTGAGACAGAACAATTTTGTGGGAAAATGTTGGTTTTGATGAATTTCATTTGCTGAAAAATATTGGACAAAAATGTTTTCAAAACTGTTTGACCTTTTCCAAATGGCAAAGTTTCAATGTTTTTAGGTCCAAATGCTGCTTCGTTTTGATAGCTAGCATTAATTGAAGGTTAAAAAAAAATGTTGGAACTGAAATGAAATTCCTGAAAATGAATAGAAACAAAACGTTCTCTTCCTCTCTTCCTCCCCCGGTGTTCTTATTTCTGGGGAAATTGTGAGATTTTTTGACTTTTTTGTTTCTCTGAACTGGGATATTTAAAACCTCACAAATTGTTGTGGGAGGGCATCCCATCCAGCTCTCTATCCACCTTCTCCAATGCAGTTGCTAGTATTAAAGTGATTTTTTTTTTTATTTTATTTTGTGATGGAGCTACAAGTATTTTTCAGACATCCCAAAGGGAGAGTCTCTGGCTCTGCAGAGGGACTGGGGTGCAGCCTGTCCCTGCAGCTCTCGTCTGCCCAGCACTGTCTGGTTCCTGGCAAGTCTTGTATCTCCCCATATGAAAGGAAAGAGTGTGAGCAGTGTGGTGCGATTTGTGCTGTGGCAAAGTGTCAAACACACCGTGTTTGCTGAACTAACACACTGAGAAAGCATGAAATGATCACTTTAAATGCACCATGGCTAAAAGGAGCCAGTTGTACGTACAAGTTGGGAGCCAGGACTCTTGTCTAAACGTACGGAATATAAGGTAAATAGGACTATGCAGCAGGGGATGTCTTTAAAGCCTCACCAAGCAAATACTGCTCACTGGTCCAGAGCTACAGACAACAGGAATGTCATCTGGCGAAACTGGATGAAGCAAAAGCCTGTGTATATGTGACATTTACACTTACTAGACATCTTACAGTCAGGTGAAGGAACTGGGGTGGAGAGAGCAGGAGGGCCTGAAGCTTCAAGCTTCATCCTCTTTCATTCTGCATTGGAGTGAAAATGCACCTTTCCATCTCCTTTGTTAAATGGAAAGGATTAATATAAGATCTGTTGCATGGGGTGCAATGGGAAAAGAGGCTGTGCTGTCTCCGCCAGCATCCCAGGTCTGTTGCCATGTTTCTGGTGGATGCAAAGAGCATTCATTGCTCCTCTTTTAGCTTTGCTGTCTTTACCTTGTCCATCAGGTAACAGGTTGCATCACCATAGGTGAGTGGTGATTTCTGACTTCCATGTGTTACTGTACTGGCTCCCTAGTTCGGGTATATTGTTTCTCCTGTTGAGGTGATGTGGGACAGTTTTATTGCACCTCTTGGAGTCTCCTCAGCAGGAGCGAGAGTTTGCACTTCAGGCATCTTCATATCATGGATTTTAGCCTTGTGCAAAGGTTGTAGAGTTCAGCTTTGCCCTCTAGGGATGTTCATGAAGTGAAAAAGTAAAGGCAGATCCCTTCCAAGTCCATGTAAGCTTGCAGAAAGACTCTAGTATCAGCAAATACAATAGGTTTACAAGTTTCAAAGTCATAAGCTTCCGGGAAATTGCTGCAAATTAATGAATAGTGATGGTAAAATGATCTTCTTGGTGCCAAGGGTGCTCCTAGAGATCCCCACAAGAAGGTAGTGTAAGATGCAGTCTGCAAGCAGAGTTTGGGGACTGATGTATGGTGAGGTGTAACATTCCTACAAACAACAAATATTGATTATAGGTTGCTAGCAATATTTGTTTTATCTTGGTCATTGATCTATTTCTGAAATATGGAGCATTTTTAAAACCCCTGTCAAGCTGATTTGCCCCAAAAAGGGCTCCTGTAGGAGAGCCAGTAATTGGACCTGCATCCTTTCCCCGTTCTCTAATAGCAAAGCCCTTTCTTCATCATTTCCCTATTGGTATCGGCAGAAATACCAAATATGAAAAGGTTGCAATGTAAGCAAACAATTTTGAACAGGATATTTAAAAACAAAACAATGTCAAACAACAAAAAAAATCCCACAGGCAAATCTGAAGAATTTTTAAGATGTTTTGCCTCACTCGGGTGCAACTATTCTGGGAGAATGAATGGATACAAATATAGAAGACTTGAGATGGAAAAATCAACATACATAATTTCTAGGAGAGGTACAGAACTAACTGTACTGTTACATAGACTTTATTCAGTGCAATAATTCTGATGTTTAATTGTGAAGCCGCCTTCTTTTAATTTGCCTAATGCTTCTACTGGATCACTGTGGTAAACTGCTGTTGTTGAAATACTTCTTGCATCTTAATGTGTCTCTCAGTACCAGGTCTGCTTTCTAAAACGCATCTTGCAGGTATCCTTATTTTGGGTACCCAGGTAACCTGTGCCTTGACAGCAATTCACTTCGTTTGAATGCTCCTCTTGCTGAACATTTGCTCCTTGAAGCAGAGTATTGGCGATGCTGTGTTCCACTGGTGCATTTTTGTGTGCTTCAAAATAACCTTGAGCTGAGAGGGTGAAACTGTCTCTTATAAGAGTAGCCTGCGTTCCTCTGAGCAGTTCCTTCGATGAATAGGATGTAGGGCTTGTACAAAGAACTTATAACCCTTTCCCCTCTCTGCTGGTTTTCCCTAATAGTTGACATTGCTTTCATTTCTGCTTTTTGTTCTAAATATGTAAAATGGACTTTTAAAAATTATTGTTGTGGGTACTTACCATAAGAACGTGAGGTTGGGCTGTGTCTGAACAGAAAGACAGAGTTCCCTCTTTCTTCAGCGTGCCATTCTGCCTTTCAGCCTTGCAAGCCCCATGTCTAGGCCCTACATATTTAAAAAATTAAAAAGTAGCCTGATTTTGCTGGAAATTGGACATCTGGATTCCAGTCTGCACCACTGGAGTCAGCAAGCTGCACAGCTCACGTCATGGGAGGCTGCTCTCTGCTGCCATTGTGCACGACCAGCTCATACTGGTGCCACTAAGCACATGGTGGCTGCAAACAAGCAGCCCGTTGAGTGCCATGCAATGCTCCTGAAAGGTGAGCAGTGTGGGCAGTCATGGGGGATGCTTAGAAAACATCCTAAGCCAGGGTGGCCAGAGATAGTGGTGTGCTGCTGTTGGCTTCTCCACTGCTTTAATGTGTCCATTGATAGGCGGCATGTTTTTCTGCTCTGGGCATTGGCTTGAAGAACTGGAATCCACTTTTCCTCAATTATTGTGCCCAGGACCTGACTGTTACTATCAGAAGGGGACAGCAGCTCAGCTTCTGAGAAACTCAAAGGCTTTGGCTTATAAGCGGCCCTTCAAATCATTTATAAACGTCTTATGGGATTTTACAAGCGTAGCATTTTTGCTTTCATTTTTGTATCCAAAGAAACCCTCAGACTTAAAGATTAAACAATCTATTCTTGTATCAGCTCATCATGTTCCATCAAAACTACTTGCTTGGTCACATCTGTGTTAATTTTGAGCTGCTGTGCTAGCTGGTCAGAAAACCTTGTCAAGGGTTTCAGGTGGGTACAAGAGTGAAATCCAGGAGTTTTTCAGACTTGGAAGTTTCACTGTACTTTTGAGTACTGCAGAATTTGAGCTGTAACTCAAAAGGCTGGTGTGCGTGTGTAAAATAAGCAGGGCAATCGCAGATCTGTAATGTAACCAGATTCTTTGCATTTTCATGTTCCTTAAATATGTTTACACTCAAGCAAAATAGTAGGTTTTTCATGAACGCACAACTCCTAGAGCTTTTTCTATCATCAATGCTCTCTTTGTTATTTTCTGCAGATGTAACTCTGCATGTGAGATTTCCATAGACAAATAATATCTTCTCTTTTCTGGGACTTTGGAAAGCAACAAGGAAAGCCAAACCAGTCCCGTCCCCCTGTTGAGGTTCGCTTTGAAGCATGATTGCTTTGTGGTTTCTTCAGGGCACAGCTTCAAGTTTGGAAGCAAATGCAAAGAGAGCAGATTCTGGCCAGCGAGTTCACCTGCCAGCAGGGTGCATTTCTTAGGTTTTACTGCTCCAGTGCCCAGAACTCTCCCTGCAAGACACTAACGAAGCAATTAATGGAAAGGGCTTGTAGATATCCCCACAGAGAATAGTTTGTCTCCTTTTCATGTAAAACTCAGCATCCAGAGTTACCTTATGTAGCTGGCCTAAGGTGGCTCCTTATAAGTCCCGAAGTACCTGAGCTTTGGGTAGTTATTCTTCTCTGCCCATTGTTGTAAAATGCATCAGAAGTGTGGCCTGTCTAATAATGTTACTAATTACCACTACCTTAGTACTGGCAATGCTGCAAATGGTGCTTGCCAGGGCAGCAGTATCTGGTAGGGCAGCAGTTCCCTTTTAATGAGGGGAGCTTGCTAGTTTGGTTGGTTTGAGCAGCTTTCTTTGAAACACTGTCTCCAAAATTCAGGAAGAGAAAGCTGCCTCCTGTAGCTGTGCTCGGAGATCCCCCTGACTGTCTTGCACTGGGGCACGTGTGGGAAAGATTCACTCTGGCAAGCGATGAGAAGCAAGAACCATCCAGGACTTTAACAAGTCCTCTCTGTGTTTGGAAGTTGATTTTGGGTACTCCCACATGTTTGTGTGAATCAGTGGTGCGGTGGTTTGTCTCTTTGTTTCAAGGCAGGGTGAACTACAGCTTTGCTACCTGAGCAAGCGAGTATTGCATTCTGGCTGCTTAAAGCTGTCTCTGGCAGGGCGGGCTTTGCTGGTTAAGGAGAGCTGGTGTTTCAATCTGACCAAAGTCCCAATGCTGCGTAGCAGGTAGATCAGTGGCAGGCATGCTCCTTGCCATCTAAGCCTCTGTGTGTGGTACTTCAGATCAGGAGGTGAAATGTAGCACGTAGGGTAAGCCAGCATCACCAGTTCTGGACAGCTGAGGCTATTAACGTTGACATTTACCTGTGTCTGCTGCACCTCTGAATGGGGAACTGCCTCACGTCTGTCGGCAACTCTGGCTTGGGTAGGAAAGCAACGGTCACAAGTAACATCAGGAGGAGTACAGAGATCTCGTTAGGTTATACAGAGAGAAAATTAGGAAGGCAAAAGCCTAGCTGGAGCTCAACTTGGCCACTAACATTAAGGACAACAAAAAAAGTTTTTATAAATACATCGACAAAAAGAGAGCCAGGGAGAATCTCCATCCCTTACTGGATGCAGGGGGGGAAAGTTGCAACCAAGGACAAGGAGAAGGCTGAGGTACTTAATGCCTTCTTTGCCTCCATCTTCAATAGTCAGACCAGCTATCCCCAGGGTGTTCAGCCTCTGGAGCTGGAAGATAAGGATGGAGAGCAGAGCAACCCACCCCTAATCCGGGAGGAAGTAGTCAATGATCTGCTTCTGCACCTAGATGCACATAAGTCTATGGGGCTGGATGGGATTCACCCAAGAATACTCAGGGAGCTG